>JACEVL010000155.1:92500-520000 GCA_020284085.1 Aporrectodea caliginosa | reverse complement strand
ATAATCGGGTATCGGCAGAAATAATCGGTTAATCGGTGCCGATGTCAAAATTGTGTTATAATTTAATGATTTTACTTGCATTTTTGCATATTCCAAGTTTTTTTTTATCGATTTTCATCTACCGTTTTACGTCCCTTATTATTCATGCATTAAAACATATCGTTAACAACTTCCCAACTTAATGTAAACATCCACCCTTATAGTTGTGACGATAGATTACTGGTTTATGTTTCGGAACAGAACTTTTTGCGTAAAGAAATAATGAAATATTCGGTCTTATAATGGGTATTGGCAATTTAATAATCGGCTATACGCGGTATCGGTATCGGCAATTTAATAATCGGCCATACGCGGTATCGGCATAATCGGCAAAAAGCGATATCGGTACAGCTCTAACTCCAACTCAGACATTCGTCAATATATACTCCACGAAATTTAGTTGATCGGGTTTGGGTTTCAATTGACAACTTTGCCTGGAGATCCGGGATTCGGTTCTTCGTAGAATGGAACAGCATAAAGCAGGATTTTTATATTGAGCTACAGGCGACTGGTCCTAAACCACTCAGCTAAAATATTTAATTCAGTATTCAATGAGTCTGTGTAAAGAATAATGTAAACAGAAAACATTCCTATCATAAGCACAGCAGAAGCATGGGGAAGGTCATTATTGTACAATAAAAACAGTAGATTAGTCCTACCGATGTTTGAACCTTGCGAGACACCAACTTTTATAGGTTTTCGAGAAGATAGGGCCCCATTACACAGCCCCTGTTGATACCTATATGCTTCAAATAGCTTTGAAACCATAAATGAGGTATGCCCTAAACCCATAAGTTTCAAGTTTATCGAGTAGAATTTTATGGTCTACCGTGTCGATTGCCTTTGCTAGATCCAGGAATATACCAATAGAATATTTTTTGGCGTCTATTGCTTGGGAAATTATAAGCTCTTGCATGTTAATTAGAGACACATCAGTGGAATGACCTGGACGGAAACCATGCTGAAGGGATATAATTATACATGCATCTTATTTATCTAATGATTTAATCTCTCACGCATCGCCTTTTCTAAGACTTTACCAAATGATGGCAATATAGATATTGGCGATAATTAGACATTTCCTGTCTGTCACCTTGTTAAAAACTGGTGTTATTTTTGCAATTTTTAAATTGAGAGGAACAACACCTGTATTGAAAGAGCAGTTGATGATATCTTAAAGAATATTTGCAACACAGCCAATAGCCTAGTACTCCTAGCTACAAACGGTTCTATTTCGTCGGGATCCATACTACGAGTATATTTAATAGATCCAGCTATACTAACAATTTCATGAGAGGTAGTTGGAACTATATTGCAAAGATCAGCAGGCCAAATAATTCAGCATTGTTCAGTTTGTTTCCGTTAACGCATGCAGCGTATACTTTTGATTGGAATTCTGTTCCTATTCATTTCCTTCTCTGGCATTCTGCGTCTATCGTCGCACCGCTGACCTCTTACGACCGACCTCCGATCTTCCGTCTTCTCAACGAAACCACACGGACCCTTTGGCGTCGTATACATTTTCCTCTAAATCGGATTTCCTCTGAAGAGAAATCGTTCGCCTTTTCTCGCTCTGCCACTGACAACAATTTCAACCGGCGTCAAAGTAATTGGTTTGTTCGACCCTCATGGTGCAAACCCTATAAGACCGATATATATATATATATATATATATATATATATATATATAGACTACATAATTTTATATCCTACATTACTTATGAGTAGATAGGCCTATAATTATATATTGTAGCCACCAGCAGTGGTACAACCACCAGCAGTGGTACAACCACCAGCAGTGGATTTGCTGCCCTTTCACTTTACATTACATTCCCAAACTATAGGGAGTCAGAGATTATGGTTAAGCAATTGGTTAATGAACGACGGAAACTTCTCAGTTGTAGACTATAAGAAATTGTTTATGTCAAGTAACAAATTCTGCAATACACTTTCAACCATAGCAGACACCTAGACACTAAGTCCAGTCAATCCTCTATTCACTTCAACTCTACTGCATGAGCCGGCATCAGACAAATTATGATTAATATATCTGATCCCATCTACCTCCCAAAGAATGGCAGGTATTGAAACACTCACATGTAACATATACATTAATATAATCCATGTACTTTAATATTTATATTAATTTTTAAGCTGAGAGACGAACGCAGAAACGTATACGCTCGCTCAAGCACACGTTCAGAGAATCTCTCAAACGGATACACAGCGCATTAGGAGATCATTATTATACGCATTGAAAAGCTGGGATCACACCTGAAACACACGACGGGTTCAACCAGTGTGGCAGAGACATACATGTATAGCCTACCGCACGTATAACAGGCGACACGCGACATATATTGCAGTCGGTACAAGTACTAATACACCCATATTACTGTACACTGTGTCCTGAAAAAAGGGACCCCTTATGGTAATACGAAAAAACTAGTAAAAGTTAATTGATTTTTAAAATTCCAAGACCATTTTAATCCTGACATAATTATCAACAATTTTATAATTTATGAACGGCCCAGTTAAAAAATTACGTCATAATGACGTCTTGAAATAGCTGATCGTTTGCTTCGAACTCACTCGACATTTAGTCGGTCAGTCATGGTTTCGGTTGGTGTATCGGCTCTTGGTAGAACGGAAATCCATTTCATAGAACCAGAGGTGAAAATAAATGGAGCTTATTACCGGGATTGTTTGCTGTTGGAAAAGATGTTGCCTGATATCCGCGAATATTCTGATTATTACACATTTCAACAAGATGGCGCTCCAGCTCACCGAGCTCGTGAAACTGTTGAACTGCTGACAAAGGAAACTCCGGATTTCATACCTCCTAATATTTGGCCGCCAAACAGCCCGGACTTAAATCCCGTTGATTACAAGATTTGGGGACTAATGCAAGAGAAGGTTTACAGGACAAAGATCAGAGACATTGAAGAACTCCTTGCGCTTATTGTTAATGCAGGGATGAATTTGATCACCAAAGAGTTGAGGCATAAAGCATCATTGCCAGGGTTGTGGCACGCACGACATTGAAAAAAGCGGACTCCGCAAGCCGTGTGCGACCAGAGTCCGCAAGGCAGAGAGAGATTGGCGGGCCTGACAGCATATTCGGTGGATGTGGTCTTCGAAACCTAAGTCGTCGGGGATAGTAACACCTAAAATCACAATACCGGTAACCCCGGTCAGCCTGGGGTGGAACATGTAGCAGTTAAGTTCCCAGGGTCAGCCATGAGAGTCAATGCTGCTATTAGCGCGCCCGTGCGCTCGTCTTGAAGCTTGCGTTGAGGCCGAAGGCGGAAACTTTGAGCACGCCTTGTAGTCTAATATTATTCAAATATAAAAATTAAATTAAACTAAAATTTATAATTGATAAATGACAGTTTAAAATAATATTGAAAATTTTAGATGATTTTTTTGCCGTTCTTGACATTTGAATTTTGATGAAAATGACGTCATTATGACGTCATTATTAAATAACAAAAACTTTTATACCTTAACTAGTTTTTAGCAAATTATGTCAGGATTAAAATGGTCTTGGAATTTTAAAAATCGATAAACATTTACTAGTTTATTTTCATACTACCAAAAGGGTCCCTTTTTTCGGGACACAGTGTATATATTCATTACGTGAATTTATACAGCGCTCCTCCAAGGTAACTACTGAAGTGCGATAATATGTTTATCTATATCAACTAAATAGACTCAATATGACGTCTTTGTAACATGCAATTCAACGCGATGCGTACTGTGAGAGGCCTATGTATACCCAGCAACATAACTCTGATATAAATATTATATATAATATATATATATAAATATATATATATATGTAAGTAGCTCCATAATCGTAATCGTAATCGTAATCTCCAAACTTCTAAAGCGCCACTCGAAAGCCAAGCGCAGGGCACCAGGTTAATCACGAGCGCTGCATAAGATGTAAAAGCGGTCGTAGATTGGTAAATAAAAGGTAATACGAACGAGAAGCAATGTCAAGCGAGTAATATTCGTATAGGCCTAATTCGATTTTCAGTTGAACTCCGAGTGACTGTCGATCGCCTCCTTCGGGTGTCCGTGTCCTGTAGCTGTGTACCCTGCAGAGCAAACCGTGTAGACCCTCACGTCCTCAGGAGCAGACGAACCGATTCAACGAGGCAGATTAATCTGATGCACCGCGTCGAAGGTGATAAAGAAATGATCACTTAACCGGGTATCAATCGCTGAATGAAGTAAGTAAGTAAGTAAGATTGTCCTTTTATAAACCAATTGCTAACTGCAGTTTGATGTGCACACATCATAGTAATCACAATGGTCTAAATTAGCCAGTCTATCTTATTCTAGCCTTATATATCATCATAGCGATGTTGGTTTTTCGCATCAGGCTATCAGCGGGAGGAATGACGCGATCATGGGCCCTGGGGCGAAGAGAATATACGGGTTTTAACAGAGGGAAGCAAGGCACCTAGCACATGCCCTTTATCCGTCAGAATAGCAGAGAACAAGTGGGAATCCGCCTTTAAGCATAACTGCTCAAAGGACGGCGAATCCTCAGCGAGGTAATGGTAGCGAATCAGGCGACGTATCAAGGCCTGAAGCCTGCTGCTTTGACATTGCCCAGCGAAAACCTACCAAACAGGTGAGGCATAAAGCATCATTGCCAGGGTTGTGGCACGCACGACATTGAAAAAAGCGGACTCCGCAAGCCGTGTGCGACCAGCGTCCGCAAGGCATAGAGAGATTGGCGAGCCTGACAGCATATTCGGTGGATGTGCATGGCTTCGAATCCTAAGTCGTCGGAAATGGTAACCGTAACTCCTGAAATCACGATACCGGTAACCCCGGTCAGGCCTGGGGTGGCACATGTAGCAGTTAAGTTCCCAGGGCCAGCCATGAGAGTCAAACAATGAACCAAACAGATAGACTTATGCATCCATGGCCCTTCAATAATTCTTCTTACTTACTTAATTATTCTGTAAGCTACTCGTGATAGGCAGCAGTGCCTTTGCCTCGATGAATTCCTGTTGCCTTGCACGTTTAACACATCGCATTTAATATATTCTCCAGACAGATTCCGTCTTTTCATTATGGAGAGTGACAACCACATGTAGCCACGGTCGCAAATGTCAAAATCCTGCAAAGCA
This sequence comes from Aporrectodea caliginosa, assembly GCA_020284085.1. Classification (NCBI taxonomy): domain Eukaryota; kingdom Metazoa; phylum Annelida; class Clitellata; order Crassiclitellata; family Lumbricidae; genus Aporrectodea; species Aporrectodea caliginosa. The sequence goes on along the minus strand of JACEVL010000155.1, from coordinate 514,811 downwards.
AATGACAGGCGGTCACTCCTCCACTCGTGTCCTACAAAATCAGCGATAACCTGATTGGGAGGGACTGCAGGACCTGACACATCGCAGTGACCCTGCAGTGCTCTGGGTTACGACCCCCGACAATCAACTCAGAAAGAGACGTCTTGGTTGGTGACGACCATGGAAAGAAGCCTGCTCATCGGACGACTGTTGCGATGGTTTATCTCCCTGAAACATTTGCAAACTGCAGAGGAGGCTGACGACGATGACGTCGCCTCCTCGTCCTTGCAGTGGAACACGCAATTACTGCTCATCTGTCTCGATGGCCTATCTGTCGCACCGTGTGTGCACAGGATCCGACGCCCGATGGAATGTCGTCTTATATGCAGGGACACGCGTTGGTCTCTTGCATCCGGAAACTGATTGACATGACATCTAACGATTACACGTCAGGACACGTCACTAGTCTTGTCAATCAACCTACATATCATATGAAGAGGTTATGTTTATACGCGACTTTACGCGTGTAGGCATTAATCACAATTATATCTCTGTAATTTTTTTAATATATATCCGCCACTGCCTTTAGCGGGTGTTGCCAGGCCCAAGTCTCGCGTAATGACATTGGGTCGTTAAACATGCATGTCAACCAAGCGAAAGGATAACCGTTATAAACGGTCTCGGCCAATAGAACCGGTTAAAATATGGACATCAGCTCTTTTATTCATATGGAATGCATCGTAAGTTAAACGTCATTAAGTATATGGCTAGAGCGTGAAGGCGGAAAGAGCAGATTGTTTCATATAGAAACAGTTAAGTTTATACAGATTATACATATTTAGACATGGAAATCTTAGAATCATGTGTGCTTAAATATTACTATGCATTGCAATTACTTCTATGTGTTATTATATATTCAATTTTGCTGTCCCATTGTGCGTTAGATAATGGAATAATAAAGGCTATACTTACTTACTTACTTAAGTCTAAGTATATTAATTTTGTGCATAGCTACATTTCAGTACATGCATGTATAGGGCCTTTCAGTACATACTCATATGTATGCATATACATGTATATGCTATGTATACATATGCATGTAGACCTATACATATATATACGAATGCATAGTACATACATATATAATGGCTCTCGGATCAATTGTGCAATCACATTTAGACAACTCATACACGAACTTGACCTTCCATCCGACCTCTCTTTCGTTACCCAACGTAAACATTCTATGGCGCACACACCACTGAATTGCTGGGATTCAGTGTTCACTTTGTATGAAACCTTTATTATTATATGGATGTGATGGTGGCATCGAGATGGCGGTGGGGTGGGACCGCAGCGTGGCTGCTGCAGAGGGCTTACTGAAGCGACCGCTGAGAGGCAGAGGCCGATCATAAAGCATTCTAATAAATTTCTCTTTATTTCCATTTCGAATCGATCGAATTTTTCGGTCCAGATAATTCCTTGGAACGACAACAAAAGCCGATCACCAGAGGGCGAGACATATACATATATACATCTATACTTATTTTTATATATGTATCCATCATATATACGTGTATCTGTATAATGCCCAATGTATATATAATATGTATGTATGTGCATGTGTATATAGACTGAACAGTGTGTACGTATATATTTACATAATTATATCTATGCGTATACGTATATTATATGCTTATATGTATGCGCAGTATCAAGATGGGCAACAAAATGAATAGGAATTGCATGTATATATCGACAGGCGCCTGTTAGGTAAAATGCCGCAATCATTTATATAGCGTCTATCTCTGCCGACGCACATACAACGAAGGCAGGACGCAGACTGTTCCGATAAATTACCAGGCGTCCATCTGCTGCCGTGGATGCTGCTGCTGCTGCTGCTGCGGCCAAAGAGAATATGGTATGGCATAGCATAGATGGATGGATGGATGGATGGAGGGAGGGAGGGAGGGAGGGACTGAGGGAAATGGATGGGTGGGTGGGTGGGGAGATGGGTGGGTGGATGGATGGATGGAAGGAGGGAGGGAGGGGGAGGGAGGGACTGAGGGAGGAATGGATGGGTGGGTGGGGAGATGGGTGGGTGGATGGATGGAGGCCGCGAGGATGAACGGACGGATGGATGAACGAATGGATGAATAGACGGAAGGATGGATGAATAGATTGGATGGATGGATGGATGGATGGATGGATGGATGGATGGATGGATAAATGGATGGATGGATGGATGGATGGATGGATGGATGGATGGATGGATGGATGGATGGATGGATGGATGGATGGATGGATGGATGGATGGATGGATGGATGGATGGATGGATGGATGGATGGATGGATGGATGGATGGATGGATGGATGGATGGATGGATGGATGGATGGATGGATGGATGGATGGATGGATGGATGGACGGGTGGACAAGTGAATGAACCAGATGGATGAATAGATGGAAGGAATGGATGAATAGATTAGATAAGATAAATAGATGGATGGATGGATGGATGGATGGATGGATGGATGGATGGATGGATGGATGGATGGATGGATGGATGACTGGATGGATAGATGGATGGATGGATAGATAGATAGATGGATAGATGGATGGATGGATGGATGGATGGATGGATGGATGGATGGATGGATGGATGGATGGATGGATGGATGGATGGATGGATGGATGGATGGATGGATGGATGGATGGATGGATGGATGGATGTATGGGTGGATGGATGGGTGGATGGATGGATGGATGGATGGATGGGTGGATGGATGGATGGGTGGATGGATGGATGGGTGGGTGGGTGGGATCGGGTGAATGGATGGATGGAGAGAAAGAAGTATTGGGAGGAGTAGGAGGAAGATAATGAGGTGGAGGAGGAGGAGGAGGAGGAGGAGGAGGAGGAGATAATTTGTGTTGGCGGTGGAGAGGGTGTCAGTTGCGTTTCATGTCTTCCAACGACAGATGACGTTAATTGGGTCTTGTATACTCGTCGTCTTCGTCTTCGTCTGATGTTGTTACTTAATTATTACCACGCAAGACTGTGATTACAGCAGAGCACAGAGTGAAAGAAATATACAACCACAGATTGACCAAACTGATAATAATATGATCAATTCTACAATCAAAATACATACCTACATACATACATACATACATACCTACATGCATACATACATGCATACATACATACATACATACATATCATACATGCATACATGCATACATACATACATACATACATACATACATACATACATTCATACATACATACATACATACATACATACATACATACATACATACATACATACATACATACATACATACATGCATACATACATACATACATACATACATACATGCATACATACATACATACATACATACATACATACATACATACATACATACATACATACATACATTACATACATACATACATAAGTCTTAAGAGTAGCGCTTTAGAAATTTTGATTTGACGATTATGATTATGGTGAAGACCGAGAAAACCACCTTCATTCGATGTTAGATGTCAGTCAACTTGTCTGACCGATCGAAGCAGCACTGAGCGGTGGTGTTGTTTGGCGGAGTTGAGCCCTCTACCTCGTCGGATGTAGGAGACTTTCTTAATTAGTTGGCGAAGGTAGTTCTCTATTAAGAAAGACGGTTCCTGCGAGCCACCGTGTCTGCCCAGATCCATGGCAGATCACACATACACTAGAGCCGTAGATTATATCTTTATAAGCACTGGTGATAATACTCTTTGAGAACTTTTGCACTTTTCCTTGAGAAATTCATCCCTGATCCTTTAAAGGATTCGATCTTCTTCCACTCTATCCTCTCCTGCTTGCGGCGCTCTATACTCCGCGTCAAACTATGGATTGAGATTACATGACATAGCATAACAAGGGTTTTAAGTGGTTCAGAAGACGTTTTAGTCTGTGTTAGAACACTATTCGTTTACATGGTTGTTACAATGTTACATAATTGTTAGATTGTTACACCTTTTGCTAGCTGACTGTAACGGAACCATGCAGGTCGACGATTTTGAAGTGCATAATTATAACAGTCAGGCTACTAAAAGAAAGTATTAGCAGGCAATCAACAGTGAGACCAGAAGGGACGAGAAGGGTCGTGAAATGTAGTTTCTTAAAACAGAATTCATTACCGCATTTTCAACATTGTAACAATTCATCAGGTTTTGTGGACCTCTACGTGTTGTTATTTTAAATATTCCCGTAACAAAAGACAATTACAGACGCTTTCAATGTCACTACATTGTACAGATCATTTTATACGTGCAACAGAAAAGAAATAACAGAGAACAGTACGAAAAACATAAGCCTATCTATGCTTTGATTCAGCATATGCTATGCCTGCAGAAGTGCAGATCAAGGCCAAACTACATAGCAAGTAAATAATGCATTATGCATTTTTTAAACTGTGGCTCGATGGGCACATCTTTAAGTAGAGATGGCGGAGAATTCCATCTGGTTTGTACAGTGTATATATACCAAAGAGAATTGTCGTATGTTAGACGAGGCAATTTTGAACGCAATTTGCCTGAGGATCTCGTATAATGAGCATGGACAACCGATACCTGGATAAAGCAATCACTAAGGGATGAAGGAAGCACTTTATTAGTGGACACTGGACAGATACAAAAATACACAGATTTAATAAACGCATGATAATATTCCAACGCTATTAGAGATTTTTTCGCAGTATGAAATATGTGATCTTTCCGTGTAAGGCGCTGATCTAGTAGAAAGCCTAAAAATTTCGAGGAGAATGCGGCCTTGTCGCTGAGGCTAGCAATCAAATAACACTTACCAGAAACGAGCTAACGATGACCCAACGAAACAGTATAAAACTAATTTTGCAAATGTTTAAAGACAAATTGTTTGTTCTAAACCATTCGGAAACATGGACTGTTTATAATTTATAATTTACATTTTAAGTAAAACTTTTAGGACTTATCAGAAGCAGAAACGTTTGTGTCATCAGCAAAATAGGCTAGAAGTATTGCACATGTCATTCATATAAATCAAGATAAGTAAGGGACCCCAAATCGAACTTTGCGGATCTCCATGTTGAATAAACCTTAGGTCTAGTTGGGATTTGCATTCGTTAAATGGCATTCGCTGGATGGAGGAGATACATAGGAGGACAGCGATGAGCCTTGCACAACTAAGGGACGCGATACGAAGCAGGGAGGATTGGAGGAAGCTGGTCACGACGGTCGCTAGAGTTCCACGAACTGACGGCACAAGGTGACAAGGTGAAATGGCACTCAGCGTCTTCTGCTGTATAAATAGTTGGAGAACCACTTAAACTCAGTGCTCTTACTTAATAAGATTTTGTGATGCCAAAGAAAACTTCTATGAAAAATAGGTTATTACCAATTGCTTTAGAGATTTTGTTGACTATTTTTTTTACCAGGACCATAGAAGTAGAATGGCAAACACGAAACCATACTGGTTAGGTGTTAAGATTTTTTAGATGCCATGTAATCCTTTACTCGACAACACCTACTATTTTTATACATATTTTGAGATGTATGGAAGAGCAGATTAATAAATTTAGTTTTATCAACGGATTTAAAAACGAGGGTCACCCTGACAATTTTTAATTCATCGGGTACTTCACTTGTGAGAATGAAGAATGAGGCGCGGTGGTGTAGGGGTATGTTCGATGCCTTGCAGCCGGAGGGTTGCGGGTTCGAATCTACCTCAAGCCGCCGCGTAGGGATCCTGGGCAAGTCCTTCACTCGCAATTGATCATGCGCTTCGGCGTGAAACTCCGATTCAGTGTCCGCGCTGTAGTCGGGAGCGCCTCTGAGTAGAAATCTTGAAGGGCGCTATAACAAGTGCTCATACATACATACATACATACATGCATAATATTTGCAAGTGGTGCCGCGACTGCTTCTAGCCTTCTAAAGCTGTTTTAGTTAGTTGTGGATTAATTAATTTCTTAATTTCGTCAGTGTCACAGCTACGCATGTTATACAATAAATTTTCTTTGCAGACAATAATTTCTGATGGTGTAATTCGACGACCACGTCGGTAGTAAGACCAGTTGCTTTAGAAGTAGGCCTTAGGCAAATCGGGTTCTTAATTAGACATTGACGAAGGCTCCTCAGCTAAGAGACTTCCATCCTCTGCATATTATCTCTGCTGCTAGTTAAGTGGAGTGTAAATAAGGGATGTCGTAGGTCCACTCTAGCAGGCCACGACCGGAGATGACTGGAGGCTCCGGGGTGATCTTCAGTCTGCCCACGTGACGGCTTGGTCTAGACAGACACTGTTGGTCTGGTCTGACTCAAAAGCAATTAGTGAGATGCTTCACCTGTCGTGCCCATGGACATCCAGAAACCTCCTTGCGGATGTTAAAGTCAACCGTTACGACAATTTGCCTTTTGACTGTGACCAGCATTTCCAGGCGAAGGTGACATAGGTCTCAAATCTGAGCGATTGAAAATAGCAAGTCCGGCACGTCCTTGATGTGAAACGGGAAGGAACGAATTCTTATGTGACACGTCGACTATGCCAAATTCAGTTGAAGCCGATCTCTGCAGAGCAACATGGACAGCAGACATGTCTCTACAATTTTCAGGCGTACGGGACAAGCGCCATTTTCGGAGCTATTGGAAACTAGAAAACTGTAGGCATGCATCAACGATTTATGTATGTGCATTAAGCTTCTACGCATGTGTATTCTGTTGTAATTTGCATGTGCATATCTCTATCCATGTATCTAATTCCAGGCCTGTATATATTGGCCTGTGTGTGTGTGTGTGCGTGTGCGTGTGCGTGTGTGTGCGTGCGTGTGTGTGTGTGTGCGTGCGTGTGCGTGTGTGTGTTAACTGTGTTTGTTTGTGTTTGTGTGTGTGTGTGTGTGTGTGTGCGTGCGTGTGTGTGCTTGTGTAAATGTTGGCTGTTCGAAAATCATGAACTGGACAAGACAATCCCTTCGGTGTCACAGCAAATGAGTTTACTTGCGTTGGTCTGCACTGAAAGCGAAACTCCATTTAACTGATCGTCTTCGATCAGCAGGATTTCTTCGGACCGTGCTTTGACTGCATATGCAAGAGTACTTGTCCTGCAAATTCAGAGTACTTGTTATGCTATGCATATGCAGTACTTGTTCTGCATCAACGATGCAGACAAATACTTATCCGTGGAACTATATTGAGATCGCTTGTACTAAGTCTAATGCGTACCGCCCCTATCAGCTCACAAGAAACGTTTAATAATTTTTCGTTAGACCCTATAATGCTATACTATAATTATAATATAATAGTACAGTACAATTGACAATGCGAATGTCACATAGTGTGATCATAATTGTAAGTAAGTAAGCATGCCTTATTGTTGTACATGTGGCATGGTGCTTCGATGTTTAGAAAATGAAATAGTATGCCTATTTGAAATAAAACAACTACACACATACCGGTCTCTTTAGCTGTAGGCCCTACAGACGCAAAAGCTCTTAACAGATTTTGATAAAAGAGCAAAGATTATGTTTACATGAACAAATATTTAATTATATTTATTAATTTACGTCGTAGTTTATATTACGCACGCTCGTGACAACTGGAAAGCAACCAAGCCTCAGGAATCGTTGAAAGACTGGAAGAAGTAAATGCAACATCAAAGGCAAAAAGGACGAAAGACGAGGAGGCTGACTCCAGGCGAAAATAGAGGAGAAATTAGCTGGGGTTGAGTGCAGGGAAGTATGAGCTAACTGGACCCCCGTATATCCTAAAACAGTGTCCATCTTGTGCTTATTTCTATGGCAGCCCGTTTTCAGTAAATTGTAACTAACAGTGTAGGTACATCAGTGGAAGGAAGAAACATCATTCGAGGGAAGAATCGAAGGCAAGTTGAACATCGTAATCGTAATAGTATAAACTCTATCTAAACTCTATAGTATAAACTCCTTATCTCTATAAAGTGATATGGTAATCTAAAACTAAGCGCAGAGCACCTGCACCAGAGGCTTTCTGTTTGTTCCCCGCATGCGCGGTGCTCCTGTTATACCAGAAGCTTTGCTTATGTCGGCCCCTCTGTAGTTGGAACCATCTTCCGCATGAATTATTGTATCTTGAGCTCCTCAGCCTATCACTTTCCCTGTTTCGGAAACGCCTGAATATTATTTTATTTGTTAACGACAGAACTGACTTGGGTCGGGAACGCCTTTGAATCTCTGAGTGGCGCTATATATAAATGTTCAGTTACAATTACAATTATTTACGAGCGCATACAGTAGAACGTATAAGCCTATACGTACGCATAGAAATACATGTATATATATGATATGGAGAGTGCACAGAGAAGCCATTGTTGGATTTCTTATATTTAGTTTATATATAATCACATAGATGTGGTCGTCGTATAGAATTATATTACAGACAGAAAATAATGCACTATTGACGCCATGGCATGCGAGTGATGAGATATTCCGGATGTCTTTTGTAATTCCGTAAATTAAATAATAGTAGCTCCTTTGTAATATGTTCTCCGTCTAAGGGGATATACCGCTATGCAGGGCTTCCCTGTCATCCAATTTCCTATTCCATATAATTATGCTTCGCCGAGCAAAGTGAACAGCAGGTGAGACGAGTAATGAGGATCAGCCGAGCGCAGATGAATGGAACATTCTCTTTGTACGGAAATGTCTTCGAAGCCTACACTGTAGAGGGAGAGCAGCCTATACATGCTGCTTGAGAAGGGATGAAAACCATCAACATAACGATGCATCCTGTTCCCATAGCTCTCGATCATCGATCCCCAGACATAGGACCTGCGTAGGCCCTATGTCTTTAATAAATGCTTATACGCGCAGCATGAGAAAGCGGTTACACCATGCATTACTAACACCGCTCAGTATAACCGCTGGTCTAAATTGTGGTCGGATCCTGGGTTATCTTTCGAGTAAACCTATTTGTGTCAATGCATCTCATGAGGAACTGATACAATACCAGTTGTAATTCCATCAGGTGAACCTTTGTTTAGTACAGAGAGAGAGAGATAGCTCTGATGATGAGATATCTCCCTGACCCCAGAGCAAAGACAAACACTCGTATACTCGTCTTTATTCTGCAGCCAGGTTTCATTACGACACACTTCCCATGAGTTCTATAAAGAGAGATCTAAAATTAGGGTTGGGCCGAATGTTGATCCGGAAACCGGTTCGGGCCGGATTTTGACCTAAACCTATTAATCGGAATCGGCGCATCCCTGCAGGACTACCAATCTAAATAACAAAACGTGATATTTGGGCAAACGCAATTTCTTCCTTCATTAATACAAAAATAGTAACCTGTTTTGGCGACCTACTGCGGTAATCTTTATCACTGAAATAGTTCAGTGCATACACTGTTGTTTGAATGTAATCTTTAATAATTATTATATCCTTGCAAATTAAAAGAAATATTGTCCATTAATCGGATGAAATCCGGATTCGGCCGAAAAAGCAGGCCAAATATCCGGTTGCTATCCGAATTCGGAAAAAATGCCAATCGGCCATTCCATAATCTAAAATATGTTAGGTTTAAAGTCTTGCGCTTATGATGAATTGTACTGTATCTCAGTAGTAAAGTACTAGCATCAATCAATAATAGTAATGCCATTAGCATGGTTCTCGACGATTTGCTTCCCCGGCAAATTCACGGAAAAATGAGTTGCCTCCAAGTTCTAGGTTAAAGCTATGAGTACACACGGCTGTTCATCTAACCAAAGTCGTCGACTTATAAAGCGCAAATTGTACATCAAGTAATCGATTACCTGGTACTTCATAAGAATGAATATAGAAATATACGAGAATTAAAGTACTTTAGATGAAGAGTAAACTGAGCATTTTCTTATATGCACCCATGTTAGCTGTCTGTGATTATTTCTTTCTGGTTGGGTCAACTAGTAAGCATTCAACCAACATGAAAAGAATAAGAGAATAATTTTCGTAGGAAAAGCTAAAGTCTTGGCTAGTCTCTGAGCGCCTCTGATCTTGAGTGGCGCTATATATAAATACTCGATTACGATTACGATTAGTCTTACCTCTGACTAGGACGTGAACCAACGGTGAGTTCTGCTTCCTTTCGAGGGGTGAATAAGCAACGCAAGCGTAGTCGCCTTGGTCCGAATCCTCGGTCGCCCTTATGAGCAGACTGCCCTGCTGGCTGACCTTGACGCGACCTCCCATCTCCGAGTCTCCAAGGGGTCGATTGTCCTTGATCCAAACGATCACAGTGTGCGGTGGATCTGCCCTGAGTGGACAGTCGATCCGACCCCTCATGCCCTTCGCCAGGTAGATGGCATTCGACGTCACCAGATGCTGAAGCTGGTGATGCACCTGCAGAGCCTGCGCGGCGGGATGCGGCGAGTGAGGGTGAAGGAGACGGACGGAGCGCATCCTAATGGCGTCCGTCGATTGAGCGATGAAGGTGAGAAGCAGAAAGAGGGGGGCGTCGAACCCGATGCAGACGAACAGGAACGCGCTCTGGTGACCGAAGGAGGAAGCCGCGCCGAAGGAGGAGGAGGAAGAGGAGGAGGAGGAGGACGTAGTGGGGCACAGATCAGCAAACATCTTCTTCGTCGGCGGCGGCGGCGGCAGACTCTTTCATCGACTTAAAGACGGGCATTGTTGTGATCAGTGACAGTTCACGGTCAGGTCGTCTGTCGTCATCTTCGTCATCGTCGTCGTCGTCTCTCAACGCCTGCAGCAGAAGCAGTAGCAGTGGCAGTTGTAGCGGAATCCAGCATCTCAATAATGTCGCAACGACACAGCATCGCTCTGCCCGACCGTCATACACTTGGCGCAGCGAATCGCGTGGACCTCATTCCCTGCCCAACCCTTCCTCTCTGTAATCTCTGCTCTGAAGGACAGGGCCTGCAGTCAACGACGAAATTCATAAAACAGACACAAAGCTCCTATACGGATATTCACGTATCACGATCGACGTGACGATAGAGAGAGAGAGCGCGGTGGACCCGCATGCAGTCTCTGTTTTTCGAGTAGCATCAGCGGCCGCAGCAGCAGCAGCAGCAGCCAAAGCATCATCATCATCATCAGTCGTCGACCGTCGGCCGCCGATGCTTCATTGCCTTTTGCATCCTGCTGTCGCGTTAGAGCCCTGGAGACAGACCAGCAAAATGTGCGTCACTTATAGTTGAAAGCCCGAAGGCCACGAGCGCCGCTGCCGCCGCCGCCGCCGCCGCCTGTGCACGATTCGTCCGACCCCAGCGCAATGAACGAACGAAAGAACGAACGGCTACGACAATATATCGTCCGAAGGCTCTATTCATCCGGTGTTTCTACTGCAGCAGCACGGGTTGCTCTAAATATAGCAAGCACGGCGCTCCTCAGCTCTATACACCGTACACCACGGACCGACCGACCGACCGACCGACCGAACGACCAACCTACCTACCGGCGGCGTACTAAGGTTGCACGCACACGCCGCTGATAGCTCCAGCAGCCTCGTCGTCCTTGTCGGCGGCGGCGGGGCATGATCGCGTGCATGCGGCGGGCACGGCACAAAACGTCGCCGACGCCGCTGCGCCGACGTTGACGACGACGATGACGACGACGCATTTCTCGGCGGCGGCGGCGTTGCCAGCTGTCACGTCACGGACGATTGTGACGTAATCCCCGCCGTAAAAATCCATTAAGACAATTGCGTCCTTCAGGCATCGACTGATAGACCGATAAAATCATTACGAAGAACCGACGACGTCGCTGCGTTGATGAGCGGCCAGAAACCGTATACCCTTCGACGATGACGATGACAGCGGCGGCGACCGTACGTAGCAAGGAGGACCGGGGAAATGGTCTGTCTACATGTCGGTCTATGTATGTGCATGTTTAACAGGCTTCAGACGGATCGGCTCGCTAAAGACCATCAATCGAATCACGCCTGTTTGTTCTTATTTAAACTATTTGTTCGACCGGAGGCAGCAAATTGGCCAGAAACGAATCACAGATGGATCGAAACACACAATTCAATTCAGTGTAACAGTAGTTAGCTATTTATCTCCATTCATGGCGACCACTAATACGCTTCTTGTTGCATTATTTCCGTCATGAATACACTGGTTTGATATTAATGTAAGATTTTCTTCTCCTTCAAAATGGCGCCTTCGTGTATATGACGGCGGTGTACGTCGTTTGACGCCGCCGACGCCGCCGACTGGGCTCCATGGCGCACATACCTGCTTGCGCGCGTCTTATGATTAACAGCATTGCTGGCATAATTATATAGCGCCCGTTCATCGCTTCTAGTCCGCATGCATGGCGGATGTCGTCAGTGGGCGTTGCTGGAGAGAGAAAATGCGAATCGTGTCATCATCGTCGTCTGCGTTTCTTATGGAAGAAGAAGAAGAAGAAGAATGCGATTTATCGATTTATCTTCGTATGCGACGACTTTTGACACAAATTAAAGAAGAGATCAGCGTCGCCTTCGTCGTCGTCGTCGTCGTCGTCGTCGTCGTCGTCTGCTTCTATAGAGCAGCAGCTGCTGTCCTCCGTGCGCCCAGCCGCAGACGGATTCGATTAGATTTATCCAGTAGGAACCGACGGAGATAATTTGCGTTTAATACACGTCGTCGTCTGGCCCCGCCTGGCTTCAGTGGCCACCGCCGCCGCCGCCGCCGACAGACGCACACCGAGCGAAGACGACGACGGTGGTGGTGGTGGTGTTGGCGGTGACAAAGAAGCTTGCCAGATGAAATGACTGTGCAGACGGCGATGGAGGGTCTTCGGTGGAGGCGGCGGTGGTGATGACCGCCCGTTGCCGTTGCTGTGCTTCCGAGCAGAGAGGGTCGTCGGTGGTAAAATGAGCACTAACAGAATATTTACAAGACTCAGCGCCATGCGTCGTTGCTGAAGCAAGAGCTGTAATCTCCAATTCGGCCACCATCGTCTAATGAGTTGGAATAAAACCAGACTCACTATGACCGTTCGGAGGCTTTGATGTGTTGTCACCTGTTACGCACGCTAGGCCTACTGTAGTGTTGCTAGCTACTTTAATAGAGGCCTATGACGGCGCATATCTCCACTCATCAAAGGTCACTGGAGGAAATTCCGATTTTTCTATTGCGTGCACAGACGCCAATCATCTTTGCAATAACGACGTCGTTAAATAAATATTATCAATCCGTATTCAGAAGCAAATCATCCATTCAAGTGTGATAAAAAAAGATTACTAGATCACTATGAGGGTCAAATTGTCGAGTTATGAGCTCGATGGGTCGTTGTTGTTGTTGACTGTCATCTAAAACCACAGTAGGGTTGAGTTACTACATAATAAATTTTTCGTCATAACACGTAAACTCGGCATATTGTCATAAAGCTGCCTTTCAGTCTATCAATTGGTCGTTAATCGGTTGTAGGCCCACTTTAATCCGAAATATAATTGCCAAGCACACGTGACACTCTGACTTTTGAATTACTCCACTCAGCTCTCTCATTGAAGCCGCCTCAGCTGACCATCATTTGCCCTTAACCTAAACGCTACATCCATACACACATTCACAGCCGATTCTCATATCCGCAACTTATAAGTGTAATAATCGTCCAAAACCTTAGTTTTTCAGAACACATCACTCATCTTCCCGCTCTTGTTTCATGCATAACCGCGGTATGTTCGACTAAACAACTGCGCCTACTGTCGCTACTGTAACATCCATAGTCCATTCTACATGTAAGTTTGTCTGTTGCAACTAGCTCTTCCTGAATATTAACACTAGACAAATATGCCGCCGTCAAGCTATTCAGCATGTGCTGTCACTAACACCCACAAACGTCATCACATCACTCAGTCCTTAAATCAATCCACTGGCTTAAATACCTGAACGAATAGAATACAAAGTCTAATCAGTCACCTTTAACCCACTTCAACCCACAAAGCCCTCCTATCTTCGTCAGTATTCCCAATCCAACCACTTCGTTCAACCCTCTCCTCTTCCGCCCTATAACACTTCTCCGCCCTTCCGTCACCTCATCACTAAAATTTGCAAATCGCTCCATAGCCACAGTTGCTCCACCTCGGTGGAACAAACTCTCTCCACAATTACGCCTAATATCTGATCCATCCTACGAACTCATCAAATCCTCACCTTTTGCTACCTCGATCTCAACAGGTCTTTCACTCAAACCCTAACACACTTCTTTCACAAATCATATCTTAAGCCCTCCTCTTCCCCTTACCTCCCTCGCAGCTTCAATATTCTAAACACCGTATCCGTCTGACTGTCTGCCTGCTTGATCCTTTGGATCTTGACCTGGAACCAATTTCCCCTCTGCCTATCGATTTTGTTTTGACGAGGCCCTGGGATAAGCTGGTTCCTGTTACTTCATTTTTAGGCCCTGCTGAAATCTCGACATTACGGTTACGAAACGATTACGATTTGAACACTAAGTTTCTCCTTCTTCTTCTTCTCCTACTTTTCCTCCTCTTCCTTCTCCTCCTCCTTCTTCTGCTCCTCCTTCTTCTTCTTCTTCTTCTTCTTCTCCTCCTCCATCTTCCTCTTCTCCTTCTTCTTCTGCTGAAACAGCATATATACATATATACATATATACATATGTATATATACATATATACATATATTCAATTCAATTCAATTCAATTCAATTCAATTCAATCAATATTTATTGCAACCTTTAACAACTCATAAAATACATACATTTGTGCTAATCAATAACAGAGTAATTAAAACACGGAACATTAAAGGCACATAACAGTTATTTTAACAGTATCGAGGGAGGAGTTATTAATGGGAGCAATGGGAGGCTCCTAAGGGATTGATATCCCGCTGGTTGGAGACACCCAGCTGCGTCAAGTAGCAAAGGTTCGGAAGAAGGCTGGGCTAGGAAAGCCAAAATCTTATTTTATTTAATTTTTTTTCATAAAAGAACAAAGGAGTACATCGGGTAACTTAACTAAACTTATCTAATATAGCTTAACTAAATAACTCGAGGACCGGTGCATCGTGCAACAGGTATAAGCTTAAGTTTATATGTGCCTAAACTTTCAGAATAATAGTTCCTCATAATGTCAATTGGTGTGCGCCCATGAGAAAGAAGCGAAGTTTTTTTTAAAATTCGTGTCGGGTTTTAGAAGAACGAATTTCATATGGGATACAGTTCCAAAATAATGGTCCTGCCGCTCTAATGCTAAATTCTCTTGTGTTAGTCCGTGCTTTTGCTGGACGGTAAGATGCAGCCCTCCTTGTAAAGTGATCATGAATCTGAGAGCCGAGAGTGAAGTACCCTGCAAATGACGTGGGTAGTAAATTGTGTTCGTAGCGATAGATAAATTCTCCTATTTGCAGATTTCTTATCTGTGTTAAGTTTAGCAGGTTCAAGTCCCTAAAAATGGGGGCTGTATGAGCGTCTTTACGGGCTCCCTGAATTAGTCTAATTGCCTTCTTTTGAAGGATTATTAATTTATGGATTCGGGATTCATAATTTGAGGCCCAGATTAAGTTGCAATAACTTAGATATGGGAGAATTAGTGAGTAATATAAGTTCAGCCTAATTGTTAGTGGGAGCAGATACGCGATTCTTGATACTATTCCTATGTTTTTGGCTATTTTTTGTGAGATGTAATTAATGTGTGTTTTCCATGATAAATGTTGATCTAGAAACACCCCTAGAAACTTGGTGGAGTCTACTTGACGGATAGGGCTTCCCTCGAGATTTAGGGCCAAGTTTACTGGTTTAATTTTTCTATGTGATTTGAAGTTTATAAAGTTAGTTTTCTCTACATTTAACGTAAGTCTATTAGCAACGAACCATTGACTAATTAAGGTTAGTTCGAGGTTGACAATTTCCATAAGGGAGGTGCAGGACTGGTTAGAGTAGAATATGTTGGTGTCGTCCGCGAATAGGATAAAGTGCAGGGTTGCAGACACGTTAGCTAGGTCATTAATATACAGTAAAAATAGGAGTGGTCCGAGATTAGACCCCTGTGGAACTCCGTATGCAATGTGACCCGAGGTCGAGAGAGACCCATTACATAGAACTCTTTGTGTACGTTCACTAAGGTAGCTATGAAACCATTTTAGTTGTAAGCCACGAATACCATAATTTGCCATTTTTGTTAACAAGATAGCGTGATCTACCGTATCGAAAGCTTTTGCTAAGTCTATAAAGATTCCAATCGAGTGTTCGTTATTATCGATTGCTTTAGACATTTTTTCCTCCATATCAAGTAATGCCATAAATGTGGAGTGTCCCTGCTGGAATCCATATTGGGATGGGTGGATTAATTTAGCTTTACTAACATAGGAGCTCAGCCTATCGTACATGACTTTTTCTAGGAATTTTGCAAAGTAGGGGAGAACGGAGATGGGTCTATAATTGGCCAGGCTTTCCTTTTCTCCCTTCTTAAAGATTGGGACTACTTTTGCGCTTTTGAGTTGATCCGGGACAATACCATGTACTATAGAGCAATTTATGATTTCTGTTAGGGGTACGATTACTAGAGCAAGATTAGGAGTTGCTATGTAGGGGTCAATACCATCAAGACCCTTAGTATGTGTTTTTTTTAAGTTCATCCCTATATTCATGAGTTACATATGTATATATACATATATACATATATACATATGTATATATTGCACAAGACATCAAAATCGTTGGCACAACAAAACCAAGCCATAGTTAGATCGATACCAGAATGTAAGTCCATTGAGAAAGGAAAGCAACCTATCTATAGCAGCGATTGCCCTGGACAGAATATTAGATTCCTTTTCTATGGTCCTACTCCTAATGGTAGGCCTAATCAAATATAGACAGAAATTAGTATTATTGAACCTTACTATGATTCATCACTTAGAAATTTCCTGTTGTCGGTAGGACTAGCCGATATTTAACGGCAGACATTAGTCTATTAGGCCTAGCACGAAGTTGATCTGTCCGTATGCTCTGAGATCATGGGCGTATTTAGGAGGTTTTCGGGGTTCAACCCTCCCAAATAAGTTTATGGAAATTTTGTTATAGGCTTTTTCATGCGAAATACAAAACCTTAACTTTTGCGACAACCTTCAATGGAAACCCCCATCCCGAAATTTTAAAATCCCCGAAATATTTTCCTGGCTACGCCCATGTCTGAGATTTTGTCTTTAAGGTCTCTCCTTGTCAAGAACGTCTGTTGAAGTTTGTACTTAATTAGCAATTTCAGTGTGAATGGTACTTTGAAGAACGGTAGGCCTATACATACTGAATTAATGGTATAGAGAATGTAACTTACACTAAAAATTAGCACTAACTTGACGACTAACCCTCGTGCTTTTAAAGGCAATGGTTTTGAATCTAACTGCTCCAGTTGGCGCTGCTCCCACCCCATTACAGGGCTTCGTCCGAAGCTTATTACGAAACACCTGTTATCAGACGAGCAGTCGACCCGTTCGACACACTGGTCATTTGTCACCTTCATCGCTAAGCTTTGTAGGCTTCGTCTCTGGGCGTAATCTGCAAGTGACACTGACAACAGGTCAGACTGGATTTCAATCCCGAGTGTGTGTGAGTGTGTGCTCCATTGATGTATCTCTGCAGAGTGCTCACAACGCTGTATACTAAAGATATTGCTCCAAGCCTCCAAGCAGCTGAAACTCGACTACATCGGGTTAATTAGTCGTTCCTCGTTCTCAAAGCGAACGTCAAACACACCCTAACTGAATCCAGCATGTGGTCGGTCGGTCGGAGGTGCCAAGCCACAGACTCCCTTAGCCAAACAACGAACTCTTAGGCTATATAGTAGGCTATATATGCCGGAGTCCTTGGCCAAAGGCAAGTCACTCGACGATATATTTTGTAAACGTAATGCTGTTGACTGACAGTCGGGTTTCTATGCCTTTCCATAATTAACAAGATGCGTACCTCGTCAACGAAGTCTTCGTTGACGATTAAATAGATCCAGATTGTCAGTCACAACCATCAATAAGGTATTTAACTACACACTGCATTTAGTAGCCTAAGTAAGAGCAATCAGATATTATAACTTATTTAGTAATTTAAAATTAATGTTATATTTAATTTTACATATTAATACAGATTCGGTATACAGAAGGACAGCCGTGGGAGATGTTCTTTGAATTAAAAACAATAATATTGTAAGGCAACTCTAGGAAATAGCGGTGATAATCTTAAATTATTGAAGAAACCGAAATGAACTTTAGGGCAGAAATTGTTCAGTGCAAGAGTCGTAGACTTGTGAAAGAGCGTGGATGATAGTAGTCTGTCTCAGTGGACACTATCACAGCTTTTAAGATGTAAGGGCGCCCATGTTTGGGTTATGTTTAGGCTACGTTTGTGTTCATGTGATGTTTATGTCATGTTTATTATGTTTTGTTTAGGTTTACGTTATATCATGTTGGGCCCGTATTTACTCAACTGCTGCCTACATCTGTATAATGCAGGTGTTCACAGC
The DNA here is from genome assembly GCA_020284085.1 of Aporrectodea caliginosa. Lineage (NCBI taxonomy): Eukaryota > Metazoa > Annelida > Clitellata > Crassiclitellata > Lumbricidae > Aporrectodea > Aporrectodea caliginosa. The sequence continues at coordinate 496,382 of JACEVL010000155.1, read as the reverse complement.
AGCACTTGCAGAATAGACAGCAATTCTTTCTAGTCATACTTTGTTAGCTACACTAGTCTTGTAAATGTGATCCTTTGTAGAAACAATTGGACTCACACAATCTATGCGACAAAATAGAAGTTGCTCACCACCGTTATAATTACGATCATGTATTAATTTAACCACCCCACTGCCAGCAATTGAATAGCTTTAACAAACGCAGAAGCAGAAGTTGCAGAAACATACACGAGCATAATTATTGACTTTCCTAACACAGACAGAACAGTTACTGTAGTTGCCAACAACTTTTCGTTTAATTGACAAAAGTTCTTGCAGCTGCGTTACTAGCAACGTGGTCGGTCTTCGCGTTGACAGCAGCTGCAACACTGAGAGTAGCAGCGTCTAAGGTGACAGGACCCTGCTGCAGAACCGGTTGCAAGAAGAGTAGCTTCAGCTGGAGCATAGCAATGGCAATAGCATCAGCCGATGGATGGCAGTGTCTGCGGTGCAGCGGCAGTTGAAAGGCAATGTGCGCTGACACTATCAACTCTGGACAACAACTGTCAGTAAGAGCGACGATCAAGTGTCATCGGCCACAGGCAGCAATCGACAAATACGATCCACGGGTCACGACCCATTCGCGTCCACTCGACTCAGCCGCCGATCAACAGAGACACCGCCGCCGCCGCCGCCGCCGCCGCCGCCGCAGTAGCACCGCATCAGCGATGACCTCTGGAGGGCATGTTGTATCGACTGACGGCAAAGAACAACCGACACAACCACCAAATTCAATTTATAATTATATGTCATATGCGTATATTTATAATACACTGTGAGTGGGGAAAAGCGACCGATAGAACCATGCATTTAAAATTAATGACAATTGCACGTCTAATCAAATTTGGTAAACAACCAGTGTTTCACGCATTAAGCTGCTACGACTGGTGCTCTGCAGACTGCCTTCCTTCGGCGTCGACGCAGCCAGTAAGGGGCGCTCGCTACTGACTTATTAATTACTATTTAGTCCTTTTCGCTGAGCGCCATTTGGCCTAGACAGAAAAGAGTGGCTTCAGAAAGCCAGTAATCGTAAACTCGAGATTTCTATATACAGCGCCCGCAAAAGCGAAGTCGCTTGAACCAGCTTATTCACAGGCGCTCAATAAAAACAAAATCGATAGGTAGGGGGTCAAGATCCGAAGAGTCAGGCAGGCAGACAGTCAGACGGCTAAGGTGGATGATGTTTAGAGTGAAATGGCGAGGGAGATGAGGGAAAGAGAGGAATCGGGATAGGAGTTGTGAAATAGCAGTGTTTTCAGTTTTGAGTAAAAGACCTATGGAGAGATAGATAGAGGTGCGGTTTTGGTGAGTTCGTGGGATGGTTCGAATATTTGTCGTAACACTGGCGGGAGTTTGTTCCAAGGGCAGCTATGACTATGGAGCGACTTGCAAATTTAAGTGATGAGGTGACGGAAGGGCGGAACAGTGTGAGGGTTCAAGAGGAACGGGTTGAACGATATGGTTGGACCGTCAACAACTGGTGTAGACAGGAGGGCTGGGAGGATTGAAGTGTGCTGTAGGTGCATGATATGACTTTATGTTCTATTCGTTCAAGTATTTTGAGCCAGTGGAGTGATTTGAGGACAGGAGTGATGTGTTGGTGTTTGGATGTTTTGGTGACAGTACGGGCGAGGGCATTCTGAATAGCTTGGAGGCGGTTTATTTAGGTGATGTGTATATTCAAGAAGAGAGATTTGCAGTAGTCTAAATTAGTGTGATTTTAGATGCAGTTTTGAAGTCGAGTTCTGCGAAGGTCACGGATATGCTTGAAGCAACAGCGGGAAAGATGGGTGATGTGAGCGGAAATGCTAAGGTTTTGTTTAAAAAAATAACACCTAGTTTGCGGACAAGAGAATTTGCAGTGAATGTGTTGGTGGATACGGAGTCCAGGTTGAGAGAAATAGTTTTTTTTTAATTTCTTGAGTTGCTCATCATCATCATCATCATCAGGATCCATGGGCCGAAGGCCGTAGGTGTCCAACGCTTGCATCGGATCCATGGGCCGAGGCCCTTTTGGATGCCAATGCTTGCATTGGATTTCATTCGTATTTTTTCTTTACGAACGGAGTATCTGCACCCATCCGTTCGACCTTCGCACTTCTCCCTTAAAGAGAGTTCCAGGCTTAGGACTGGCTCTGATATCCACGTGTGGTATCAAAGGCGGCGATGCCGCCCACGTTTGCCAGCTTTTTCAGGGTTCCTGCTGAGCCTGTCCACCACGCGTAGCGCCCTAAGGTGGTACTTCAGCCAAGACCTTCACCACTGATGGCATAGCCTCAGCAGGCACTCCCCTACTGACTGTTGCCACCCCCTCACCACGTTGAGGTGTGAGTCGGACTCTGAGTTGCTCACGTAGGCCTATAAGTATGAATTCAGTTTTAGAGGGGTTCAGGCACAGGAGATTTAAAGTCATCCTGGAGGATATTTGGGTAACCACATGGAGAAGATGATCCATGGAGTCGGAGAAGCTGCTTGGAGAGAAAGTGCCAATGATGGAATTACGTAGAATAAGCCACGACTGGCTTAAAGAATGTAAAAAATGCGAAAACTGTTGCTAATCCAAGGAATTATGCGGATTCGAATAATTTGGTCAGGAAGGCAACAACAACCAGAATAACAATAAAGTAGGGTTGGCTATCATATGCAGAGACCACTGAAGCATAGGCATAACACAGGTACAAGAGCCCCAAGCCCAGTCGCAATCCTGAAGAAGCCTATAGGTGATTTCAATTAAATGTTATTATTACTATTTCTACCACTACTATGCCACTATGCACCACTATTTCTACTACTAAGCTTACTACTGCTGCTGCTGCTGCTGCTGCTACTGCTGCTGCTGTTGCTGCTGCTGCTGCTGCTGCTGCTGCTGCTGCTACTACTACTACTACTACTGCTACTACTACTACTACTACTGCTGCTGCTGCTGCTGCTACTACTGCTGCTGCTGCTGCTGCTGCTGCTGCTGCTGCTGCTACTACTACTACTACTACTACTACTACTACTACTACCACTACCACTTCCACCACCACTACTACCATTGTTGTGATTATTATCATCATCATCATCATCATTACTATTGAGGGCAGAATCACAAGGCATACGAAAAATGACTTCACGGTTCTTCCTTTTCTGTAATGCTGAATCGCAATGGATGCCAACTGCATGGGTATTTGAGTATTTGATTGGATCGATCCTCTTAACGAGATGCATAGCAGGTGACACGTATGGAGCGTAGATTATTTGTTCGGACACTCTTGAATAAATGTTGGCTAAAACAGTAGCCCATTTCTACGCCAGACAGAGAGAGACAGACAAACATACATACATACCGACGAAAACTAGACAGACGGAATGAGACCGACAGAAGCGGATTCCAAGATATAGAGTCAGAATCTATGAAGATGTGCTGCTGCTGAAGGGACAACGGCGGCGGCGGCATTGTTAAAAGCTCCACTAAACAGAACTGAGCTTCCTCCTTTCGAAAACGTCACGGCCAATTTCCCGGCAAAAGAACGTCGTCTTTTATGTCTTCCGTTTTTCTCTCCGTGTCGGTCTACGCCCGCAAACAGCCTCCCAGTCTGTCTGTCTGCCTGCCTGCCTGCCTGCCTGTCTGCCTGTCTTCCTGCCTGCCCGCCTGCCCACATAAGCCGCTGCGCCAATACTTCACCCTCCAATTCCCATCTGAAGAAAGGGTGATTGACTTAAGCAGACGAATAAAACACTCAGCCGATATCCGTCCTAGGCACATAAGCAACGCAACCAGATTTCCTTGAAACGGAATCTCTCCTTTCTTCCACGAATTTCTCTGTTTCGTCCTAAATCATTCTTACTTCCTGCTTCCGTTCTCCACTCGAATCGTCCTCTCCAGTGTTCCTTTTGTCTCTGCTAATTTCGTCTCCACCCATCCTCTTCACCAGAGAGCAGTAGAGGCCAAGATAACCTTTTCCTCTGATTGCTCTGACGCTATTTATAAACATAGCATCCACGAAGACGCGCTGCCTCGAACGCTGAATATTCTTCACCGGAAGTATGTTTGAACAGCAGCTCTCGACTCATTCCCAGTTGAACACAGACGCAAATGTAGGTTAAAGACGAGGAAGAAGGAAGACGGATGATGTCATAGGATGCAATAATAGACGCAATGCAAGACGACCCGGTTCGAAGGATGGTTTGTTGTCTTTATTTTGTTTTCTCATTTCTTTCTCCGATTGATCAGTGAACCAATCGGAGAAACAGATGAGGAAACAAATAGAACAGCAACTGATTCTGTATTTCGCAAGAACGGACGGACGGACTGTGACGGCGCATTCATTCCTCCTCATTGCCTCACAGTCTCTGCACAGAACTAGGTAAAACAGGTACGCTCTGCGCCTCTGCATTACAGCCTGTCTATCTGCTTCAATAGATATACAGTATATACCTGTGACAATATGGCTTTCCTTCAATCGCTTTCTGTCAGTTAGCTAGCCAGCAAAACCACCATCAGGAAAAACTGTCAAACAATAAACACAGAAAGCAGCCAAACAACCAATATGAAAATCGAATAAACGACCAGCATAGAACTAGCCACGCAGACAACCAACCAGCCTACCACCTAACCAAGAAAGTTTGCATTCCAACCAACATCCAACGAGCAGTCCATCAACAGCATGCCTACAAGCCAGCCAATGAGCCAGCCAATGAGCCAGCCAACGAGCCAGCCAATGAACCAGCCAGCAGACCAAACGACCGACCATTGTATATCCTATGCGTCCTTTTTCATCCATCCGCTCGAGCATAAGCCTGCATTCCTGGACAATAATTTTTCTTATTTTTGTCTAAATACCCATGGATGGACACGAGGACGACCTATATCTACTGATCGTTCGTTCGGCAGAAATGCCTTTCTCCTCGGTTTAAGTCCGGCGCCGCCGCCGCCGCCAGCATCTGCTCTGATGCGCTTTCTCCTGAAGCTAGGCATGCATGATGGCTAATCGATGAAATTCGTCGCCATGAAATACAATTGGACGCTAAAACCATCTAAATTTGGCCAGTCAGTCAGCTCCATGGATCCGTTACAGTCAGCTGAAACCTCTGGCACCATTAGACTTAATCAGACATGAACAGCTTGGCTGCTGCAGAATGCTCAACTATGCAAGCCATCGATTAAGGGTCTTTTCCTCTTATAATATAAACGCGTCTTGTGATACACCTAAAGGCGCTATATAAGTGTTAAGATGCACATTAACATACACACGCATATGCATGCATGCATACATACATACATACATACATACATATATTATATACATAGGTATACCTACATACATACATGTGCATTCGTATAATTATAATTATACACACACTATCACTGTTGCGTGTTAATTCGTAGTCCTAATTAAGCGGTAGGCCTACCACGTTCCCTTCTTGATCATCACTTGTTTACGTCAAATGTAATCGGTCCTACTTGTGCCTGTCAATTTCTTGGATCAATAATCAAAACGATCGAGCATGAATGAATGAGCGACTATACAATGTAGGCCTATACATACAATGAGTGCATATAGCCTATTATACATGTCTGACATAGGCTAGACCTTATAGCTATGTATATAATTATACAAAGGCCTTTAGCCGCTTAGTCATAGACTTTAGGCCTACCTATATGTATAGGCCTCATTAGTATTGGATAAGCACTGACGGCAAATGACGCTCATGGCGAGTAGGTCTACTGCAGTCTACACAAATAGAACCGCGCTATGACCATGTAATTAGCCAAGATATTTCACCTCATTCGTGTATAACTTGAGATTGCCTATTCGAAATACGACCAAGAAATTTTTATAAAGACTTTCTACGCATGACGTGTGCACAATGACCTTTGGTTAACCTATAGCACAGAATAGATAAAGCGTAGCTACGCTTTATCTATTCTGTGGTAACTTATAGTAGGCCTAACTTATTTGCACATGATTTAATTCGTTTGTAGACATCGTAGGCCCTATCTAAAACGGTTTACGTTCAAAACCGCGATCACAAAACAGCGATCGTCAAAACCGCGATCACAAAATAGCGATGCACAAAACAGCGACTGCATAAAATAGCGATCATCAAAACAGCGATTTCACCGATTTATTATAGGAAGCTTTAAATGTATCAAGAAGTATAAATAATATTATAACAAATGTGTTATGTAAAATTTGAAGACTTAAATTATGTCCAATTCCACGAAAGTAGCACAATCTAGGTCGATTAGTCAAACTTCGAATTTAATCGCTGTTTTGATGATCGCTATTTTATGCAGTCGCTGTTTTGTGCATCGCTATTTTGTGATCGCGGTTTTGACGATCGCGGTTTTGTGATCGCGGTTTTGAACGTAGACCTCTAAAACTGGCACACTGAGGACGACTTGTTTACCGGGAGGGGCTGAACCGAAATTTAATTGAGGGGCCTCAGCTCCTTTTTCACAAATTTCGTTATAGGCTAGTTAGGAATATAGTTATAGTTAATGATATATTTTAGTCATAGTTATATAGTTATCGTTAACGAAATCATTTTATTTTTGTTAACGAACATTTCGTTATCGTTAACGAGAATCACACTGCTCGGCTGCTCGCGTCGCGGTCAACCTCTGGCACCGGACAGCGTACCACAGTTTGAGAAGCACTGATGGTTAGGCCTATATACAATTATTTTCTAACAGGGAGCAAATGACGCTGATCAGATGTTGGGCTTATTGAGGTTAAGTCGAGCGCTACATCAATAATTGTTGTTATGGCAATATTGATCACGTGATACAAGCACTGAGCCGAAAGAAAGTTTCTGCCATTACACATAATAGGCCATGACTGATTGATTGATCTGAGTCGAAGTAGAAGATAATAATTATGGAGTATATGATCAAAGTCATAACAGTTATCACTGTTTTCGTCTCGTGGGCGCCACTTATAAGTTCAAAGTACGTTAAAGGGACGTTGGTGACATTTGAGGTAAGCTGTTCAAGTTAATAGGCTACAAATTGGGTCATACAGAGATATTCACTTATGGCCTAAGGCACCTTTGTAACTATCAGCCCACTTCACTCGTTACGTCATCTTCATATAGTCTTTTTAATAGGCTATCCTAATTTCATCGATCTAGTCTGCTCTACTGGAAGTCATGTGAACTTAAGTAATACTTGTTGGCCAACTCAGACAAACTGATTTGGTTTCTTAATTCATTAACAAGTTTGCTTTGATTAAACTATGGAGCTGGCAGCGGTGCATGTAGTTTCGAGTACGTCATTGTAATGGACTCTTTGTCAATATGAACACAAACTAAATCAGCTGCTACTAACTTGTCCCTTCAGATGTTATAGCCATAATCAAGTCTAAATTTCTAAAGTGCTGCTAGAAAGGTCAGCATCAAACACCAGCTGAAGCAAATGTGTTTTAGATGAATTGAGGGTGTTCCATTTGGGTGGATTAAAGATTGAGGAATAGTGAAGTGCCATAGTCCAGTTTGGAGTGCACTGTTTAAGTTTCCATGGTCTAACCTCATGTAATGACATCTCTTAGGGGCCGTCCATAAAGTACGTCACGCTCCAGGGGGGAGGGGGGGGTTTAAGAAAGTGTGACAGTTTGTGACAGGGGGAGGGGGGTCAGGCCATGTGTGACGTCACACATTTATTTATTTTTATTTTATTTATAATTTATTTTTATTTTTTAGTAGAATTTCATAGCTTTAAAAATAATTTTCAAAAATTTTCTGAAACATTTTAATTAGTTTTATGTCAAAATAGCATGAAATGTATATCTCCTGAATGTGTTTTTCACGATTCCTCTCGCTAGGAGCGCTAGTAATAATGCTGTTGCGAAGCCTTGTTTATGTATTAGCCTTGCTTTCGGAAGTATTATTATTTCTATGTTGAAAGTGTGACGTACTTTAGGGGGGGGTCCGAGTTTTGTGACAGTTTGTGACAGGGGGAGGGGGGGGTAAAAATGGTCAAAAATAGCGTGACGTACTTTATGGACGGCCCCTTACTCCATTATCAAGACTTTAGTTGAGTTTGCTTTGAGTGAAATCACAATCTAAAATTGTAATACATTGGAGAAGAAGCCCTGTTGAAATCCAACAGATCATCAGAGCAACAATAAACAGGCTGCAGTGGATTTGCAAGTTGAAGGAGATAAGTCTTAAGTTTAGATTTGAATGACATCAAAGAACTGATATAATTATATAGTACTTTGTGAACTGTAAGGCAGGTTTGGAAGTTGGTTCTTTCCTGTATGGAGAGTGCAGTGCAGTGAATGCAGTATGATGATGATGGGTATGATTGAGGTCTGGAGCACACTGCTTATCAGGAGATGAGAAAATTAAATTATGTATCTCAGCCGTATTTGTTGGTTGGTGTAAGCTATGAGCCAGTGAAGGGATCCAAAGGTGAGGCACAGATTTCCAGGGTCCAGGGTGGAGATCAGGATTTCAAATGACTTCGATTTGGGAATAGGTGAAGAGAAGCTATCAAGTTTCAGGTGTGACTTATAAAGGAAACAGCACCTTCACCAAGTCCATCCAGCTGAGGTTGATTTAGGAGAGGAAAGAAGGGAGGTGGTTATGTCTGAAATGACGGAAAGTGTGTCAGATGGTTTGAACCATATTCCGTTGAGAGCGAAACTATCCACCAGATGATCCAGGATGTAATTTTGATGAGAAGGAAACTTATTCCAGGTAGAATGGATGTTAAGGTGGCAGAAATTTATTGCTTCAAGATGGCAAGGACCAGGGTTTAGCTGAAAGAGGCAAACAAGGGTAACCAGCAACAGGCAACTCTGATGGGTTTTGGACCAAGATGTAGATTTGAGAAATAGGAGCATGGTGAAGGAACAGACCAGGCTATTAAAAGGCATTTGGGATTTTAGATGTGACTGGTCGGATAAGGAGTAGATGTCAGAAGGATAGTGAAATAAAATAAAGGAGTTTGTTCCAACAATGACATGAGGTGATTGTTGGGGGATTGAAACTGCATATGTGACAGTGAACTGAAAAGAAATGGCAATGCTAAAGAGAACTGTAGTGCAAAATATGTATAGTTTCATGTTAGTTTGAAAAAAGTTTAGCAGCGACTGCTTTTGAAGAATTAAATGGCTTTATGAATGAGCATAAAATGGCGAGTCTAAAAAATGTACACAAGCACCACAGATGGGCTTATAGTCTAAAGAAGACAAGTCAAGACATGTTTAGCATGTGGACCAACTTATAGATGCAGCATAATGGAAAGGCTGTTGACCTAATGTTAAGGTGTTTACAAAAGAACAGGAGGGCTTGCAGTATACAACAGAAAGGCAGATAAACAAAACCAGCTGTTTTGAACATGAATAAGTGATAATGGAGGATAACAAATTGTTTGATAAATTGTTAATATGAAGAGGTCAAGATAAGAAGCATGATGTTTACTAAACTATAAACTAATATCCAGGAATTTGTGAATTGAAGCTAAATTTAAAATGTGTTCAAAAGCTTATTTATTCAGTGGAATTTAAAAATGAAGCAGCTTGTCGTCTAACTTCTGGTCTCAGCTGGAACTATAATGTAGATAACATACCAGTACTGTTAAGTATAAACTTTTATTTGAACTTGTTAAGTATAAACTTTTATTTGAACTTGTTAAGTATAAACTTTTATTTGAACTTGTTAAGTATAAACTTTTATTTGAACTTTACATAAATATATTATAACTGAACTTTGCATTGGATTTTCCCATTTAGAGTTGGGATTTTCTTGCTCGATTCTGCTTTCTTCCTCGAAATGGAAGGATAGATTATGTTCTTGAATATCCTATAGTAAGTATTTTCTTTAGATCTGTCTTTCAGTTTTCAAATATGTGTAATCGTAATCGTAATCGTAATCGTAAACTCGAAACTTCTACAGCGCCCACAAAAGCGAAGTCGCGGGAACCAGCTTATTCACAGGCGCTCAATAAAATCAAAATCGATAGGCAGAGGTCAAAATCCAGAGAGTCAGGCAGGCAGACAGGCAGGCGGCTAAGGTGGATGGTGTTTGGTGTTCAGACGGCGAGGTAGGCAGGGAGAAGTGTTGGATTCAGGATAGGATTTGTCAAAAAGCAGTGTTTTCAGTTTCGAGTGAAAGACCTGTGGAGAGAGAGCGAGAGGTGGAGTTTTGGTGACTTCGTAGGATGGGTCAGGTGTGTAGGTGTGTGAGTGACAAATGCTTCGTTTTGCTGGTTCTTAATGCACAGGACTGTGGTATTGTAATTATAATTGTAACTGTAATCTGACATTTATTAAGCGTCACTGCAAGAAAGTGGCACTCCAACCCGAACCAGTGAAATTACTGTCATATAAAATAGACTTCAGGCATTTGCAAAACTGTGGAAGGGGCAAACTGAGGAGCTTCAGCCATAACTCTCGGGAAGGGGATTCCAGCTGGTGGGTCCAACATAGGCAAAGCTTCTGGACTGAGCTGTAGCAGTATCCATACGAGGGACAATCAGGAGTCTATTGGCAGCCGAATGAAGGGTGCCACGACCCGGGACCGAGGAGACTGAAATGCAGAAGTCCCTAATGTATGATGGAGCATTGCCAACAAGACAGTTGTGCATAAGGGTCAAGATCTTAAACTGAATATACTACCGGATGGGGAGCCAGCACAAAGTGTCCTGCATAAAGGTAGTTATATGGCCCAACCTCGGGACACCTTCAATAAGACAAACAGCAGCACTATACGTTCACCACAACAGCACCATGACTTGAAACAGTGTACGTTCATGGATGATGTATGAAGACATTAGATTATTTCTAAGTGCAAACTTTAACATCAGAACAGATTTGTTCAAACTGAGAAGAGGATAAATCATTTGTGATTAAAAGTAAACAATGGTGTCACTTTTTTTAACCCTTAAAGAAAGTCCCTCTTACAATGAAATTATATGTTTGGAACCATTTCTAGGCTTTGTGGATCTCATAATTAAAGCAAAGCGGTATTGGTATATATGCCTTTCATGTGATGAGCCTTCACTTTGTAACCTTTGGTCACCTCAAGGAACAAGCTGTGATGAAGGAGCATTGGCCAGACTACAGGGTGTCAGATGAAGTACTTTGTGGTACATGTAATCAGTAATAAGGAAGTAGAAGTTCACCCTTGGTCATGTTTATGAAAGCTGTTATTTGATGCAGCATCGAAAGTATATGGAAAATTGAAAGTAGGACTTTGAAAATTGAAAGAAGAACTCTACAGTTCATACTGATCTCATTTTCTATAAAATGGTTCAGTGTGCTTGATATGTTTTGTAAAAATTTTCCTTTCAAGGTATGTTACGTATGTTGGAAAATAGATTATATTTCTTGCAGGAGCTTCAGCCCCAGAGCCTTCTCTTTTACTATGACAGAGAGACGCAGTGGCCAAGTGTTTACAAGAAAGGCCTGGTGAGTATTGGCAAATGATCACTACATGAACTATCATGCATGAATGTATTTGGGTATTTATGCAGTGCAGATCAACAGCTTTGGTTCTTCTGGGTAACAACGCTTAAGAAATTCAAACGTACAAAAGCCATCTCTGGCATTTTTTTCTTCAGATTTTCAGTGGAAGATTGTTGCAGAAAGATGGTGCATTGTCAAGAGTGTAGGGTAATTTTAGTGAAGTTTGGTGTTACAGAAACCTCAGTATTGTAATAAATCTGTTTGTAGGCATATTAAGGCTTACTTATGGCCAGGATTACAAAATGATGGACAATTTATATGCAGCTGTTGGTTTTTAATTCTTTGGGCTTCAGGACATTTAGTCTGGCCTGTATTCATGTAATCCTCCCCTCTTCGGACTTGCTTTTATTGGAATTTACCATATGCACTTCCCAAAGACGGGGCTTGGCAAACAGGGTGTAATAAAATACTGACAAACATATTTGTGATACATGTTATAGCTTAAAATCAACACTGTTTAATAGTGTTGTTCAAATGAGACAAGCTAACCAGACTTTGTTCTTGGCTCTAGATAATACTGTAAGACTCTTATTGCAGCATTAATTACCCATATATGCCAAATATGATGACAGCCTTGCCGGGCTTCTCCATTTTCCCAGTTAATCCATAGCTGGCTGGCTTAGATAGCAGGTGCTGTGGTCATATTAATCTTTCTCAAAGATCTCTTAATCTTGCTGAAAGCGGGAATGATGTCGGCTTATGATCTTTTTTGATCTTTCTTAAGCTTGATCGTTGAACATGAAGATGGCTGTATCGCTCCTAAAGCCAGCTGCAGCTGCTTTTAAGTCATGGAAGAGGATGCTGATGACCACTTAAGCAGAGAGCAGCTGATGCATTTGTCATATCTTTTATTTATGGATTTCTGTACATATTTTAAGACAGAGAAAAGACTAAGACAAGAAGCAGCGACAGAAAATTTGTAACTTAAATGGAATCGCACCACGAAATCTGTCATTTAATTTTATATAAATAAATTAGAAAATTTATTGTGCATTTTCATTTTAAAATTAGGACAATTAATGTGTAAATTCTGGTCTGATTTTCATCTTCATTTCTAATAGACAATATCACATGACAATTTAGTAACCATTTTTGATAAATTTCATGATCGAAAGAAAGTGTTCTGAATTGTTCATTTTCTCATGACTGTATTTTATTAAGTCCACCAGTCTTGATTAGTTGTAGTTGTAATTGTAACTGAACATTTTTATAGCACTATTTATGACTGATACAGAAGCCTGTCTATGTGGCCATCAATCAGATGGAATTAGGCCTTTAGCAAACAAAGAACTATTTGCACAAGGCAGAACCATATGAATGCCAATGTGAAGATCGCTGCACACTGATGGTCCACATAAGTGGTCAGTGGTGGAACTAGACAATACTGACCATAGTTATTCAACTTAGTAGTTACCTTAGTTATATCATTTATTAGTTACTGATAAGGATTGTATTTTTTATGTTTTATGTGGAAATCTAGACCTGCCAGGAGATGATATCTCCTCCCCATATTAACAGCCCTGGCCAGCGCATTGAGTTGGATGAAAATTCACTGTGGTGTACACTTAATGATCAAATGATCCAGTGTAAGGGATGGCAAGTGTTCACCTCTTCTCGTGAAATGTGGTGGTATCTGGCCATTAGCAGATGCATAAACACAACGTATCCGGTAAGCAGGCATCTGCTGCTGTCATCTTTCAGCTTAGTTCTTACAGATCTGGGACAAGGTTCAGGAAGTATTAATTCTGCTTCACAACTCAGTCCTGTTGGTAATGTTTGCCTTCATTTAAGGTATGCCCTTATCAGCAATACCTCTTCAGATGACTTCTTTGGGGTCCTGAGAGAATTAAGGTTTTGTCCATTGCTGTTTTGTTCCATTGCTGTTCTCAGTAGTTCTATTCACCATAATTATGCAGTCTTTCTTTCCTCTTTAAGCTATGACTTTAACTTTCGTTTGATGTTTTTTAGTTTATAACCCAGTTTTATAAATTAATAATGATCTTTCAGTTTGACTTGAAAATGTTATGTGCACCTCAGAAGATGTAACAGACAATTAGGTGGTAATTGCTGACATATATATATATTATATAGTGACCGCGGCCTCTGCATTCATACATAGAGAATATAGCTATCTGTTCATTAGGAAGAAATCCAGTGATATGCAGATTTATCCTGAGTTTTTATTTCATGGGAAATCTTTTCTCAGAATATCAGTATCTTAAGAGGTGGATTAAAGGTACTTTTGATAGTTAGTTATTCATTTGCATACACTCATACAGCATACATACATACATACATGCATGCATACAGACATACCCCAGGTATGTCTGTATGTATGCATTTATATCTGCACACCTACATACATATGTACATAGGTACATACATACATACATACATACATACATATATACATACATACATACATGCATACATACATACATACATACATACATACATACATACATACATACATACATACATGCATACATACATGCATAAGCAAATAGCATTTGTAAAACTATTATTGGTTGTAGCATCTCTGAAGTAGATATTAAGTAAGAGGAATGATGATTAAATAAAGGACATTCTCTTTTAATATGCAAATGAGTTGTACTCTAATTCTTGGATTGATTTGATTTACCAGGGAATCTACATGAAGTATGAGCTTCATATGACAAATGGCAACAAGTCGGAATTTCGTAGAGAATTCTCTGCTGATGAGTTTTGTAAGTCCATTGCACATTTATATTGGCTTGATGTTAAATCCCAATCTAGTGTAAGTTGAGACTTCTAATGTGCCATTGTCATAGCACATGAGACACCAACTGATAGTAGCTTAAGTGTAAAATTGTCAAATCTGTTGAACAGGCAATGGTTGGAAAGTGAAAAGAACTAGTAGTTGTGCTGCAGTAGGTATCAAGGAAGGCATCAGAAATGAGCTAATGCTTACATAAAACTGTGCAATATGGCTTTAAAGTAGTTTTCAGATATTCTTGTTATCTATAGGATAATGGTAAATGTAAGAATAGAGTCAAGTGCCAGTTGTTATCAAATTTGTTTCCATACTGGTTGAAACCACTTATTAATGTATAAATTATATCTAGCCCTACTCTTGAAAATCTTCAGAAAATTACTGAATATGAATTATCGTATATTGGAGTAAAAAAATTGTGATAGTTACAATCATATTAAGTCTTGAAATGATTTAGCACAAGTCGAATGATTTTATTTCTTAAGTCAGTTTATGCACTTCATGCACTTATTTTATTAACAGATTATTAATAACTTGGAAGTGTGCTATTGGAAAAAAAAACTGATTTTTCAGATATCTTGGAAGTTGACATTGCCTTTCTAGCAGCTTGCCTCATCCTTCTTATTCTGGCAATTATTGCTGCAGGTATGTACAATATATCATTCTTTGTTCCAGATATGCAAAAAATGTTTTAAATTATTATTATTATTATTATTATTATTATTATTATTATTATTATTATTATTATTATTATTATAAAATCAGAGTTCTAGGGTCCCATTGTGCCAAGGCATGCGACAGCATTGAACCGCTGGACCGTAACAGAGAGTTTTTGAAACAGGAAGAAGGTTTCTTGTTGATCTTCTGTTGTTCTTGTCAACCGTCTGCCGAGTTCCTTAATGAAAGCCAGGCCTTCCTGGTCCAATTATTATTATTATTATTATTATTATTATTATTATTATTATGGGTAGTAGTTTTTCCCCAAGGAACATATTTCTCAGGAGTTGAGAAATTATTTGGAGAATAAAAATTCTGGGAATGGTAGAACTCGTCATGGTTCCACAGAACACTCGTACATTTATTCATAAATATCATATTTTATATCAGAGCAGCATCAAAGATTAAAATCCACGAATACGGACCAAATGAAAAATTTGGGTTTTCAATCATGACATAAAATGCTTATAGACTATCAACTGGAATAATTCCTGAGTCTGGACTACTGGGGCTTGTATGCCAAGAGAAGGATGAAGCTAATTGTTAAATATTTAGGTTTAGAACAGTTGCATAGCCGTATGTGGAGCACTTTGGGAGGTCCTTAAAATGCATTATAACTAGAGTACTTATATGTACGTAAGTACTGCCATCTTTTTAGTCTTTAGCTAAGTGTAAAGTATCAATGTCTGATGAGGCGAAATTGTCTTTTTTGCAGTTAAAAGAGGTTGAATAAGTCTTAGTTTTATTGTCTTAGAAAATAATTTTCTGCTGTTTGCCATTATAGTACAAATAGTTTAAATAATTGATTGTTTACTGAAATGAGTAACTTCTGATATGTAAACTGTTCTACTGTACAATCTGTGAAGCCATTTAAGTATGAGCTCATTTGTTTTGTAAAAAGGCAATCTATTCTTAGTTTCACATGTTACAGCTGTAAAAGAATCATCAATTTCAATATGATAATCAAGTTTATTGTTCTCTAATTTTTTAGATGTTTTGCGCAAGAAACTGATGTTTCATACAACATATAAGATCTTCTTGTTCTCCTTGACATTTGAGTGCATTTATCTGCTCATCATGTCTATCAGTTATGGCACTTATTCCCAGAGTGGCATTGATAACAATGGCCTGAAGACATTTGGTTCGTGGAACCTTTCTATTTTGTATGTACGCTTGTGTATGCATGTATGACTGTATTCATGTATGTATGTATACATGTATGCATGCATGTGTGTCTGCATGTATGTAATGTATGCTTGCATATGTGTATGTATTTGTGTATGTATATGCATAAGCACACATATGTACTTAAAAGTCTGTGTATATGTATATTTATATTATTTGGTTTGCTGTATTTTATTTTCGTCAAGTACGTTTAGTCATCTCTTATTAAAAATGAAGTACGCGGAATCATAATATTAGTGGGAAATTGCAGTGAAGTAACGTGTCATCAAGCATGGCAAACACCCATGAAACACAGGCATTCTGGGCCAACTCAGTCTGTTATTATTCCATAATTTGTATGAGTATTAACAGATAAGTAAGTATATTCTTTATTAACCAATTGCTAATCACACTTTGGTGTACAGACATCTAATAAACACCGTTAAAAAGTGTATAACATCCTATCAATAAATGTTTTGAGCATCAGGCTGTCAGCTGGAGGGGGGTTTATGCGGTCATGGTGATGGAGTAGGGGTGGGTTTGGTTGGAGATAGTAGTTGGTGCAGGACGTGGCCCGGGTGCTCCAGTGAAAGAGTTGTCCTGCTGTGGGATTGGTGTTGTGCTTGTGCTTCAGCTGAGGCATCCTTAAAACTTTGGAACTTAGCTCTGCTGATTCGTAATAATAATATTTTCGTTTATTCAACAATCCGGTTGACACACCGCAACCGGTTAGAGTGTACAATTATGCAATTCACAAGACACAAATCTTAACTACTAACAGAACAGACAGCCTGCAAACACAAAGCATATCCGCCCAACGGGGGCTCGAACTCAGTACCTCTCGGTCTCTTGGCCAGATGTTATCCAAAGCGCCACGGGCCCCCCGTAATGTGTACCGTAATGGTAAACTCCTAATTTCTAAATCGCAACTTGAAAGCCAAGCACAGGCCACATGATTATTCACGAGTGCTAATGCTTGTATGCAAACGTATGCCAGTCCCTGTGTGTTGTTATCCAGGACTTTCCTTTGTATTTTGGCTGTTTAAATCTTTTTAATGTTCATTAACTGTTGATTAAAATTATTTCACATGTATTGTAGATAAAAACTTCAGATAATGTTATTGGTAGCAACACAGTTACAGATAATAAGTTTAGGATTTTAATTATTTTATTGGTGCAATGATTTGTTTAGGTCGAGTTACGGAAGTGGTTTCTATTCTGTCATTCATACTATTGTTGCTTCTGATGGCAAAGGGTTTCACGATCACCCGAGGACGTATCAGTACATGTGGATCTGTTAAGCTGACGCTATTTATGTCACTTTATGCGATTACATATGCAATTCTCATCATTTATGATGCCAATGTAAGTACATGTTACATTAAACTTAATGTAAATGTTTCAATAACTGCTTACAAGAGATATTTGCAATTTCTCTCCTGAATTCCACCAATTTGTGGTTCCTTTGCCAGCATAGTTGTCAACCTATCATCATCTACCTCAGGTTCCTCTATCTACCACCTCTCAGGCTTTCCGCTCAAAATTAAAGTCTGACCTCTACAAAAATTCCTACCCCAACTCATCTGATCCTCTGCCTCCTTGACCTAAACAAAAACCGACCTTGGCAGATCATCTGCTTCTTCTTTCTCATCTCTCTGGCAACCGGATTTGGATCACCATTTGATATTTTAGAATTTTGGAGTTTATAATTACAGTTATAATTGTAAGAGAAGACTAGCATTGAATTAAAAAAATTGTAATAGTAGGTATAGGACAGTAGTTTGCTTTTAATATGACCTCTCTGGTATTGAAGCTAACCTTTGTTCAATCTTTTGCTTTTGCTTGTGCTGAGATGTGGGCAATAAGCTGGTCTCCACGACCCAGCATATGTGTTGTGCTACAAAATTTCAGCTTACTTTACTTACAAAACATGACATTACATTCATTGCATGCCACCTTGCCCAATGCATTGTTAAAATGAAGGATTTGCAATGGATAGTTGCTTACCAAGTTATGGTAAGAGTTAAGATCTACAATAACTGCTAAAAATCATGGTCTCAAGGTCAAAGTATAATTCAGCTGAGGTGTAAACATAGAGCAATTCAACAAGACACCTCACCTGAACTCCAGACTTGTGTAAGTAGTTACTTGCCAATCCTGAATGCCGAGAGAGCTGAGGACTGAGTTAGCACCTGATGGCTGGGCTTTCCATGGATGGTCACCATTAAGTACAGAATGGACTTGTGCTGTTTCACATCACTGCCCTGGAGTTTTCTATCCACAATACAAGGCTCTCACCAACTGTACTCAAGGTGCAATGTAATTGAGTAGAACAAGGGATGAATTTATTTTCAGTCACATAGATATGCTTTAGGGGTGTCCAGAAAAATGACACATCGCAGAAAACACCCATACTCAAGTTTTTCCCGTTATTCTATTCATCTATTGTCTATAAATATTTTTGACAGAATTTTAAAATGTTATCCTGAGGTCCCTCAAAGCCTCGAACATACCCTACTTAAACTCCCAGGACTGAAGGCGCAGATGCTCGGATCTTGGAACTTGGGTCCATTGTCGGTTTACTTTTGTATCACAAAAAATTAACGAATAGTCCGATTTGGATGAAATTTTTATTGCTTGTTTCTCTCGATGACAGCTATATTCTGATAAAATATAGATACTAAATTCATGGTCATTCAAGGTCATTTCAAGGTTATAAGAAACGAAATCGAACAAAAATTAAAGAAAAATGATCAGATCTCAGCCAATAATTGTTAAAATTGGTTAATTCTTTCTTGTATTTCTCGTCTGGATAAGGGCTACCTGTGATAAGAAACAAGGGTACCAAATACAAGACGATCAAAAGTTATTTTAATTACAAAAAGGTCAATTTTAGAGTAAAAATCATTGTCTGAAATTGACCTTTTTGTTCTTTAAATAACTTTTGATCGTCTTATATTTGGTATCCTTGTTTCTTATCACAGGTAGCCCTTTTAAAGACAAGAAATACAAGAAAGAATTAACCAATTTTAACAATTATTGGCTGAGATCTGATCATTTTTCTTCAATTTTTGTTCGATTTCGTTTCTTATAACCTTGAAATGACCTTGAATGACCATGAATTTAGTATCTATATTTTATCAGAATATAGCTCTCATCGAGAGAAACAAGCAATAAAAATTTCATCCAAATCGGACTATTCGTTAATTTTTTGTGATACAAAGAGTAAACCGACAATGGACCCAAGTTCCAAGATCCGAGCATCTGCGCCTTCAGTCCTGGGAGTTTAAGTAGGGTATGTTCGGGGGCTTTGAGGGACCTCAGGATAACATTTTAAAATTCTGTCAAAAATATTTATAGACAATAGACGAATAGAATAACGGGGAAAACTTGAGTATGGGTGTTTTCTGCGATGTGTCATTTTTCTGGACACCCCTAATATGCTTAGACTATTATGCCCTATCAGATAAAAAATTAGATAAAAATAATTGTAATTCCAAGGCCTGTGGTCTGCTAAGAAATGCTATCTGATTTTTTGTAGTATTACGTTTTGTTAAATTAAATACTTCTGTTTTGTGAATAGTTCTCAGACCCAGGAGAAGTTGTATACTTATATCAAAGCCCACCGGGGTATGGAATCATCGGCCTGCGTCTGGTTGCGTGGCTCTATTTCACCTATGGCACATTTACAAACCTCAAGCACTACCAAGAAAAATCAAAGTTCTATATTCCTTTCTACATACTGTTTACCATTTGGTAAGATTTGCTGCTCTTATTTCTTATCCATATTGGCATAATTAATTTTTCACACCATCAGTTTGTTAGGCTTCATTTGTCATAAAATGTATATTTTAAAATTAGTCCTGTTGCTTTTCTAATGGAGATATAGTCCCATAAATCGCTAACAATGGTGCAAATACTCTGTAATAAATGCAGTTCCTCAACTTCCATCTCACCGACACTTTATTTTCATATAACGTTTATGTGTAGTTGCTATAAAGCTTTGTTATATTGACATTTGTCTGAACCATTGTTAGCAGTTGGAAATATCTTGGTTTGAAATGAGGATAATAGGTTCATAGTTGGTGAATAGCATAGTTCATACAAATTTTAATGTGTATACTCCATGTTTGGTCATCATAATAACTAATTAATAATAGAAATAATAATTCTTTTAAAAATTTCAAACATGATGCTTTGAAATGTCATCTATGACTACAGTGTCCTACAAATCACTTACTGTTGGCTCAAATGTATGAAGAGGAGGAAATTAACACTACTTATTTTGCTCTAGGGACATTAGAGCTGGACATTTACTTCACTGATGTACTCAATTAAATAAAATTTCATATGACATGAACAAATTCAATAAATATTATTTGTTTGCATGTATGACACGTAGGTTCTGGGCTGGATTCATTGTGGTACTGATTGCAAACTTTGTCTTAGACAAATGGGCCAGGGCAAGGGTCATCAATGGAGTGGACTGTGCTGTAGCATTTGGTGGCTTCCTTTTCCTCCTTGTAAGATGAATCTAAGTTGCTTTCTTATGCTGAGCAACACTGGTGATGGGAAACTTACTTCTTAATAGAACTGTTATTTCGTTTGTAAATTTTACAAGCTCAAATGGCTTCTTAATTTGCCATCATCACTTTCCCTAATTGCTTCAGCATCACTGAAGTTTGCAAGGGAATCTGGTAAATTGTTGCTGCATAGTCTCCACTGGCAAGGGCACTTGATGGCCCAGTAATGAGCTTAAATTGAAGCTTGCCTATGCTGCTCTGTGGTTTGGAAAGGGACAATCAATGAAGCCATTAACAAGAAACTTGGTGTTGATATTTGCAACATCAGACCTTGTGTGAAGACCATGTCACCGGTGCATAAATGGCAATTCCATACCAAATGCAAGTTGTAGTTCTTTGTCTGTTTTGCACCTGAGGACCAGGAAAGAATCCTGTGAGCCAAAGTGAATAAAGTCCCTGGAAAATTGTGGAAATGTCCACATGTAGCACTGTATTTGGTATATCTAAGTGGGCTGGAATAGTAAAAAATCTGGAATAATAGGCTTTGGTGCTAAAAATGGCATAAAGGAGGACCAAAGACAGGAATTGGGCTGCTACATACGGATGTGCTCACTTGAGTTTGCTCAGGCAGTGAGCCAAATAACATTTTGTAGACTTCTCTGCTCTGCTTCACGCTGATGTAATTGATCACTGATTTCCTCTAACGTGATTGGATATATAAGTGAAGCTTTTACAGATGAATACAAAAAACTAACTTCTTACTTAACCATGTAATCCTATCTGCTTCTAACAAACCTTTTCTGTGGAGAAACGTCATTGGTTTTTGGATTACTAACACAATACAGTATATATTTGCTTCATGGTTGTGTAAATTATTTTCATGCTAATTTTGCTGTATGCTTGGCCTTTCAGTAATCTGTTTCTCACTTCTTCTAGAACATTTTATTATTATATAGTGAGCTTTTTGGTGTACTGTGGGGCTTAGGTTTCATACAAAGATCATCTATTTATGAGATCATGATGCAACAATGCCTTTTAGTAAAAAGTACAGAGGCCGTCCATAAAGTACGTCACGCTCCAGGGGGGAGGGGGGTTTAAGAAAGTGTGACAGTTTGTGACAGGGGAGGGGGTCAGGCCATGTGTGATGTCACACATTTATTTATTTTTATTTTATTTATAATTTATTTTTATTTTTTAGTAGAATTTCATAGCTTTAAAAATAATTTTCAAAAATTTTCTGAAACATTTTAATTAGTTTTATGTCAAAATAGCATGAAATGCATATCTCCTGAATGTGTTTTTCACGATTCCTCTCGCTAGGAGCGCTAGTAATAATGCTGTTGCGAAGCCTTGTTTATGTATTAGCCTTGCTTTCGGAAGTATTATTATTTCTATGTTGAAAGTGTGACGTACTTTAGGGGGGGTCCGAGTTTTGTGACAGATTGTGACAGGGGAGGGGGGGTAAAATGGTCAAAAATAGCGTGACGTACTTTATGGACGGCCCCACACCTATACAGCAAAACTGAGAGCTACACCACATGTGGGTTTCACCTGTCCATGTGGTTTATAAAAGCTACTATTTTGATGGGATACTATTCAATTTAATTTGAGCGTGACTTTTCTTATACTGAACACTGTCAGTTTTCTATCTTTCACTGTGTTTTGGATGCTTTGTGCTTTTGCAGCATTTTTAGAATAGAATTGCGTGATTGGCATCTGTGCTGTTATCTTTCCCAATGGCTAAATAGACATAGGGTTGGTTAGACCTTACATGGCCATGTAACTGGTGAGTCACTGTGGAGGTCATTTCTTTTCAAAAACAGCAAAATACATTTCTCTCAATGCTTTGTTTCACTGTTTTATGCATTGAGAAATTCCCACAGCACAAAAGTTAATATTAATTACATACAACAAAACAAGAAAAACAGTCCTAAGCCACACAATGTTGCTACAGTAGGTGTAAAGATATCAACCTTATTTTTCAAAACGAGAAACCAACCTAAACACAATAAAGGAGGTAATGGACTCTTTTAATTTTCTTTCGAATGATGCCACTGAAAAATTAATTTCTGTGAAGGCTTTGTATAATCTTTTTAGCTAGAGACCCTAGTTCACAAATTAAGATATCTAACCAAAAGATACAGAAATAGGAAGTTATGGCTGTGCAGAATCATGCAATTCACCAATGCTCATACATTAACTGATATTTATTGCGAAATCATGTTTGATTTTTGCTTAAATAAATGTAGACACAGTAAGAGCAGCTCGGCAGCAAGCAGTCCGTTATCCCAGATTGCAAAGATGGTTTATCCATCATTACTTGGCCAAGAGATTAAAACACTTAGTCAGCAAAAGTTACACACACATAAACCTGCCCTAAACTGTACTTTTATTCATTTTAGTAACATTTCTATCATTGTCTCAAATCTCAACATAAATGCTTGCAGTTCAAGAGAATTTAATATCTAGATTGTGGTTTAAGTACTCTTGCTAACCCAAGTATTTTGCAAGCGGTGTTATATAATGAATGTGGATTAGAATATACTCTAGTATATATACACTGTACTTAACAATTATTCATATTTTGAATACTGGTATTAAAAATCCCTACATAAATTGTAGGTGACCATTGTTTGGGAATATCAAACAGCTATTGTAGTACAGAAGTACTTTACTTCTATTGATTTTTAGTTGTAGTGTAATTCAGAAGTATTTTATTTCTATTGATTTTTAGCTGTAATAGAACATATATTAAAGTTTCATAAGCATTGCTCACTACATGGGTCTGGCACATTTCCATTAGTACAATGAAAGTGGCATCTTTTTATGTTTGTCAGAATTGAAGAGTTTTAGACACAAGTAGAACAATAGAATAGTTTGCACAAGTTTTGACAACATATGTGTAGTCATAGTTAAATTAATTGAATTCTTACCAGGTCACCTTTGTGTGGCATGTTGAATGCATTAATTTTCACTGTGTCACCAAAGTAGTGTTAATACAGGTATTACTAATACAACGATTATTCATAAATGTATTTTAGCAGCAGCTCTTATTAAGGTTTTTATAGGTTAATTCCTACAAACAACTGTAAATCATCAAGAGTGTTATGCAAATTAAAAACAAACAATTCTTAAATGCTACTTTATGACCACTGCATCATCGCAGAGGTTGTCCAGAGAATGCCAGTGAACAAGAAGCATAAATTAGTAATAACAAATATATTAATATTTTCTTAATGTTAATATCTAGAATGTGGTTGGAGTACTTTTGTTGTTAAATCGTTACAGTTCTTGACAAGGCCTTCCAACTCAAACAAAAACTTCCCATACCACGTGAGGACATCACAGGTTTGTTTTTTCAGAATTGGTTTGTCTTAGTTTATTTTGAATACAGCTACCTACACCCACTTATTTATCACCCTAAAACAAATCGATATGCATTCTCAACACACAATCAGATGGAAGGTTGAAGGTCTGATAGAATCAACAGAAATAAACGACCGTACGGTAGTAAAATACATGTAAAAGCACTACCATTGGTCGTTAAAGGGTTAACCTACCCTGTATAAATTATGTTAACAACATGAAAATTAATGTACCAGGGTAAATGTAAATGTAGATTAAATTTAAAAGTTCACCCAAACTTTCTAGCAGTGCTAAAAATCATCTGAGCACATAGGTCCATCTGAAGAATCAGTTGCATACACATTACCAGTACCAGTTAAACAATTAAATCCAGCATGCTGCCTCATTGAATATGCAGTACAAGATACAATTTATGAAAAAGTTAATTCCTTGATCACGTTCAAATCCATGTGGTTTAAGTTTTCACTTCAATAAGTAGCCCATCTTAGTAAAAGCATGTGGTTTGATTTTTGTACTGCTGTAGCATTATTATTGGCTATTTTTATTACTACTATTATATTCTTACTACTGGTATTGTGAAGTTTTGGTAAAGTTGACACACACTAGACTGGATCCCTTCCCCTACTTTCTGCATTGCACACCCATATCACCCAATTTGGCATAGCAAGAGTTTGTAGCACCCAAAGCCTAGCTAGTGAATGATCTTGCATTTAATTTCCTCCCATCAACTGCCATGCTGCAAACCCTTTCATTCTCTCATTTCTATAGCACTGTTTTGGTGGTGCACCAAGTGCCTCCTGTTGAAACAAACTAATGTATGCAATAACTAGGAATTATCATGGTTCGTTTTCTCTCAGCTCCCTTGACACTCCTTACCCTTACTTTCCTTCTGCTCCGGTCCTTCCATCCCCAAATGTTCCCATGCTGCTTGCCCATCCTTCCTCTCCCATTTTCCATCGCTCCAAATGGTAACTGTAACACACTGCTAATAAATTATCTCTCTTTATCCAAAAAGACAACAGAGAATTGTAATTCCAATTGTTTGTATTCTTTTCAGATTGGAATACTTACAGACGATGGAGTTGATGATTTAGGGGAGCGCCAGTATGCACCCGAGAATACAAATGACAAAGGACCAGACCTCACAGCTCTCTTTACCATCACAAAGACTAATCAGCCGCAGGTGTGTAGCGACAAATTGGCTTTTATAAGAGTTGGCAAAACTTTAGGTACCATACATCAGAACTCTTGGAAGTAGCCCATTGAAAAGGCACTGTTTCAATGTCATCGCTTAGAAATACAAAAGACAGTCATGCAGCCAACTTCTGTTTAAATAGACTGACTAGACACCCATGTGTGCTAGGAACATATATTTTAATAAATGACTCAAGTTACATAAAACATATGGTGATTAGAAGTACATGCATATGATATGTATTGTGAGAAGTCCACTTTCAGTTACTGTGATTGACAGAGCGATTTCTGTACCAAAACTGTGGAAACCTTCAGAAAACCTACTGAATGCAATAATCTGGAGAATATAAATACCACCTCATTCTAAGTGGTATTGCTAGACCCTAAAGGTGGACCACGCGAATCATCTTTGCACATTGAAGGCTGGTTTCCTCCCTTTCCCCAGATCCCATGGCAACACGTTGTTACCCTGAATGGGGCCAACATAAAAGTCATAGTTGGATAATCTCAATGTACTAGGTACCTTGTTCCTCGAGTCTGTGCCGTATTGTAAGCATCTGTATGCGAAATTCCACAGCGATTTTCAACAGCATTCTCAACATAGTCCTCAGTCTTGATATTAACGCTATCATTTCATTCAACTACTGTGTAAACGACGCATTTTAATCTCGTGGCATCGGGAGGCATGGTAGCACCGCGTGTAAACGAGACTCGTTTGTTAATGGTGCGTGTGTTAACAGTGTTTCGCTTTATTTACTATTGTTAACCGATCTTTCAGAGTTCTGCTGTTGGCAGTTTACCAGTTACAACCGATCACAATGTTCCGTCTGCACCACAGGAATCTCATGCTCCAACATACTGAAACAACCAAAAACTCTCTTCTTCCATTAGTTTCTACTTCCAGAGATTGCTCCTTGGAGATTACGAGATTGCACAGCTTACTTTCTGAATTTTATACTCATGTTTGATGTTGTGTTAGACGCTGTATTTCAGCCATAGTATTTTGGAAGTTATGGAAAGTTTAGTTCCCACATTTGTGTGGTACAACATTTTGTCTAATTGTATTATTGAAACTGAACATTTTACATGTAAAACCGAACATTTCCAATTTTCATTTATTAATGGGACATACACCAAATTATACTTCAAGTTGTTGAAGACAGGTTCGATGGTCCTTATGTAACCCTGTGAAGGCTCTATTCTGAAACATTATGTTGTATTGTTCTATGCTGAGTACCGGTAATCAAATGCATTCATTGTAAATACATGGAGTGCAAAACTAAAATTATGATTCAAATCATCACAGATCATCATCATTCAATTTTATTTTGTTCTTCAAAATCACCTTTAAATTTAATATTCGAAAACAGCAGCCTGACAAAGAAAATGTTAATTTACGCTTGATTTTTGTGTTCAACGTTACCACACTGGCACTTAACACTTTAAAGATGAGCTGCTTTGTTTTCCCAGTTGCTTTTAGTACATTCTCATAGTTAAAGGATTAACATGTGCTTCACAATGAGAATCCATTGCAAATGCATCATATTTTCACATAATTATTAAGACTACAGAGAGATCTAGCTATCGAGTAAAGATGCCTTTGTCACGAACGATTTCCTTTGGACTGAAGTGATTCAGTTTGTTTATTGTCCAATCGTCTGTTATTCCCTTTGTGTACTCCCGAATAAAACTACAAGCAACAGAAGAATTAAGCACTAAACCACCCTCATACAGATGCATAGTTTTAATTACTGGAAATCAATTACCAATAGAACTGAAACTCAAGAATAAATTCTGAAAAGAATATTTATATATCTTCAAATATTTAATTGTACAGAAACTACTTGACATAACATAAACAAAAAACTGCAAAAGTGCACATGTCTGAAGGGAGGTAAAATAGCTCATGCAACTTTTAATTTGACTATGAAAATCAGTATGCATCAAAATCCAGTCTGTAGTAATAATGAGCAACATCAGCTTGGGTAGTAGTAAGATCATCTAACATATGCAGCATACCCTTGTAGACAATCTTCAGTCAAAAATTAAGCCTAAATTCAGTAAATTATCTTATTTACTTAACTATGTAACGTGCTTTGCATGATTAAAAGCAAACAGCTTATGACCCATTCTTGTAACCCAAACAGCCTGTGCCCAAGTGGTGACAAACAGCTCTTGAGGAAAGTGCAGCAAAGAATAGAAGGAAGAGTAGAGAAAGACCAAGGACTATTCTGCTGGACACAACAATACCGTATGCAAAGAGCCTGACTGCACTGCAGGCCAGCAGTGGATAAAGTACAGAACAACAAACCTTGCATCAGTGGATTCCTGGATTTGAAAAGGGAAGCACCAAAGGGGTCACTCATCAAGGACTTCTATAGAGAGGGGTCACAAAATGTGGCAAGGGAGGGGATTATAACCACTCTGGAAATCTGCGTCTAAATTGGGACATAGCTACTTCAGTCACACTGCATATAGTCTTCATTGCATTGGCATTTACTTGGTGTTGGAGTGCAGATGTCCAGAAAGGGGAAGAAGTGAGTAAAGTGAAATGCAGATAAATGGAGAGGGAAAAGTTCAAAACAGAATTTAATGTGAAACAGTACAAATGACAAATGAAGAAAGCAAAATATACACAGTTTTAAGAAAATTTTGTGCAAAAAATATTTAGGACTGACCGATAGTTACAGACATAGACCTGATCCTGAGCTTTCGATATTTCTTCAACATAAGTGTCTGGATTCTTTTGTCTGGCATCATCAAGGCCATGTAAGCCTTGCAGGACGGCTGTTATCTCCACGTACCTCCGATCTGTGGCAAAAATTGCATCAGTCATTCAGTACCCAGTCAATCATCAACCTCTACAAATCCAGTTTAGTCAATTACAACAGAAGCAGACTGTACTGAAAAACTAGTGTTAGGGAATAAAACTTGCTACAAGAACTCGTGGGCTTTACGTTGACACTGCATTGTAATATGAGCAGTGTTTACAGAGTTAAACCAAGATCTATAAAGAGCTCATTTATATTGGAAGGTAAACAGCTCAAACTGCAAGAAGCACAGTTTATAAAAGGAAAGATCTTTAGTATTAGTTAGGACCCATACTGACAGCTAAACATATACATGCTGGATTCAGAAGGAACCAACTAGGCATGAACACATGTTCTAATAAAATACCAGGTATTAGAAATGTAAAACTAAGCTGCTGTGTTTCTGAAATTCACCAAATAATATTGTCATACAGCACAAAGCAAATAAATTTCCAACACATTCACACACATGAGAAAATTGTATTCGTTGTTCTTCCATCACCTCTCCTAAACTTAAAACAGAAATACTTCTTTTGTATAAAGCTTAGACTTTTAAAAACACAAGATCTTAAACAAATATAGTAAATACTTGAAGCTGTTTTTCCACTGTGATGTGATAAGATTATTTAAATTACAGCCTGCTATTAAATTTAACTTACTGTTGTTATCGTCGAATATCAATCCTATTTCATAGATGAATCGAAAGAACAGGTCCTTTGGATTGACAGCAATGAACTTGCGTTGCTTTAAGCTGAGGTTCTGGTAGCTCTTACGTACTTCTTGAATTGCCTTTTACAACAGAATCATATAACTCAAAAGCTTCAGACGTGTAAATTGACACTTGGCATTGTAACATGAGCAAGTTTTACATAAATAAACCAAGATCTATGAAGAGCTCATTAAATATTGGCAAGTAAACAGCTCAAACTGCAAAAAACACAGTTTACAAAAGCAAAGATCTTTAGTTTTAACGGGGACCCTTTAATACATTCCAGTCAGGAGTATTAAGTGATGTACATTGTACAGTAAGCATTATTTACACCCTTCAGCAGAATTTAAGTGATGTACCGTACTGGCCCACTGGTAAAAGCATTATAGATACCTCTCAGCAGCATTGTTAGAAACAGCTCATCACATATTATAACAGCTGAAGAATTGTTACTTATATTATTAGCTTTAACAGAAGCAAACGCAATATGCTTGAGCATTTTAAGACTCGCTTGCATATACACCCTTGCAGAATTACAAGTGTATAAAGTAATGAATCAGCACTGACAACTGATGCAGTATAGGTACCAACTTCCAGACACAAGATTGAAATGCATCAAAACCACAACTAGCAGTTCAACAGTACAACACAAGAAAGAACTGTGTCTGACAAATTCTGATGCAGGAATAATCCCAAACTCTTTTCTTCTTTAGTTTTACTGCTGTAATTATCTACTTTTGCACAGTAGCTCACTTTGCTGTGAACTAGCATGCTGATTTGCATTTAGCAGAAGATTGCAAAGTAAAGGAATGGTAATAGCCTAAATGCTGAGATCAAGAAGTGCACGTCATCATAAAGTTTCACAGCCTTCAGTGATGCATGGTTTGATTCCATTCTAATACTGAAGTCTTTCATCGACTGCATAGAATCCAACATACAAGTGCGTGTTTTGCTTCTGTGTTTTATGCATAATACAGTTAACACAATTTATAAATGTTACACATAACTTGAAGGTATATTAAAACATACTAACCACAAAGTTTTAATGTCTGTACACTGTATATTCATTCACTTATTTATTCAGAGCATTTATACAGCATCTCTCCAAGACACTTTCTCCAGAGACGCTCCGCTCCCAATTAGGTGATAGAGAACAGTTTCAAGTGTTTGTGGATTGTGCAGCATTCCTAGTTAAAAGAACACATAAACTTAAGGAAGGCTCTTCCAGGTGGATAGGATGGGTCTACTTTACATTGTTCAAGTGCATGCCAATGGAACAATAAAGTTCACCTTGAGCCTTGGTATGAAGATTTCTGCGGCCAGCCAGCCAAACCTTAAATGGGGCAACATGGCTCCTGCAGGCATGGTTGTTCCCTAAGTGGCATCACCAGACTCCCATATTCATACCCTTTGGCAGCAATCAATAGAAGTTTACAAGCAGCAGAAACAAAGAGCAATCCAAGTGAATTTGGTTAACACAACTGTTCTTAGCATTTGCAGTTTCCCTCATGACTGCCTAAGTTATAATGACCAAAAAATATGTAAGCTATGAATGATCAACTGAACTGACTACAAAGAACAATCATGGTGTCATATATGTACACTACCTCTTTAGTTACTAGTCCCTCTAGTGCTTCAAAGTTTCCTTGACTGATGAGATTGGCAACATGAGAAACAGCCTAAAAACAAAACTGTTTATTTAGACAATCCAGCCAATACAAGCAAAGCTAAAGCTGCAGCAGTCACTGTTGCATTTGCAATTGTGTCAGTGCAGGCAGTTACATCTTAAAGCAGGAATCATTCTTTTGATGATATTTATGCAGACTTGCAGATATAATACTTATAACTTACTAACATATTTCTTCTCTTAAATTCTACAACTGCCCTAGACTAACTTTGTCTCACACTAAAGTATGCGATTACAATTATACGAACTCACAATTTTCAATTTAACACATATTGGCTGCCTAATATATTCTTCGCTCACCGCTCAGACTCAATTTTTACACTTGTCCAAGGAACAAGTGCAAAAATTGAGTCTGAGTGGTGAGCGAAGGAACATGTCCAAGGAACACCTATGTTGAACTATGATTATTAGTGTATCCTTCCACAACAAAGTGCAATTCATGTTAAACATCATACTCCTTAACATATAAAAAGTCAAACACCAACTCAGCACCGATTTGTAGTTTTCATTTTAACAGCAAATGCATTTATGTGCAACAACCATTTGTACGGAATTTCCAAAATTGTGTCAACTGCAGACGGGTAGAAACTATTTCCCATTTAAAGGAAACATTAATTGGTGAAAATTGTACTTTGTGCAAATTAATGACGAATTAATACAGCTGATGGTTTCCTTGCCTGCTAAATAGTTGCTATATTGTTACATTGGTGCCTTAACATGATCTGCAGTTGTAGTCAAGACTTCCATATATCCAAAGCACTACTACCCCCCCCCTCTACAATGCATGGCACCAGCTTCTTCACAAGCGTATCTAGAAATACCATTACTACTTGAAATAGAACTAGACTATACTACACCTGTTCGGCGCCATTCAGGAAGTTTTCTCGTGAAAAGTGCTGGTCAAAATATCCTCGGATCAGCCAAGAGAAAAAATAATTTCTAAGAGTTTTTAAAGGATGTGGCCATATCAGTTCGTTGAAATCCATCAGTTTAAGCGGCTTCTTGTCATTGTCGTCGTCTTTGTTGTTTTTAAATGGACCTAAAGGATCTTCAGGACCACTTGCGAAGTTTCTCCTCAAAACACGTTCCGACGAATCCGGGCAGAGAAAGGCCCTCCCCGACCCCGACCTTGACACGGCTGCTGCCGGGCTGCGGTCTAAAACGATCATCCGAGAGGCAAAGCTTGTGTTTTTAAACGAAATCATCACATTACTAGCATTAGCTGTGCGCGTCAAGAACTCAGTCTGGAAGTCCTCCTCGTTCTGCCTCGGAATTTTCCTTGCCAAATTACTTGTAAGAAATGCGGCATTTTGCTTAAATTTTGTAATTAACTTTCTACCCAACGAGACGGCCATTTTATCACCAACATGCACGGAATCTGTATAATAGAGGAATGGTAACTCGCTAAAAAATTGTATCTCGTTGCATCCTTATCCACAGATGTCGCCCAACTTCAATTATTACGTCTGACATTAACATGCAAGGTTTTACTCGGCGGTGCAAACAACCAAGTTTTTCGAACTGAAAAGTTGGTTTATTGGTTTTTTGTGTGTTTTGTTTTTAAGTTTTTCCTATTTCGAATCATAAAACTCATACAAAAATGGCATGAATACCGTTCAAATTAATGCATAAATGAAACTAACCAGAACAGTACAACCGTAGAAGGTCATGTAACGAAATAAACGAAAATGCGCCTCTGAGTAGTTTCTCAAATGGCGCTATATAAATTCCCGAATGAATGAATGAATTCAACAGAGACGATACAATGTTTGCCAAGAGAGTTGAATAGACGCCATTTTTGACACTTATTATTTCTAAATTTGTAAAAAAAATGTGCGGTTTTTTGGTTTTAAAAAACAAAACCCACAAAACCAAACCTTTAACAGCCCTTGTTTTGCTCAGTGATCTCTATTAAAAAAATAAATGTAGTACTTGGTTTACTCTTCAAACCTATTCAAATCTTAGAACTTCTGTAGCGCCAATTTATAATGCTCTAGGCATATACCAGCGGCCCAGTTAGCTACATTGGTTAGAGCGTAGGCTGCGTTCCATACTCCTCTGTGTGCTGTAAAAGAGCGTGCGGGCCGCGGTTCGCTTCCCAAAGGTGGCATATTTAAGAGATTTACATCTCGAGCTAGCACGGTCCCTACACGGGGACGTTAAATAATATTAGTATTCTTCTCCATTAATCCACCCTGACAAGTACGCAGTATGATTACATGACACAGTGGTAACAGACGATAACGAGTTTAACAGGAGTCAAAATCAACTTGTACATTAACATTTACATATTCACTTTGCAAAATCGTTGTCCAAGCTAAATTCCAGCCGATGTAAGTGATGTTGGCTTTCGATTTCATAAGCGGTTGTGCGAGGCAAGGTGACAGATCATCGCGTTTGGGTTAATTTCCCGTTTAAATAATCGTTGTTTATTTTGTATATCTTTTATTTCTATATGTAATGGTGGACAAAGCGATAAAGTTTTGGTAAAACTCCATTTTATTATTCTCGTGTAAATTCAACTCCATTTTAGCGTATTTTATTATTTGATTACGTTACTCCTATTGATTTTGTATTTTGTCCTTTAGGACTGCGGCTCTTGTGCAACCGGTTTAATAGAGAATAATTATACTTACTTACTTACGGTCACTATGACAGAGTGCATGTATATACCGTTCGCTAGCTTTCATCAATCCAACTTCCACTTAAATGCAAAGAATTAGTGTCATCAATCCAACTTTCATTTGCAATGTATATAATAAAATACACTAGAATGGAGTTGACCATCCATAATAATAAAATGGATAATTCTGCGGCGGAAAATTCCGCCGCAGAATTACTATTTTAGACGGCTGAAGAGTCTCGCGCATGCGCAACCTTCGGCGCATGTGCATTGTTCAGAATGCGTGACCTCCTATAAATTGGCTTTGTGAGGGTGGGTTAGGGTCAGGTTAGGCGTCGCGAGGGACGGTTAGGTGCTGTGACGGTCGGTTAGGGTCAGGGTTAGGGTTAGAGTTGTCATTAGATAAAATTTGAAAAACTTTCCACTGCAGAAGTAATTTCTTCATACATTGCGTGGCGGGATCATTTGTCGCCGAAACACTACGCTATTACTTTTTGCGTGGTGCTTCTGCGGCGGAAAATGCTGCCACGCAACGCGCGAAAACTTACTTCTGCGGCGGAAAGTTTTTCACATTTTATCCAATGACGACTCTAACCCTAACCGTGACCCTAACCGACCGTCATAGCGCCTTATCTGACCATAACCGACACTCACGAGGCCTAACCTGACTCTAGCCGACCGTCACAACGCCAATTTATAGAAGTAACGCATTTTTAACTGCGCATGCACCGAGGGTTGCGCATGCGCAAAGCTCTTCCGCCTTCGAAAAATAGCAATTCTGTGGCGGAATTTTCCGCCGCAGAAGATTTATCCTTACTTTTTACTGAGAAAAACAAGAATAAAATATGCTAAAATGAAGTTTTACCAAAGTTTTATTTGGTTAGTATGAAACTTATTAACAGCGGGAAAATTGTGTGGCCTAGCTAGAATTTGCACAGGGCTCAAACTGAGTTTGGTGCAGACAGGCACATAGCGAGACTTAAATTCAAGAGGAGGCAACTTCACAGACCATTGGCAAAAATCCTGGTCACTGGGGTCATTAGTCAATTAAAGTTTCAGTATATAAAAAGAGCAAGAGGAGGCAACTGCCTCCTCGTGCCTCAATGTAGCTATGCCTATGGGTGCGGATGAAGGTCTGCAGCTCTAGACGAGCGGCTCAGAGCCTGAACACGCACTAGAAAAACCATTTAAGTAATCTGATGGTTTTTGAGGGAAGACTCAAAATTTAAAGTTGTGGTAGTGTTCAAAAGACCAAGGGCACTGGAATCCACAAAAAGTAATAGAATAGTTTAAATGGTCATCGGCGGACATTAAGAATCCAAGAACAGTAGATGTCTTTAGAACTTTGTTGTGCAGGCAACTGTAAGTTCATTTAGATTGTTTGCAATTTCAGCATAATATGTACCCTAACGGAGCCATGTTGACAACCTTCCCTACTTGTCAATTGATCAGGTTTTGGGCAGCAGATTTGCCCGATTTGTAGCACAGTGCTAACACAAGAAAAAAGACACACAGTCTATTATATTGAAATTAATAACTGCCAGCATAAAAGTTCTACATGCACAAATCTATGAATTGCTATTGTTAGTAATAATCAACAACTAATCAACAACATGTGTAAATCAGACATTCATTAGAGTGCAGTTAACTATCTATTCGGCTGACAAACTATCTAGGCAAATTATTTTCATGCTCTGTATTCTATACATTTGTGTCTGCCTTGTATAGATATTTTTCCTGCTGCATCTTAAACCTGATGACTTATCGATATGTCGTAAAAGTACAATCTTGCACTTGAACCTTGCTGACCTATTAGCAGAAGAATTACTTCCACAAGCCCCACCTATACTCAGTGGTGGCGCCAGGTGGATAGGGGGGCTCAGCCCTCCCCCCCGCCCAAAAAGTGGGAAATCACTGCAAATCACAGGAGGAGGGGACAAAAGGGAAGGGCTTGGAGCTTTAGCCCCCCAAACCTGAAGTCCTGGTGCCTCCACTACCTATACCGTTACATTGATCTCTGCAAACTTTAAGCCAGACCTGTTTTGGCATCGCCCCATCGATGCTGAATATTTAAGAGTGCACAATACCTTTATGTGGTGGTTGGTTTACTCTATAATTTATTTTTCACTGCGCATAACAGACTCTGGCCAAAGTCGGAAAAGCAGTAAGCACACCGGGTGATCAAAAAGCGATTAGGCATGGAATAGGTCTAAAATACGTTTGTGCATTATTTTCACAGAGATGTATAAAATATCACTGAAAAGTTTCATGTTAAACTTCAAGCCATGTGACTAATTTGCCTGCACAAATTTTATTTATTTTACATCAGACAACTAATTTTTAGGGCAGATACTTTTCAACCCGTAATTTTTAAAACTTTTGTGCAGAGATGTGTTCCTAATTATTTATAATTTTTATCCATCTAGTTTATCTTGCGGAAATCTTGCTTGCTTGTAATCTTGAATATATGTTTGAGCCACAGGCTAAAAAGTCAAATCTTGCGACGACTCATTCGATCACTTACAATCATTCAATCGTCATGAAACTTGGCAGATAGACTCGCCCTCGCAGACACTTCATTCTATCAAAATTTCAGCTCCCCCAAAAAGGCTAGTTTATAGAATCGGGGACTCAACTTTTCGAATCGGGAATCCCTTTTCCGATACGCAGCGCTGCCATTGGCCAGCGTTGCCATTGGCCGCAACAGAAACGGGTGCGCTGCCTCATTAAACGCATGCTATGTCGTAAAATGAACGCGGACTATATATTTGTAGAGGTAGGCCTAACTGCTTCGTAAGACGCATTATAGGATACTAGATGGATATAGTAAAAAACTTTGTTTTTACGGGCTGTATTTTTTTCACTATTTGTTATAAAAACGTGGGGTTTCACGAAATATTTAGTACTTCCAGCCAGATCCATTGCAATATCAAACTTAGTTTTGAAATATTCTGACTTTGCCTTGATTGTCTGAAGGCTTGAAGCACAGTCCTAGTGTTAAAATGCAATCCTGAGAAAAGCTCCATTGAACAGAGTGCTAAGAAAGCTCCATTGAACAGAGTGCACTAAAAAAACTCCATTGAACAGAGTGCTAAAAAAAACTCCATTGAACAGAGTGCTAACTCGTCATGAAGCAGGTTTATTACATGCTAAGTGCCTACATGGAATTTTTTATGCTGATAAAAATAACAGATGGTTGTCGGTATTTTATGGTTTGGCTTGTCAGTTCAGCAGAGGTTATTCATTCATTCATTCCGGAGATTTATATAGCGCCTCTTCAAGAAGCCTACTCAGAGGCGCTCCCAGCCCAGCATTGGCCAAACAGAAAGGACTTTGGCAGTTGGTAGAAAGCAGGCAAATTATTCCGGGGCAGTAAGCGTAACGTAAGCGATAGCCCATTCCAAGCGGAGGGGCCAACAACCGAGAAGGCTCGACGCTGTCTGACCGAGGAGCGCGCCCGAGGGACCAGTAGCTCCCCCTTAGTCGAAGAGCGCAGAGATCAGATAAGTAGGACAGAGCACTACCAGTGAGACACTGCCAGACAAGTGCTGCTATCCTATAGGATATGCGTTGCGAGGCAGGAAGCCAGTGCAATACATCACGCATGTAGGCAGAAACTGGGGCATATTTGGGAATATGACCAATAAGCCGAGCAGCAGAACGAAGGACCCGGTCAAGATGCCCTATTAAGCCAGATGGGTGACCAGCCAGAACCGAGCAGCAATGATCATTTCTGCTGGTGACGAAGGCGTGGACAAGTACCATAGCAGCATCATGGGAGAGGGACAGCAGGACCACACGTAACTGACGGAGCTGGTAGTAACAGCTTCGTGTGATCAGGTTGATGTGCTGCGAAAGACTAAATATTAACTAGGGATTGTTTACATTGATAATTAATTTGACAGCTGTATAAAGAACATTTGGTATTCAAGGCAACCACTAAGTAATTCGTTGTTGAGAACTTTAAAATCACCTTATATTTTCTGTTATAGAAAGTATTGGGATTATGATAAGGCAGAATGTTTGAAGAAGTGGAATTTACAAAGGCTTGTGAAGAATTAGACAGTCCAGATGTTGATGGATGGGAGCTGTTTACAGAAGGCAGCAACGTTAAAATCTATCGCCTCTACAATGAAGTAAGTATCGTGGGGATATCTATGAGACAAATCACTAATTATTGAATATATATACATATATTTATATGTATATATATATATGCATAATATTGCACCTTTTGTTTACCTTTCAAAAGTGCTATGTATAAAATGAACATGTTTTATTATAGAACCACATACCAATTATTCAGATAAATGGCAGTTTTAAAAAGCGTTTTGAGGTACAACAAATATGCAGGGTTCTAATACTTCCTTGTTTTAGAATAAAAATTTGTGCTGTGCTTAATGGGGTCTGACCAAATCTTGAATCGGAATTCGGTTTGCGCCGGATTTTGTCCTAGACCGATTAATCAGAGCCGTGCATCCCAGGACTACCAATCCAAATTTCAAAAGAAGTAATATTTTTGACCAAAAACTGTTTCTTTTTCATTAATACAAAATAGTATTGTGTTTTGACGACCTCCTGTGGTAATCTTTAATCTTTACCATTGAATGTCCGTGTGAAATAATCCAATTGTGAGTTGATGCATCAACAAAATGTGATCATAGAGTAACAATTAGTGCCTAGAACAAATAAAAATAAATATTGCTGAATAATTGAATCGAATCCAGATTTGGCAAAAAAGCAGACCCAATATCTTGATAATATCTGGATTAAGAAATTGGCAACAAATGCCAATCAGTCACACCCTAGTGCTTAAATTTGTTTTTTTAAGAATAAAATTAGGGTAAAGGAAATATTACTATCAACAAACAGATGAAATTTAAAGTGATGTTTAACTTGTATTCATATATTTAGGAAAATAATATGTTTCATGTTATGTTTAGCATGACTTGGCTATCGTATCAGTTGTCTAAAGAGATGGAAAGATGGGTTACTTTTCAAGAGCCATTTACAATTGGGAATCTTTCTTTCTCTGATTTGTTTTTGATTTGTTTGCTCTCGTTTTTTTTTCATCGTTTCTCGTGTTTCTCCAATCTCCAGATTACTGTCTATTTAAAGGAATATCTGAAACTTTTGTCAGGTCACTGGTCTATACTCTTACAAAGTCCATGGTGAGATGAATGGAGTCAAACCAGAAGTATGTGTACAGGTTTACAAGGACATCGATTATCGCAAAGAATGGGACAGTTATGTTAAAGGTTTGTTTAATCTACGGGATTTATCTTGGTTGCTTCTTACAAGGGCGTACTTTGCCTATAAATTAAATCCCTTCTATGGACACAGGATCATTATTATACTAACCACTTTGCAATAGCTTTAGAATTAGATAATTAGAGGAGTGTGCAAAGTTACAAAGTGTAGGACAAATACTCTGATGCTCTTTGTACTGTTGCATTTTAAGTTACTGTATATATGCTGTTCTACATGAAGTTACTGATTGTGACAGAGGTGATAAAAGAAATGCCTCTCTGCAGAGGTTTCATGTCATGATAGACACACCTCTATATGGTACATTATTTATTATTATTACATATATTTTTATATATAATATGATTATATAAAAATTTTGAACGATTACATTGTTAAACCAGGCGATGTCTTAGGTTGAGTACGAGGGAGCTTAAAAACTACAGCACGAGGTAAGAATTGACTATTGCCGTTACTTAAAATGCATGAAATTTGGACGAATAACTATATTTAGCAGGGCAGTGTCTTGGAGTGTGTTTAAGGTGAGTTTCTGTATAAGGCACGAAGGATGAAATGTCTATCGTCTTTGGTAGGCAGCGCAAAGTTGTATGGTCATGGTCTCAGGTGGTAATGATGCTTAACAACAGGAGGAAAGTCCACAAAGAACATGGGTGTCGCTTCTGGTTTCTGCCGCTAGAAGACGTTCATCAGCTTGCTTCACCATTGCAGCCAAAGTAGGCAAGTCATCCCGCAGGTATCCACACCATTGGACTCTTGCCAGAAGACTTTCGATCCTGATCAGATCTACAGCAGTGGTGAGAGCCCACCAGGCTGGAGCAGCATACATCATTCTAGATACTGTTGTAGCTCTGGCCACCTCATGTAAGGCCTGCAGCGGCAGTCCATTTGAGCTTAGAGTTCACAGAGTGTGAAGAGACCCAGCGCAGGAGGTTAGTGTCTCATCTAAATGAGGGATGACGCGAAGGTCGGAGTGTAGGGTGACCCTGAGTACGTTTGTTGCTGGCATCCTCCCCAATTTTTCATCTGGCTTTGGGACGAGTACATCTCCACAACAAGGGTTTAGGGGTCATTGCATAATTACGTAACGCCGAAAATGACCGTTTTGTACCCACCCACCCACCCTGTAACGCTTCGTAACGTTTCCCTAGACCCACCCACCCACCTACCCCAGCGTTACGTAATTATTGGTACAAAAAATCATCTTAGATTTACTATGTAAAAGCGCAAATAATTCATATTTTATAGCGAATTTTATATGGTATGTGAATTTGACATAGAGTGTAATGTTTCATTCATATAAATGACAGCCATGTTTGAAATGCAATTTTTTTAAAGTTTTACGTTATGAGTTAGGCTAAAAGTTTTACACACTGCTGAAAAGTGTTATGGACTAAATTGCTTATTAATAATTAATCAAAAGCAAGATGAACTAATCATTTGCTTAGTCTTAGCACTTCGATAATTATTAGGCTATAATAGGCCTACAAATATCACCCCGTTTTTGTCGGGCATCAATAATTTTAAATGTTTGAAATTCGTGTCCACGAAGTAAAATATGCTTTAAAGTGGTTGTTCGAGGTCAGGAATCCAAGGAGAATTAGGCCTACCGCTTTGTTCCGACGGTACAACTATGAAAGATCCAAACAATTCGAAACAGCGTTACCAGTTACTGGAGAACAGATATGTTGATCTGAACTTCCGCTGGTGCCTGCTACCGGATCTTCTTCGGCTATTTCGGCACCTGTCGGTATTGGATCCTTCGGCGGCAGTTTATTAAACACTAACTTAGTGTTGATTTATACTACTGCGTGCTTTAGTTAAGTTCTAAATCAATGGCACGAAGTTTGAACTTCGATCACATCGTGTCCGAAGGTGTCATTCGATGTTAATTTAAAATTCATTTATAACTAAACTGTTGATAAAAGCGTTACGT
This sequence comes from Aporrectodea caliginosa, assembly GCA_020284085.1. NCBI lineage: Eukaryota > Metazoa > Annelida > Clitellata > Crassiclitellata > Lumbricidae > Aporrectodea > Aporrectodea caliginosa. The sequence continues at coordinate 456,141 of JACEVL010000155.1, read as the reverse complement.
AACGTTCAGGTCGACCCACCCACCCACCCTCGTAACGTTTCGTAATGTTTTCAAGGACCCCACCCACCCACCCTGGAGCGTTACGTAATTATGCAATGACCCCTTATCATTTTTTAAGTGCCTTCTATTCGACCATGGTCTTGTACAGTCATGTTGGGAGCACCAAAGATGAGTTTTCTTGAACAGGTGATATATGAATATGTGTTTACAAATTACAAATAGGTTTTCGGTGAAAAGCTATGATGGGTGTTTGTGTTTCTAGAATTACGAGAAATTAAAGAGAGCAATAAAGAAGGAATATACTGGCAAGTGAAGTTGCCATTTCCATTGCACAACAGAGATGTATCCTTTAAAGTTAACTTGCCTGACGTTTAATAATGATGAATAGATGTATAAGTCATTTTTCACATTATGTACATGAAAAGGCATCCAACTACTGCAGTATAAGTTGCAGAATTTTGGATATATTGAAACGTAAAGTTTGGGCTTCGACTTACCGACTTATACATGACTTATGACATACAGTTGCCTTACATCCAGACCAACAGACCTGAGTGACTCAACGACGTCATTGTTAATAAACATTTTTCCAACAACAATTTTAATTCTGTATGTTGGGCTAATTAAAAAACTGCTGTTAGGTTGCTAAATTGTGTGAATATTAATTAAGTAAAAGGTTCTTGCTCAAATAAGTATTTTTTCAGTGAGATTTTACACCCAGAAGCAGATACCATTCTTGTTTTCAAATTCCATGACTTTCCAGGACTTTTTTGGAAACACCTTTGCTACCATCTCCATGGTATTACTGCCTCTTCTTGTAAACGCCATTACCGCCAATTTTACCATATAGTTACCGCGGTATTACCGCTTTCCCCATTACCGTGTGACTCGTTACACGATACTATTATCCTTTTGACATTATGCTTCAAAGATTATGATTCAAATTCTAACAAAGAAGGTGCTTGCAAAGGCAAAAACGGTTGACTTACTTAGATGATAATCAATTCGGTTTTAGAAATTACCTTTGCTCCCAGATGTGCTTTTGCAAATGCAGACGAAACTAGAAAGGAAACATTAATTATTTTAAATATAAAATTATGTCAAATGGGCTTTAAGTCTTTTTACTGGCTTTTACCGGAGGTTCTCACTTAGTCATGCTTACCTTAAGTTATTAGGTTGCAAAGGTTGTCTTATCAATGGAGTTCTGTAGTCATGTTTGCAGTCTGGATGAGAGATTCGTAAGCCTGAGAGAAGTTTCATTAGAATTATCCATGTATCAACAAGTTGATTACCTTTGCCTTTATAAAATCTCGTGCTTTTTATGACAAAATGTCAAAATTCAGTTCTCTTTTGGAAAATCTTCTGAACTTATAAGTATACATTCCAACGAAAACAAAGAGTATTGGAAATCGAAGGACGACAAATTTACGTTATTCTAAGTAAAATGGATGTCTTTCCATCTGTACCACCAGTCAGTGGAGTAGAACGGGTTTCGGAGTTTGTCGTGAGTTTAGCAGTAACATCAGATGGAAAAGTCGGCTCAAAAGGTCAGATGCATCTTATATTAGTTTTAAAATTTTGTACGTTTTATTGTAATTTTGTAGCTTTATTTTGTAAGTATGTGTTGTAGTGACTAAAGTGAAATATTAGCGTAAAACTTCAGTTCTCATTTGGACAAATCTCCTGAACTTATGTAGTATACGTTCCTACGAGAACACAGAGAATTGGAAATCGAAGGACGACAAATGTACGTTATTCTTAGTAAAGTGGATGTCTTTCCATCTGTACCACAAGTCAGTGGAGTAGTACGGGTTTCGGAGTATACCCAGAGTTTAGCAATAACATCAGATGGAAATGGCTCAAAAGGTCAGATGCATGTTGTATTGGATTTGTAATTTTGTAACTTTTATTGTAATTTTTTTGAAATTTTGTAGCTTTAGTATGTACTACGTAGGTAAATGTCTTAGTGACTTAAATGATCAGAATGGTGCTGTTGAACTATTAGAAATTAGCAAAACAGCAAATGTTGTTGAAGTACTTATGTGTATAACAACTGCAAGGAAATTAAATTTAGAAGTTGTTTCTTGTGCTGTCTAGGATTTATAAAGCAAGCAGAGTCGAAAAGCCTGTTAACGCCTACAGAGTCCTGTTTTACAACCATCACTAATCTTACCGTGTGAACAGATGGGTTGATTATTTGCACTGAAGAACAAATGTACACATTATGGTATCACAAAGCTTAATTAATTTAATGATGGCATAAGTGGTGCTTTAGTGATATGTATTTATGTTGGTAATGGTGATGATCAGGTTAAGCTGTTTCCACAGTGGGACTCACTGTTCAATTGTTATACTTGTAGCCTTTATGCGTTACTATGACAACCCAGGTGGAATGATTCCAACATGGTTTATCAACTGGGCTGCAAAGGTAAGTACAAGAGCATTGTTAGAATTTCATATTTAGTCTTAATTTTTAAACTTAGTCTTAGGTGTTTGGATGATGATGATGATGATGATGATGATGATGATGATGATGATGACAGTGATGATGATGATGATGATGATGATGATGACAGTGATGATGATGATGATGATGATGACAGTGATGGTGACAATGATGACGTGAGTAATGATGGCCTGAGCAGTTACCTATGTAATGTAGGAATGATTCGTATGTATGTACATGTATGTATTTATCTGAGTATTTGAATAAATATCGATGATGTGTTGTTGTTAATAACGATGAAGGCAGTGAAGATGAACATGATAGTGATGTTAGTTGCTGATGATAAGTATGAGGAAGAGAACAAATTTTGTCACAATATTTGTGTTTTTCAGACGGGTGTGCCTAACTTTTTGACGAACATGCAGAGGGCATGTGAAGGTTATGAAGCATATTTACAAAAGAAATGCCCAAAATAATTTGCTTCATTCACTCAGTACAGGACATGTTGATTGCTTAGGCTGGTATCGAAACATTAAAGGCAGTTTCTTTATTTTATTGGGTTATAAATAGAGTTTTAAGTAAGTTTGTTGTTTTTTTTTGTTTTGCTAAAGGAGCTTCACATGGTTTTTGTGTGGTTCTAAACAATTTTTTTTATTCAGTTGGTTATTTTTGTGATAAATATTTGCAGATGTATTGACATCAGCATATGTTGGTATGAAAGATCATACCTGTGAATCTCAGATCATATTAGGCTTTAAGATTACATTTTATGATTTGTTGTTGTCTTCTTCAGAATGTAACTTTGACATTCTCAATTCTTGCATATGATATTTTGTTAATAGCTGCTATGTCATGCAAACATTTTAACAGCCACTATTAACTTATTTCTTGATAATTCCAATCTGATGAGTACAGATCTAACCTTTAGCATCACTGAATGGTTACGTTTTTGCACCAGTGTTTCCTTAGTTCCAGCTGATGAAGAATTTAGCTATACAATATGTTGAAAATTTGTTAAGTTGTAAAACTTATGCTGTATAATGTATATGCTGATGTTGGGTTTGTGACATGGTTTGGTTTTTGGTATGGACAAAATGGTTACTGGGTTTGTAAGGTTTGGCATTTTACTGCCAGTGCATTTGATAATTAATTGGTAACAAGTTAATATGATCTGAAAACTCAATTGTTTGTTAGTTAATTATTTTGGACTTGTTGTCTTGATGATGTCTTGTTATAGGTTATATGTGTACATTTAGGAATAATTCATGAGATCTTATGGCGGCCCACGTGTATGATGCAATTATCCAAATGTTGTGAGCAGGCCTCAAATGATTGGCCCTCATTCCAAAACTGCCAGGCATTTTGTAGCAAACTTGGGCAAGTTATTTGTGCGTGATACCTATGTGACAAAGTAGTGACATTTGCTGTTTGTATGAGCAGGGGTTATTGTGGACCACAAAGTTCCTTGGATCTATCTATGGCTAATTATCTTTTATCAAAGTTTGATTTTTGGGTGTTTTCATAAGGAAAGCACAAACCATACACTTGAAACATCTTAATTTTATTCGCAGTAGTGTAATTGCAGAGCTTTCAGCTTCTGCTGTTTGTATCACAGCATTACATTCACTTGACAGGTCAGTGTTTCACACTGTACAGTATTAAAAATTTTTAATGAGAACGGATGCCTCTTTAGTAACTCTGCCACCAATATACATTTGTTTAAGCATTATGGCAATTTTGCTTATCTGTTGAAATAAATGCAGATTTGTTATTAATTCCCGACTGTTGTTCTAAATTCACAGTGTGGCTTTTACTTTCCAAAGGATCATCCATAACTGAGCCCCCAATACAAACTATCCCTCTCCTTATCTGCCACAGTCTGCATTGGAAATCCCTTACCTCTGCAGACATCCGTACTCCAGCAGAGAACTAAAGCTTATACATGTATTTGGTTACCATGTTGGATCTCTTAGGGCTAATTAATGAAACTACAATGGATAATGAATGAATGAATACAAGACGTGTAGCATTTCACTCTGTTCAAATAATAAGTTTATTATTAAAATATTGTATTCCATAATTAGAATAAGTTAAGTTAATTGAACGGCACCAATAAGAATAACAACTCGGCATCAACAGCCATAAATTATAGATAGGCTACTTGCAATATATGAATGTACAGAGAGAGGCAGACTACATTTATAGGCCTATTATTCAAACTACACATGTCATTGACGGTGATGAAATCTATCTACAAAAACTCCTCAGTTTAAACCGATTTTCTTGTTGTTTTGGTATAGAAGAAATGCAGTCTTTGCAGCAAGTCTATGATTAACAACTATTAATAACTTCAGTTCACTTGCAAGATAAATACTGGTTCGTGGTCGATCATGTTGCATTTACAGTACAACAGGAACCACGTGTATTTACATACGCACATATAGGCACTTAAGCGAGGTATAAATAAATGACGTATATGGTATTTATAATAGATAAATATATATACTGTGGATTGCAGTGGAAGGCATCATGTTGTGGACAGTTTCTTGTGCAGAAGGGTTTTAGAAGCTTTGTCAAATCTGTTGGGACAGCTCGTGTCGTTCTTCCCTCCTGGCGGCGGCGTCTGTAACTGTAGACGACCTCTGTACAGCTGGTGTTGACGAGTCAACGTCATCTTGATTTGTTTGGTCAACAGAGGTCGCCTTCGTCACACTCCTATTTCCGGTGTCTGTCCCTCTACCGTCGTCGACCGGCGTCTCGACTGTCTCGTGAGCAGGTGGCTTGAAATCGGACGAGTGGGACGGATGGATGACACGGGGGCCGGATGATGGACGGGTCCAGATGGACAGAAGCAACTGGAGATTGATTGCGTGCACTTGCGGGGCGTTACTGCTGGTGACGTTGCGTGTGGCACGTCGCCTGGTCTGTCAAAAGTGCCAAAATGGTCAGTGCAGGAGGCGCCGGTGGCGGAGACGGCTCGGCTCATGGCAGTGGGAAACGGACGGACCTCTCGGGTGCGCTAAACGGACACTGACAACTGCTTATATAAGGCAGAGGGTAAGTCGGTACGAACCAGTTGAAGGCTGCTGTTCTTCTATCGGAAACTCTGAACTGCATTCTCTGCGTCTTTTGGCATGGCTCTGAAGAATTACGAAGTGTGACGAATACAACAGTTGACTTTCTATTGAAGTCCGCAGTTGACTTGGCTGTTGCTGCTGCTCTTGTGGCCAGAGGGCAGTCGTCTGATGAAGTCGAACCACCCGCATCATCGTAGAACCGGAAGTTTGTCGTACCGCGTCGATAGTTCGTTGAGAATGAGGTTGTGCTGCTTCGCCGTCGTCTACTTCCTGTCGATCTGCGTCTTTGCCAACGACACCCTCGAGTACTCGGCCTACTGCCAGAACCTCTGCACCTGGGGCCGCGGAGGCAACGTCTGCCGATGCAGCGCCGTCCATTTCGCCGGCAAGAGGGCCGCAGAGTCCGGCGACAGAGAACTGGCGGCGGCGGCGGGGGACCGCATCGGTCTCGGCCTTGGGCAGCATCCTGAGAACACGGCGCCTCCAGTGAAGGGGCTGCTGCTGATGTTCATGATGCAGAGAATACAGCAGCAGCAGCAGCAGCAGCAGGGTGGGTTTCAGCATCGGACGGATGTCCTCCCTGCAGCCGCCGCCGTCATCCCATTCGCCCATACTGGCCTTAGCCACAACACAAGATCCGACCGATCAAGAGTTCCGGTGCTTGACTCCTCCTCGGTCGTCGTCGGTGGTTTCGATCGACCTTTTCCTCTGGTTGATACTGGGCTTCATCGGACCAACGCTGTCTACGCGGTTCACCGATCTCCAGTCGCTTTTAAAGTAGGTGTATGCATATTCATTCTAAGAATTTATATAGCGCCTCTTCAAGAGATCTACTCCGAGACGACGCCTGGAACTTTAGTATCCGAACACGTATATATAGGGCATTTATATACCTCACGAAGGCGTTGACGTTACACGACTGTTAAAATATAGACGCAGAGAAACTAACTGGCTGGATGGTTGACTGACTGACTGGCTGGCTGACTGACTGACTGAGTGAATGACGGTCAATGAAACAAGGCATGTCACATCATTGGGGAAGACGACGTAGAGAAACTGTTATCGAGCGTGCGAGCTTGAGAGAGAAGAGATCAAGAGATACAGACAGAGAGACGAGAGAGAGAGAGAGAGAGAGAGAGAGAGAGAGAGAGAGAGAGAGAGAGAGAGAGAAAGAGAGAGAGAGAGCGCGAGAGAGATAGGCCTATGTATGTATTCAAGTTCACGTATACGCCTACGTTCATGATTGCAGTCAGATAAGCAGGCGGACAAAAAGAAGAAAGAACGAGATTGATTGGGAACAACTCAGACAGGCGACAGTGGTAAAAGCCTATAGCTAGGCCTGCACGTAGGTCGTAGATAGCTAGGCTACCAATCTTCAGTAGGCCTATCGGTAATGTTTTGAGTGTGCGCTTGATCGCTTATAGGCCTTTAGTTGACGCCAAATTCAAGTCGTTGCTCTTCTGAGCCCGGCATCTAACCTAATGACTACTCACTTGCAACATAATGGTTACTGAGGTATCAGTCAAGAGTTCATTGCAATCTGTAGCGTCTATTGACCAAAAATTGAAACGTGACGCCGACTTATTAACAGCTGCTGTAAGACGACTGCCATCATTTGCTATATGGGCAGAGAAACAAATCAAGCATAAAGACAGGGGCGCAACCATGGTCCAGAAGTTGGGGGGGACCTACTAGAATATCTGAGTGGGGGGAGGTGGAATTGCGAGCGCCGAAGGCGCGATGCTGCGATTGCCGAAGGCAAGAAGCCCTTAACGACTAGGGGGCATGGGGGAGCGTCGTAAGCTCCCCATCGGGGTCTAGGGCGGAGCCCCAGAAGCCAATGCAATTTTGAGCATTTGATGCCAATTGGAGTACATTTTGGGCTTTAATTTACCTCAAATTTTTCACCGATGATTTCGATATAAAAGTACCTAAACCATCTAGATCTGTGAAAAATGTGACTTTATTATATGAATAAACTGGACTCGACAAGGGTTTAAGAGAAGTGAACGGAAAAGAGTAGAATTAGCTCTAGAACAGTGTTTGTCAAAACTAGGAAAATCGGCAGGGAGGAAGCCTGATCGAGTCAATTTCTCAGAATACCGTTAAGGTGTTTACATTCCCCTACAGTGGCAAATCCCCACCAAATAGAGGAGGCATAAAGTAGCCGTGCGAGGGTAGTATAGCCCTTACAACGTCAAAGAGACGTTGACCGTGGTGACCGTGGGCGACCAAAGCACGTAGCCGAACACGGATTTTTGGGCTTTGCAGCATATTTTGTCCACGTGTGCCCCAAAGCCAATCCCATCAGAGATGGTGACACCCAAAAAAATCATCTCCTGGACCCGCTCGATGCCAGGGATGAGAGGAGGGAGGGCAATAGGTTTGGACCTCGGTCGTTTGACAACCATTTCTCTGGTCTTAGCATGGTTTAATTTAAGATTCCCAATGGATGCCCACTTACAGATATAGTCAAGTTCAGAAAGAGTGCTGTCAATGCCGGAAGCAGGGACCAGCAAGTAGCTATCGTCGGCATATTTAGTGAGACGGTTTTCACTGTATTTAGATTTAAGGCTAGAAATGGTTATGACAAAATCAGTAGGTCCAAGGCCAGTGCCTTGTACTATATGCCCTACTGACATTAATGGTACAGAGGGGAGATATCGCGGAAGGCAAGAAGCTCCTATCGACTATAGGGGTATGGGGGAGCGTCGTAAGTCTCCCCCCTTCGGGGTCTGGGGCGGAGCCCCAAAGCCGACGCAATTTTGAGCATTTTGATACCAAATGGAGTGCATTTTGGGCTCTTGTTTGCCTCACAATTTTCAAAAGTTGGGGGGACGGTCCCAAGCTGTCCGAAAGTTGGGGGGACGCGTCCCACGGGTCCCATAGGGTGGTTGCGCCTATGCATAAAGAACACCAACGGCGTATGTTGAAGATATGGCGAGAAATTTCATTCATTCATTCATTCATTCCGATATTTATATAACGCCTCTTAAAGAGACCTACTCAGAGGCGCCCCCAGCCCAACCACAGCTAAAAAAGTGTGATTTGAGAGTCATGATATATAAAAGCAGGGGAGTTTAACCGAGGCATCAATCGCAGGTCTAGTGGCAAGCCATTCCAGATGGAGGGATCCACAATCGAAAAGGGCTTCATTGTGTCCTACATATGGGCCCACGTGGGAATGTCATATTCTCAAAACGAGCTCTTCACAGACCTGAATCGAGCTTGCACGTGAACCAGTACAGACATTCAAATAGCGACGTGAATAGTAAAACAGTGTCATTCTATCAAGATATTGTCTTATTAGGTAATGTCAATAATGGTTTGCTTAAACACTGCGCACAGTAACGGCCTTACAACTTACAAGGGAGGCTATTACAGAGGACCATTCCTTCTACTGAACCATAGAAATGTTTGAACCTACATGATGATATAACCATGCAGAACGGGTCCACTCTGAACAAAGGTGGAATGAAATCAAAACCTTTCAACTGTAAACATGCCTACTGCCAGTAGGCATGTATCTCTAGGCTGATGATGTGAAAGGTGCTTAGCAGGTGTGATGCCCATGTCGAAATACATGTTTATCTAAATCATAACTATTTATTGTCATTTCATTTCAGGCCAATGGACGACTGCAACATCGAAATGTCTAACAACAAACGTTACATGCATTGGCTAAGATATACAACGCTGTATCCTGTTCAGTAGTAGGCAGGAGCCTCTTGCACCCTATGAATGGGCCTATAGGCCTGTAGATTCGCGTTCAAAACTGTAGAGTATACAAAACGTGTGGTCCTATATTTTCTTTTAATTCTAAGCTATTTTTGCAGGCGCGATATCGCATAATTATGATTGTAGGCCTATAGCTATTGTGAGAATAATAATAATTATAGCTATAAAGTGTTTATGTATGTTCATGTTAATTAATAAATATTTAGCACCCTCAAATATGCGTTACGTCGCAAGCATGGACCTGGGTTATGTATGATAGCAGGTGAATTTGTGAAATCTTACAATTTAATACAACGTAGGCCTGCATGCATACAAGACATAGGGCCTAGATGTACTCGGTAGTTGTGTCGTCTCATACATATTTTTGATTAGTTTGTCGCTTGATCAGTTTTCTTGATAACTATCGTAACGCAACTTAACGTAATTGAACATTTATATAGCGCTCCTTCAAGGTATCTACTCAGAGGCGCTCTCTGCGCTAGCCTTTATGATGTTACATGTCGGTACGAAACGAATATAATTATTACACCAGTTAGCAAAACGATGCACAGTAAGCTGCGAGAGTCACCAGTGGCGGGCCCACGCACACACGTGGAACCAACCAACGGATTCCCGTCGACAGCTGAAGTTGGTGTGGATGTTCAGTCTCTGGACCAAGTGTCTAGCTGCTGATCGTCTGCCTGTCTCGAACAGACTTGATAGCCTAAGAGATATATAATTATATGGACGCTGCGTCTTCTACTATCTTCGATGAGGATTTCATATACTGACGAACAAAAGAAAGAGCTTAGATGGCGATCGAAAGTCGGTAAATTCAATAACAATCCCTTCCCCTTGTCACTCCCCTACCCCTCCCCTCATTCTCCTCCATTACCTCCCACTCCCATCTGCCCCTCCGCTGCCCTTCCCCTCCGCTCCCCTCCTCTGCCATCTACGGAATCAGGGTTAACCTCGCAAAGTCCAACCATGGCTAGGAGAAACAGAAATGCGTGTTGCCATCTGGCGAATGACGCAGTGCACAAATAGCGTAATTGAGAATGTTGACACTATGACAGGCATTTCTACTTTATTATCAATGACGACTTTAGGCATGTATGACTATCACGGATAGACATGTGGCCCACATAGGTCTATAACATTGTCTTAAGTTGTAGGCCTATGCTAATTGAAGACATCTTTTTCGTCGTCATCTTCGTCGTCATCGACAAATTTTTCGGTAAGTCTGATTCTATCGATGGTCGGCCCTTCTTCGGGACCAGGTCCTCCTGCTAGACGAGGTCCTTCATCCAGGTCCTTGACGGCTGCTGCGTCACCCGCTGTAGCCGGAGACGGTGGATTGGCTCCTCCGAGATAGGCCCCCACCAAAAGGTACCGAGAACAGCACCGGCAGAGAACCATCAGCACGAACTGGCGCCGGAAGCTGGCACTGAACGTGCAGTAGAGCAGGAAGTTGAGGGCCGAGTTGACGGTCAGCAGGAGGTCAGTGATTTCGCGGACGGTCTTGACCAGATAGCTCGTCTCCTCGTAGTAGCCGAAGCCGAAGACGGTCGACATGACAGCGTCTGGAGTGACGCAGACGAGGAAGAGTCCGATGACGGATAGGAGGATGAAGTTGGTCCGATGGGAGGCTGCAGAGAGCACCCTCTGCAGCTGGCTGCTGCTGCTGGACCTCGTCCGCCGCCGCCGCCTGCGCCGCAGAGCGCGCACGATGTGGAAATTGAGAAGGCAGAGGATGAGGAGAGGAACGATGGATCGCAGCAGGCTCTGAATCCACGTGTAGACCGTCACGAACGGAGCGATCCTCCAGAGCGATGTCAGTTGGACTTCGAAGACGATGGACTTCGTCTGTGGATGGTAGACTTGGACTGCGCGATATCTCAGGCCCATCGGAATGGTGATGACAGTCATCGACAGGAAGACTAAGGCGCAGACCGTCGTTGCCTTGAACATGTGGTTGGTAGAAGCACTGACCCTTGATCGACAGACCATCGAGTACCTCTCGACGGCCACGGACACCGTCAGCCAAGCCGTCGTGCAGATTGACATGTTGAAGAAGTAGTGTGCGTAGGGGTATACGATGGCGTGCATGCGAGCCCCAGACACAGGGTCGAACTGTTTGACGAGGATGACGACGAAGTAGATGCTGTCCGTCAGGAGCTTGATTGTGTCGGACAGAGCCAGTGCCACCAGGTAGGTATTGGTCGGCGTCTGGTGGCGTCTAAGGCGTCGGAGGACCACGATGCTCAAGATGTTTCCGGTCAGCCCGAAGAGACAGAGAAGAGGATAGCAGAATATTCCAGTTATGCTCTCCGTCTTCCGATAGATCTCCAGGTAGTTCTCCTCTTCCACTGTCGGATAACGAATCCAGTTGCGCGTTCCGTTCCAAGCGGAACTAGTCGTCTGATTCCACTCTTCATTTAACCGACTCCAAGTTGAGTGGATGCTTTTACCGTCCGAAGAATTCCAAGCCATCTAGACAGCTCAACATCAAGACAGGGGGGGGGGATTAAGAGTTAAGACCAGCCGCTCAAACATGTATAGCAATAGCAGTGATGACACAGGAAGGCTCAAACCCCAATTTTATCGTAATGGCCAAGACATGCAATTACAGATGTGCAAAAGTCCATGCATGGTTTGTTATTAATTAAACAGAATGGTCGTCTGTTTAGATTTGCAGGATTACGCGTGAAAGTCATAATCATGATTATCTTGTAACATAGATCGCTGTTACGTTGGTTCCATTTACTAGCTTGTATTTTGTGGGGCGCGGTGGTGTAGGGGTATGATCGGTGCCTTGCAGCCGGAGGGTTGCGGGTTCGAATCCACCTCAAGTTGCCGCGTAGGGACCCTGGGCAAGTCCTTCACTCGTAATTGCTCATGCGCTTCGGCGTGAAACACCGATTCAGTGTCCGCGCTGTAGTCGGGAGCGCCTCTGAGTAGAAATCTTGAAGGGGCGCTATAACAAGTGCTCATACATACATACATATTTCGAAGAGTTTTAGAGCAATAACACATGCTATACAGCAAAAACTTGGCTGATTATGGCCTCAAACATTGCAATAATCTCCAACTTACTGAGTCACAATTAACTGTGTATCAGTCCATGACCCAGATTAATTATGTTCTGCAATACGTGTCGCCGAATCCACGTTGTCTACGCAATGCATGCAAGCAAGTTATGTTTGCATTATCCTCTTCACCACAGTATACATTTAAAGGTTTTTCGCTGCCTGTATATATATATATATATATATATATATATATATATATATATATATATATATATATATACGCTGCAATTGTTTATTGCTAAACATAAGCACAGATGATCCAGTTAAATTACCTTTATTCGAAACTCTAAGTTCTTGCAACAGCGTTACAGCGTATATGTCACTTTTGGACTATTTTCCATCAGTGTGTTACGCCTCCCCTTTTATAAGCCTTGGCACAACAACCGTTACCACGGCGACTGCTGGATGCAGGCTCCTCAAGAAGAGGCTTCAGTTGCAAATTGCAATCGCCTACGCCCCGCTGGTGGTGACTGGTGAAGAGTGAAGACGGTGCAGTAATGCAGAGCGGCTCTGATAATTGGTGATGGTTGTCAGAGACAGAGAGAAGCATTGGGCGCCGAATTTAAATGACAGCTAGTATACTTGAATCATGCATGTCGCGAGGCGGTGCGGATTAAAGGGAGACGATCCATGAATTTGCTTCGTTTAAAAGCCGTTATAATGTCTTCGTACGTACATGACACGTAGGCCTACATGACCGTCTCTTGCATCTCTGTGGGCTGTGGCTAAGCTTTCTCCTTCCACATACACCAACGCTTTATCATATCATGCAGGGCCGGTGTCATGATATAAAGTCTCCCCCCGAAACAGAGTCTCCCCCTGGCTGAAATAATGTCTCCCCCGGAGACTCTGTATCAAAACAAAGTCTCCCCCATTGAAATAGAATCTCCCCGTCTACGATACAAAGTCTCCCCCTACTAAAAAATCGCCCCCTTTATATTTCAGTTGCTTTCCTATATAATCTTAAATGTGATTTAATATGTACATTTTCGTTAAAAAAATCTGATGTGTTTACTATTTGAATTGGACATGAAAAACATGAAATGAAATAAGAAAATGATTAAATAAATGTTTTATAAGAGTAAATGTAGAACACCACTAGGATGTCGGACGCTTATGTCAATAAAACGCAATGGATAGGCCTAGATTACACACATTGTTTGTTATAGCCTAATGAAGGAAATGGCTCTGACCACAAGTAGGCATTTTACTGGTGCTAGTTTCTGACACGATTCTGTGACCAGTAATCCCTATCCCATTCAATAATTAATGCTGCAGTCCTTTTGCCAGCTAACGCTAATTAGCTTACCGCTGATTCTTTTAGGGTTAGATGACTTAGATCTACCACTGAAAATGTGTTGTATATTGGTCATTCAATATTATTAGCGTCAGATATAATATCAGGCCAGCTTATTAGCTATACAAGGAGTCTGAAACAATTAATGCATTGGAATAACTATAATACCTGTACTGACTTCCTGATACGAGCTAGCGCGTGGCTTCTATGCGATTCTTGATGCAGAATAGGCCTAACCTTCAACTGGTATTAATCAACTGATATGAGCTTGCACTAACCCTTGATTTTCTGTGAATCTTTTGATGCGGAATAGGCCTACCATTCGTCCATTGATCTGGTTAGCATATTCGTTGCTTATTATTGTTAGCATTCATAGAACCACTGAATAAGCGAAGCTAAATCAAACCTATTTAGTGTCGATAGGCCAATATCAATTAAAGAAAATAAAGCATTGTAGTCCATGAAGCCAGTAGGGCCTATGTAATAATTATGTATACAGGCTTGAGATAAAGACTACCGTACTGAAGCATTTGTTGAACCATGGAATTATTATGCTTGCCCTTGCTTTTCTGGCATTCTTTGATGAAGATTATAGGCATTCATAGAACCACTGAATAAGCGAAGCTAAATCAAACCTATTTAAGTGTCGATAGGCCAATATCAATTAAAAAAGAAAATAAAGCATAAATTATTCGTAGACGCCAATCATCGTCGATATGACGGCGTCGTTAAATAAACTTATTACACACAATTATTCGTAGCTGAAGTTCATTAAATTTTCTGCTTAGACTTAGATGATCTCAACTATTATAGTTAGTATAGGCCTACATTGGCTAGAAGTTGCTTTAAAAAGTACTACTTTCTGAAACAGTGCAAAATTATGGATAAGGCTGGAATATTTTTCATCAATGAAACAATTATAATTATATTCTCATGGATTCAGCTTCTACTGTACTTACGGGTAAGCCTACAATTTTTGTAATCAATCCAGCGTCCATTTTAAATTGACCATACGAAATAATTTACCAACTTAAAGTATGGGATTAGCCACAAAGGCCTTAGAATTAATTGACCAGATAAACACCCAACATCCTACAAATAAGCGAATTTCTCCATGGTAGGCCTACCATTGGACAACATCCCTATCACCATTCGTCGATTGCCTAACTTGCAGTGTTGTATCAGTTACATTCTAAATGTAATTGAATTATAATTGCAATTACATGCTTGTAATTGTAATTGAATTACAATTACAATTACTTGATTGTGAAAGTAATTGAATTACAATTACAGTTTCATTGTAATTTAATTACCAATTACTTTTCAATTATTCCTTTAATATTGGCAAATGATTTTGAATTTTTTCGATAATTTTTAATTTAGGCCCTACTCTATTTTTAAACTAAAACATCCAAAACATGGCCTGTAAATTGTAATAATATATACATTCAATTGTATTATAAGTTTGCCAGGTATCCAAAATACGAGTTACAATTATGATCCATTAAAACAAGTTAGAGTTTATTTGATTTTTAGTAAGGTTTTTCAAAATGATAGTCTGTTAGAGAATTTAGTTGATTGCGCCTGGGTGAGTGAGTCAATTCATCCAGCAGTGCTAAAGAGACGCTCAACTGGAGCTGAAGATGGAAGCTCTGTTTTCTGCAGGCAGCCTCAGTGAGCTATCTAAAAATGAGTGCATGACTGCATGGATAGCCTGATAATGAAGGTCAGCCCTTGCCCTTGCGGTCTATCAAAGTGTGCTGTAAGATTGTAAGAGGGGTGTAAGGAAAGAATAATGTTGACAATTACGTTGCCATGCAAACATGATGCAGAGCAGTTTATTCAACTAAACGGGTGACCGGGTCAACACTGCAGGCTGGCATCTTCTCTGTTATCGAAGTAATTCGTAATTTACACTTCATTCAATTACAAATACATGCAATATTGTAATTGAAATACAATAACAATCACTGGACTTAAAATGTAATTCAATTACAATTACAATTACACAACATGTAATTCAATTACGTAATTCAACTAGGCCTACATGTATTTCAATTACTGAACAACACTGCTAACTTGAAATTATTTATGAAGACTATGCGTAGGCCTACTCGTCCAATAAATGCTTAATCATTTAAATCTCTCTAGCTGTTGCTGATATTTAGCTAAAATTGTTTTTAATACTCCACTATAATGCTTATTATTTGCTAAAATTAATAAATATGGACTATTAGTTCCATAAAAAGGCAACTATGACAATAAGTGCATAATTGTTGATTAAAACTGGGAACAATAAATTGTATGAAAATGAAAATTGAAATTGAAATAAAGTCTCCCCGGAGGAGACTTTATTTCAACGGGGGATGAAACATTTTCTCCCCCCCGGAGACTTTGTTTCAGAATATAGTCTCCGGTGGGCGAATTTATACTGAAACAGATCCGCCAGGGGAAGAATCTGTTTCGAAATAGAGTCTCCGGGGGGAGAGACTCTGTTACGCGACACCGGCTTGAAAACCGAGCGAACGAAATAAGCGCCCCCTACGTTCCACGTGGTTTATGGGAGTTTTACTTTACTTTACTTAGGCCTACTTTCATTGCAGTTTACAGTTTGCCACTGTACAACGTAGGCCTATACACGTAGGCCTATACACGTAGGCCTATACGAAGAAGCCAGCGGTTTGACCCAGATGATTACTTAACGATTATTCTACTCTGCAGGAAGCACCTATTCAATTTCCGACCATTGTTGTTTTTGCCTGCAGCTGAACAATGTTTGACGATCGCCGGGAGAACATGGAACGCCAGCGATGCCAAGAACAGGCAGAAGCTGCGGTCGACAACGCCATTCAGTGGAACGCTGCGACGACCGATATAATGTAGCCTTAATAGTTAGATTGCACGATCCCATTTCATCCGCATGCACGGCATTTGCTTACGACGCCTTTACTGAAACTGTCAAGAACATCGGACGGTTTAATTAATTTCGACTGTGAAGTAGTCCATTGGTCCGATCTGAAGTTAGCCAACAGAAATAATTATATGTCAATTTGCGACGATGTTCATAATCGTAGGCTAATCGTAATCTCGACATTTCTACAGCGCCCAAAAACCGAAGTCACGGGAACCAACTTATTAACAGGCGCTCAGTCAAAACAGAATCGATAGGCAGAGGGTCAACATATAAAGGGTCAGGTAGGCAGACAGTCAGACGACTAAATTTAGTGTGAACTAAGTTGCAACCTTCTGTAGTCTGTAGACTGCTTCTGGTTGCTCTGATGCATTGGACTTCGACCTGGCTTTTTCCAATGAATTCTGATTTTTAATGCGATTTCACTCAAAGCGACTAGGCCTATCGAGTAGGCCTATCGACTGATTGATGCCTTAGACATTATGACAACGGCGCTATAGAAGCCATTGGATTAGATCATTAGATTAGAAAGGTGGGACATTTATTCCCCTTCGAACGACTGATGGCAAAAATTGAAGGAGCAAAATATATACATGCAGGCCTATAGGGATAGAGTGGGGCAAAACGCCCCCTTTAACGGTTTTTGCTAAATTACAGCGTGAGTAACAGCATTTTAAGCATGAAATTATTGCAAGATCTTGTACTGAATGTCCCAAGTAAAGTAAAATAAAGTCCGATAAAATTCCCCAAAAGATTACATTAAAAAATAATAAAATACAGACTGCTTCAAAGGGGGCGTTTTGCCCCTCACCTGGGGCATAACGCCCCCCACCCCGTGATCTGACCCCCGCTACCTGAAAAGTCGATGCACATAATCAACTGCAATCACTGCATTGATGCAACAATAACTATAAGAAGTAAAGATCTCTAGAATTTTTTTAAAAAGATGTCATAAAAAATAATTAAATAAAAAATACGCTTTGCTCCAGGTGACTCTGAGGTGAGGGGGCGTTTTGCCCCATTTCAGCATTTTCCATAAAGGGGCGTTTTGCCCCGCTTGGTGCTACCTTGTGAGATTGCCCATATAATAAAAAATTGGCATGTTAAAGCCCCATTTATTGTGCACAGTAATTCGATATAGAGTATACTTTAGACCTATATATTTGTATTATTGGCTATGTCTAGCATTTTGGCACCATTAATGATACAGAATTGGCGGCTGACTCTTATAAGGAAACACGAAAAAATCAATTTTTCTAAAATAAATATAAGCAAATCATCTAAAGATAAATAACTGACGATTATCTCATTAGGGCAGGGGCGCAACCAAGGTCCAAAAGTTGAGGGGGACCTACTAGAATGTCTGAGTTGGGGAGGTGGAATTGCGAGCGCCGAAAGCGCGAAGCTGCGATTGCCGAAGGCAAGAAGCCCCTAACGACTAGGGGTAGGCCTATGGGGGGAGCGTCGTAAGCTCCCCCATCGGGGTCTGGGCTCCGCCCCAGAAGCCGACGCAATTTTGAGCATATGATGCCAAATGGAGTACATTTTGGGCTTTAATTTACCTCAAATTTTTCACCGATGATTTAATTCGATATAAAAGTACCTAAACCATCTAGATCTGTGAAAAATGTGACTTTATTATGTGAATAAACTGGACGTGACAAGGGTTTAAGAGAATTGAACGGAAAAGAGTAGAATAATTAAGCTCTAGAACAGTGTTTGTCAAAACTAGGAAAATCGGCAGGGAGGAAGCCTGAACGCGTCAATTTTCTCAGAATAGCGTTAAGGCGTTTATGTTACCCTACATTGGCAAATCCCCACCAAACATGGAAGGCATAAAGTAGCCTACCCGTGCGAGAGTATTAGCCCTAACAACGTCAAAGAGACGTTGACCGTGGTGACCGTGGGCGACCAAAACACGTAGCCGAACATGGATTTTCGGGCTTTGCAGCATATTTTGTCCATTTGTGCCCCAAAGCAAATCCCATCAGAGAAGGTGACACCCAAAATAACCATCTCCTGGACCCGCTCGATGCCAGGGATGAGAGGAGGGAGGGCAATAGGTTTGCACCTCGGTCGTTTGACAACCATTTCTCTGGTCTTAGCATGGTTTAATAAACTTTAATTTAAGATTGCAAATGGATGCCCACTTAGAGATATGGTCAAGTTCAGAAAGAGTGCTGTCAATGCAGGAAGCAGGGACCAGCAAGTAGCTATCGTCGGCTTATTTAGTGAGACGGTTTTCACTGTATTTAGGTTTAAGGGTCGAAATGGCTATGACAAAATCAGTAGGTCCAAGGCCAGAGCCTTGTACTATAGGCCATACTGGCATTTATGCATGGTACAGAGAGGAGAGATCGCGGAAGGCAAGAAGCTCCTAACAACAGGGTTTGGGGCGCGTAGTAAGTTCCCCATCGGGGTCTGGGGCGGAGCCCCAGAAACCGACGCAATTTTGAGCATTTGATACCAAATGGAGTGCATTTTGAGCTCTTGTTTGCCTCACAATTTTCAAAAGTTGGGGGACAGTCCCAAGCTGTTCGAAAGTTGGGGGACGCGTCCCACGGGTCCCATAGGGTGGTTGCGCCTATGCATTAGGGTACAACTAAGAAACTCCAGAACATTCAAAAATTTCATTACATGGCACAGTGGGGACAGGGCCGGGAGGGGGCGTTTTGCCCCACTCTACCTTATATAGTAACGATAAGTTTTAATGTTCAGAAATTAGCAAAGACGTTGTCTTTATGCATTTGCCCCGTTCGTCCAAGACCTGATCTATAGGCCTATTATCCCTATACGACACTATTGTGATTTAAATCTTTGAAGTTGTAGCCACGATCGAAATGCGAACCAGCATCCACACGTAGCCTGGAGAGACGCTTTAACGTAGGCCTACGGTTATTCATTCATTCATTCACAAGATTTATATAGCGCTTCTTCAAGGCTACTAGGCCTACTCAGAAGCGCTCCCAACCCCAGCACGGCTGAAAAGGAGTGTTGACTCTGTTGAGGTGAGCACAGAGTCAGAGCGCCGAGAGCGGACCCTGGGGAGCAAGCACAGCACCAAAGTCGAATCGTCATCGTAGGCCCTAATTATATATTTAACTCGGAATTAGCTAAAGCGCTACATTAAGCTAATCGCCGGGCAACAGTGAGCAACTGAGCATCAAGTAAAATTACGCCTACCACGTGAATTCACGAACACCTAAAATCCGGTTGCCAGCTAGATGAGCAGAAAGAGAGGGGCTGAGACGAACTAGCTGTTACGAGCATGAATTATTTAACCTCGACATGTTTTACAAAGCGCATTACCATTCCAACACCCATAAATTCGCGCAAAAATATTATTATAATCTGATTTTACAACGGTCCTGCCCCAGAGCGGGTTTGGTGAAGCCGTGCTTAAATCCCCACGGCAATCACCGCTGGCGCCCTCGTGCATGTTCTTGCGTGGGGGCGTAGCTTGGAATGACGTCAATCACCCCACGCATTTCGTTGCCACAGATTACGGTTATATAGGTTCAATGTTTAAAGACGTAAGTAGTAGTTGTCTGGTTGCGCTATCTTGCGACTGACTTTGCTGGAAAATGTAATATTGGACCTTGAACTGAGCCTTCAAATAAGGTTTAGGTAATTTATATTTAAAATTCTATAAAATGAAATAACAATTGCAATCAGTGTTATCATCTGTTTATTAAGATCGATAAATTACTGCTTCAAAAAGAATGTTATCGTATAAGGTCTCTTTCTAAGCGGTGGCGCATAAAGAAGAAAATAAATAAGAAACCGATAAAAGTACTGCAAAAGCCGGAGGTGTGTATTTGTATCAAGGAAACCAGGCTACGATTTATAAATGCAGTACATGCGTATTGTTGCATCTGTCTAGCTGTAATATGGATCGTTATGGACAGGCGATGGAGTTTGTTTATATCAATGGACTTTACCTTGGCAGTTAATGTCAGATTTCTTAAACGCTGACAGCATCTACATTTATGGAAACTATTAAAGAATTATGAGTCTTCAGGCAATATTTGTGTCAAATGCTAGGTGGACGAGAAAAATGACGTAATATAACCGAATCTACACGCAACGTATCTTCTGTGTTGTTACTGTGTTGGGTATTTAACATGGCTGCTGAGCGGTTGCAGAGTTGCCTTCTCTCCGAAAACCATCATGTTGGACCAGGTTTCGGTGCTGTCCGAGTCGGGTATTATCAGATGGAACGGACTATCGGAAAAGGAAACTTCGCAGTTGTTAAGCTGGCCACACACATTGTCACCAAAACAAAGGTTTGCCCGGACACTAATTGCGTTGTCCTATCATCTGTCGGCGCCGTTGACGATAGAATTCAAAAGCTTTTGTAGCTCCTTGATATGTAACGTACTAAATGTAGCCTAACCATGTAGCTGTGGAGCTCTTTCAAAAGTTCTCAAACTGAACTTGCAAAGTGTTTATTGTTTTTGACTTAACAGCTGTACCCGGACTTTGGAAAGCATGTGATATGGTCGTGTACGGAGGGAATTTGTTAGCCATGCATTTTTAAAACGTCTTGTGCTGGGCTGGCTATTGAGAGGTCGGGGCTCAAATCCTCGCTATGGGCAGACATTTATTTCAAGATTTTGGTTACAGGTGCTCACCCTAACCAATGCAGCTGCAATGCATTCACTTACCATATAGGGCTACTACCAGTTGGGAGAACAGACAACAAGGGAGAGTGCTAGCGGGTGCGGGCCGAATCCCCGAAACCCGAATCCCCGAAAGGAATTTCGGCCGGATTCCCGAAATTGATTTTATAAGTCCGACCCGAATGAATATCATCAACGAATACATATTTGAATAGGCAGTATATCGTATACATCAAGGCCACGCTAGGTCTTTGTCATGTTTACAATTTAACTCTGAATAGCTCGGCCGCTTTCTAGAAAACTGTTTTCGGAAATCGGGCTTTTGTCTGTTTTCAGCGTTTTCGGGGATTCGGGTTTCGGGGATTCGGGCTGACCCCGTGCTAACTATCCACCCTCGTGCAACACTAAATAAAATTCAAAGTCACTAACGCTTCATTCCCACAGATGCCTTCTGGGCTGGATTAGGGACTACTTCATCTCCATCATTGTCATCTTTGTGGTTAAAAGTGTGTTTTCGTGAAACGTGAATGTATTTCGCAAAGTTGGTACAAATGATGTCAGTTATAGAAATTATTTCCAGACATTTGTTTGAAGTTTTATATTTTGTAAGAAAAACACAACTTGAAGAAGGACATGTGACCACTGCTCAAAACATTTGTCATTCCAAACTTTCACCATAAGTAGCTTTTCTTACCTACTGTACTTTATCTTGCATGTTCTAACCTTACGTAACATAACCTCCCCTTACTTACTCTAGCTTACTTTGCCTGACATTGGAGATGACATCTGAAGAGCCCTATCATCTCCAATTATCCCTAAAGTGAAACAGTTATGTGTACAGCAGCCTAGTGATCTGTTCAACTTCAGTTGCTGAGCCACTTTTTATAGCAAGCATAATTTTGTTTATAGTTTACAGTTTTTATCTACACACAGCTACAATTTGCTGTATTTTGTGGACTCATTAAACTGTATTGCTCTCTACAGATTTAATTTTTCTTTGCATTGCAGGTAGCAATCAAAATAATTGACAAGACACAGCTCGATGGAGAAAATCTTAAGAAAATCTTTCGAGAGATTCAAGTTATGAAGTTGCTTTGCCATCCTCACATTGTTAGACTATATCAGGTTTGCATTTTCACTTTTACTTTAATTGGTTCCTCGTAACACTATGTATGTCAACTTTGTGCAAAAATATACTGGCTGAAAGAGCTTATTTGGGATTGCTTATATTGAATTGAATGGGAAAGGCTTGCTTGCAATATCTTTCTGTTGTACCATAACAAGCATATTTTCACTCTCACCATAGCAAACATAAACATTTGCAACTTAATGTGTAATTTTCAGGCCATTACCCTGGAAAATAGTTTAGCTTCCTTGCATTTTGTATTTTTTACGATGTTTAGTTTTATTTAAGACTAGATCATAACACTTTCGAGGCTAAATAATGAAATTTTTTTAGGTATATAGTCTGAAATTATTGGGAAAAAGACCTTTTCCTAATAGACATTAAAACTGTTTTGTTGACCGGATTACACTCTTCTGTGCAATAATTTTGAAACATGTGATATAGTTCATGTCAATCAATCGCATGAAGTCACACTGTTCGCAACATATGTTGCACTGGGTATGCTGGTGTTCAGCCTGCTGCTACAGGCTACAGTGACTGGGTTGTATTTCATATCCTCATATCTAGCTGGAATTTGATGTTGAGTGAGCCTGCTTGGTAATTGAGAAACGTTTTACTTTTGTACACTCTACCATAAAAGGGTCACACTAAAACTATGTCATCTCTGTTTTAGTTTGGGTGATCTAGCTTCAATTCAGTAGAGCAAACTCTTGTCATTGCTTGTCCAGATAAAACCAGACTATATTCTTTAGATTACTGTTGATATGTAGCATTGATGACAGCCCTCTACCCCTAGATGTTGACTTTTGTCGACACCCACCCTCGGCCCTTAATGTCGACTTTTGTAAACAACAGCTATTAAATAGCATCCTTGTATACATTGGGTAACATAGTTGTTGACTGTTTACTTTCTTGTATTTGTATCAGTTCTTAAGGGAGTGGCCCCAATGTCAGAGTCTTTAAGTTGAGGGGAATATGATAACAGCCAGTACTGTCAAATACCATAATTTGTGTAAGTAACAGCCCAAGAGTGACCTTTTATTATTGTTTACATGATTCAGCAATGGACTTTCATTTTTCAAGTGATGGTAATTGAGTTGAAAAACACACTTGTTATCCATCTGCTGTCATGCCACACTCATGTCACAGATCACCTATCATTTACATGGATTTTAAAAACTGACACATTCTAATTTGTTTGCGCTGAATCAACCATTTGGTATGCATTAAAAATATTGAACTGCATTAATTTTAGTACCAAAAGTAAATCAGTTTGTGCAAAGAAGATTGTTAGTCTGGTTATTTTTGTAGTTTATTTGTCTTGCACTGAATTGTGGATTGACTACTCTAATTTAATTATGATGTTAACAGGTTGGTAATTATATGTCCATGTGTGCTAATGAATTAAACTGCAGCCATGTCTGTCAAAATAAGACTATTCTATTAGTGGCTGTTTATTGATTTTACATGCCTCAGACAAATTATAAGTACTGTCTTATTTGCTAGGTGATGGAAACTGAGAAAATGTTATATTTAGTTCTTGAATATGCAAGTGGTGGAGAAATATTTGGTAAGAGCATTTCTTTTTAAATTTATGTCTTCTCTTTGCTAGAATTTTGTCCTGAAGTCTTTTAACGAAGTTTCTTATTTCAGTTAGCTTTTATAGAACACTTAAATGTGGAATAGTATTTAATCAAATGTTTTATTAATCTTTTGGCTTTGCTAACCTAAGTATGTCAATTATTTCAATTTTTTTACTCTACACTAGTGCTACTCAAACTGCGGTCTGTGGCCGGGTACTGGTCTGCAAGTTATTGATTACCGGGCCTGCATGCTGGGAACAGCCTTCTTATATCTTTGGAAAAGGCCAAAAGTGTTCACACTTTCAAAGATTATTTCAGATGTTATTTGTTATGTACCGTAGTGCTGTGCTGACAGGCAAAGCACTGTGGAAGTAGCTCACAAGGGTTAATGAAAAATGACATTCTGAATTTAAAAATAATTTTGTTGCTGTGTGAATTGTCATCATTACATTACGCTAGATACACGTAACTTGGCTGCTTGTTCATGATTAAGCTGGTGCTCTTATGCCATACGTGTAGCTTGTGTTATTCTAGAGAATTTGTTAAATTAAATGTGACGCCAGGGGTCAAAACCCGTCGCTTGTCGCTTCCTAGATACTGAGCTAGAAGCTGAAATAGGCGAGAGGGGTTAACAATGTAGACTATTCTTCAATTCAGCAGTTGCCTGTGAATTTGCCATAATTTGCAAAGTAGTAATCCGATTTTGATGCGGTTTATTTTATTAGACACAGAATAAAGCCCTTTATTGCACAGCAAACTTGCTAAATAATTAAGTAATGGTCGCTGCGGACTTTGATGACACGAATATTCCAAAACTTTTTATTTGAATTTTTCACTATAGTCTATACCAATGAAAGAATCAAACGTGCATAACTTCAGTTAGAAAATAGATATTTTCATTCTGTAAAAAGTATTTTGAAGCATTTTAATTGTAGAATATGACTAAATAAAAAGGTCAGAAACCGACATGTGATGGGTTTTGACCCCTGGCGTCACAAATATACTCTAGCAATACACTGGAGTCACAGACCATATGCTACAGTTGCAGATCATCGTTTTGCTATGTATTGTTTTTCACTGTTGTTCGCTTTTCTGTTTCCTTACTGCCAAATTTAAACTGTTACTGTAGTCATCAGCTGATTTTTATTATTACGGTAGTGTTCTTTCTGTTTTTATACTGGCTTCATTACTGTAATTTTGCAGATCATCTAGTTGCTCATGGAAGAATGAATGAGAAAGAAGCTCGAAAGAAATTTAAGCAGATATTGTCAGCTGTTGCCTACTGCCATTTTCGCCATGTTGTGCATCGAGATTTAAAAGCAGAGAATTTGCTTCTTGACTCCAACCTGAACATCAAAATTGCAGGTAAAATCCTGATTTTTAAAATTTATTTATGATCTTTAACATTTTTCTTATTTGATCCTTATGTTGAAAAGTACTTGGAGTTATTCCAATCTGTTTTAATACCTTCATTGGGATTTTAGTAATTAATACTAGCAAAACTAGGGAGTGATTAATTAGTGTTTGTGTGCTAGAGCTGGAAAAGAAATACATTTGACTGTTGTGTGTTTCGTATGAGTTTGTGTGAATATGTTAATTATATTTAGAAAGTACAAGGCTGCATGAATTCTGGATGCTTGCTGTTCAGTATCAGTTGCTCTTTGCTTATATTCTGAGAAAAGAGTGGGTTGCTTGACAGAAAATCATATGTCTTCACAGATTTTGGCTTCAGTAATCATTTCCAGCCAGGTGATCTGTTGACAACGCACTGTGGGAGTCCTCCATATGCGGCTCCAGAACTGTTTGAAGGACAGAAGTATGATGGACCAAAAGCTGATATCTGGGTAAGCTGCTATAAGCTGCATCTGCTATGATTCTGCTTCTTACTCAGGCAGAAGGTTATTAATCATCTGCCCAGCAGGGAATCAATTTCCAAAGCCACATTAAAATGTGACCAGCTCTCTCAAAACGAATAAGGTTGCATGTTTCAATTTTTTTATATTATTGCAAGTATATTAAGCATTCAATTTCTTTATGAGATTAGCTATAGTTTATTAAGATAGTCCAAGTGGTTGTGGAGATAGAAAAAGTTTAAAAATGGATATGATAAGATAGAATTACTGGAAAAACTTAATTGAAATTTTGCACAGGACTGCAGTGTGGCCTAAGCAACTAAGTTACAATGTTACAAACGTGTACTCCTAAAAGGGTTTTAGTTTTCCAGTGTTGCACTTTTGCATCTGTGGCATGCATATGGTTACATTTGTTACTATGTTCTAATTTGTATGTCTTATAAAACTTGCTGTGCTGGTGTATAAGTAGTTTGGTATAGATGAGTTGGGTTTCAGTATCTTATGAATGATGAATACTTTAAAAGAATGTTCGTTCTATAATCAAATAGCATACAGTAATGATGCATTATATAATATGCCAAGTGTCACTTATTCAATACTTTCTGATGAGTGTAAACTGGGTTATTTTGCCTAGATTTTCATTAGAGTGCTTTACAGCTGTTTGTTCAATTTAATATTATTGTAGTGATTATTTATGATTTATAGATGGATGTTAGGTGCATCAAACTAAACATAAAATATTAGTAAAGTTGAGAACCATATTCTAATGTCACTGTTCACTTTATAATGTTATCAAAATATGGCTTGTTTTGCAAGGCTGGTCACAAATATTTACACAGTTGATTGGAAGTGATTTGAGAAGGATATATCTATTGACTTTTAAAAAGTTTTATATAGGCTATTTGCTTCTACCATTGATGCAGATGGTGTCATTTGATGCTTACACCATAGCCTCTTGACAAACCTTGTCAAATATCAGGAAGTTCATGTGACAGAGGGGAAAATATGAAATATAGGCCTGCAGCAGAATATGGGATAAGACTGCTGCAGGGTATGGAGGAATAACCTTATTGGCTATGGAACCATTGAATGGAGTCATTCAAGTCCAGGCTCAAGACATATTAGGCTACTTTGAAAAAGCGTATCTCTGATTCAGTGTTGAACTAAAGCGCCCTTGTAACGGCATGTGCCATGTTACGGCGCTGTAGAAATTGTCGTAGTCATTCATTCATTCATTCATTCATATTGAACTTGGGAAGTCTTATGTCAAATTCTAGTGATAATAATTATGATCAGTAACTTGTTAAAGAAATCTGGGTAAAATGCAATAAAAGCATTGCACTTTGTTTCTGAACATAGTCTGAATTGTTTTGTCATTTGTTTTGTAGAGTCTTGGCATTGTTCTTTATGTTCTCGTTTGTGGTAGTCTGCCATTTGATGGAAACTCATTGCAAAGTCTGCGCAAGCGTATTCTGTCTGGCAAGTTCCGTGTTCCATTTTTTATGTCAACTGGTAAGTTTATCGTTGTGACTTCTATTCAAAGCTGTTGTACATGGATCTTTTGACTGTCTGTCGATTGCTGTATGGTTGAACTTCATTCATTCATTCATTCATTCATTCATTCATTCATTAAGAGGATTTATATAGGACCCCTTCAGGGTTACTACTCAGGTAGTGCTCCTGACCCAACTGTGACTAAAGAGGACAATTTTAAGATTGCGACGGAATGTATCAGAGGGGACTCTGGTGAGCAGGTGCAGGTATGGAGGGGCACTTTCCAGACCGCACGGCCAACAACAGAGAAAGTGTGTCGCTGCCTGATAGAACTTGTCTGAGTGTGACTTTAAATAGGATTACTGATGTGGGCAGTGTGAACTTGTTTATGCATTCCTTTTTTATGTTCCATTCTGCTTAACACAGAGTGGTTTTGTGTACCCTAAAGCTGTTAACTTAAGATGCAGTATTGGTCCACAAGCCATTCAAGAACCACATTGTAGCACGAAATATTGACTCTTTCAGCATTATCTGTTTTAAACACGATCTGTTTTACCTGCTGTATCGTAAGAAATGTTCTCTGATGACTACATTGACGAGTCTACACTGAAATTGCACTGAATTTTGAGCCAGTAAGAGAGTTTAAAGACACTGTTTAACACTTTGACAATGAGAGTGTACTAAAAGCAGCTGAAAAACTAATGCAGCTTGTCGTTTAAGTGTTAAACATTCATCGACATAGTACATACACACTATTGAATTGCATTATTTGATACTTTAGAGCTAGGTTTATGTTTTCAGTTACTTGTTAGACTTCGTTATAATGGGGTTTGTAGTTGTATAACATATAACACATGGGGCGCGGTGGTGTAGGGGTATGTTTGGTGCCTTGCAGTCGGAGGGTTGCAGGTTCGAATCCACCTCAAGCTGCCACGTAGGGACCCTGGGCAAGTCCTTCACTTGCTCATGCGCTTCGGTGTGAAACTCCGATTCAGTGTCTGCGCTGTAGTCGCGAGCGCCTCTGAGTAGAAATCTTGAAGGGGCGCTATAACAAGTGCTCATACATACATATGGTGGTTTGCTTTAGTATTCTGTGGTTTTAAGGCAATAGTTATTAATTAGTCACTGTGGTTGTATGGTTTTACTTTTGGTTTATGATGATTGGGTTTTAAAACCTTACTTTATGTGACTGACAGCCACTGGATATAGAACTGCAAATTTTGAACTCAGTAAACATATTTTAATAATTTGAAAATATGTGTATTGCTAAAGCTCTCTCGACTAGACTGTACATGTACTTCAGATTCATTGTCTCTAAGTACATTTTAGTTTTTGTAGCATGATTACAGAAACTAACAGATTTGGTTAATGTGGAACCAGATGACCTGGAAAAGACGAATGGCGCCAGCTGATTGCTGATTGCTTTGTTTTCAGAATGTGAAGATCTCATAAAGCGAATGTTGACGATTGATCCAGTAAAGCGAGCGACTATTGAAGAAATCCTAAATCACCGCTGGGTGAAGGTTGGCGGAGAGGATCCAGAGTTTGACCGACTTATTTCTGAATCACTCCAACCTCCATTGACGGAAGACGACCCGATGAATGAACTTGTTCTGCAGCACATGCAGAGTCTTGACATTAGTCGAGAACAGACAATTAAGGTACTTATATCAGTTTCTGCATAATGTCCAAACTGTCTTTAAGTTCTAATTCTCTTTGCTTTTTACATAGTGCTTCTTGTCTGTGAGGTTATGTTTGTCTTATTCAGCTATGTAACTGATATTTTTTGTATGACTTGTGTAGCAAATCGTTGATATCCTACTAACATGTATTGTCTGTGTCTCTAGTGACCTTAATAGATCTAATAGAGGAATTACATGTCCTTGTAGTTTTATATCATGGCACTGATCACAAGAGGCATGCCAGCATCAGACATTTGTTCCAGAATTTCATTTGTTCTTTCTCTGGCTAAATTAGAAATTTTAGTATACGATCTGCTGTAACTTGTTGCAATCATTTACATTCTAAATTTATTTAGCAATCTCTAGGGTACTGTATGTATTTTGAATTTTGAGATGACTGTTGATCCTGTATGATTGGAAAAGTGAATGTTAGCAGTGGGTTTTAGATGACTGATTTTCTAATGGTCAGCTGGTCTTCGTTAGTAGTTTACCGTGGTGCTTTGGAACATATTTTGTATTTTGGATGAAATTTTCTTGTTCAGAGTGTGATGGAGCACAAGTATGACCACTTGAGTGCCATCTATCATCTGCTTCTTGATCGCTGTAAAAAGCACAAGACTGCAAAGTTGACAAACACTGTGTCACCATCGCATCTACCCTTGGCCACAAGAACTGAACGCAGATCTAGCATAACTACAGGAGTTGGTAAGATTTGTCACGCAGGATGTACCTATTTAGTGTGTAGTCTCTCTGCTGCAGGTTTGCACATCAGGTAATGCAATGTCTTAGTTTTTTTAATGTTCTATTCTGTTGTCCTGCTGACTTGCCATCTCCTGTGACATTCATGGACAATTTGGGCAATCGTTGAATTTATCCCAGTTGTTTCTGTCATGTTTTGTTCTCTTTCCAGTAGGATGTGCTGATAGCTCTTTGTCTAAATTGCTTGCATCAGGTGTGGTAAGCCTTTCCACAGCATCCTTCTCCTTTGCTATGGCTTGGAACAGACTTGACTCCACTTAAGGAGATTTAGGATGTAGTTTTATCATTTAAATATAATCTTTTATCTTTTTTGTTGTGAGTGTAGTTTATATTGAACAATACATGATTATGTGGAGCAAGACAGGCATAAATGTTTTGCTCAGATTAAAACAGTGATTAATGACTGCATTAAATTAAACATGAATGCTTCAGTGTACGATACTGATACATGATATACTGAAGTATTTGGTTGGAGTCATTGTCTTGTACTTACTATGGTGCAGATTTGTGTTTTCATTTCTTTTACGTATACTTGTTTTTGTTGTCATTGAAGTTTCTCAGGTTGAAGTTCCAATTGAAGTTCCTAGCCCTCGTCTTTCTGTTCGTCGACCTAGTCCAACTCTTATGACACCTCTGCAGTATTTGAAAAAATCCGATGTAAGTTCTGCAGAAGTTGCATCTTCGCTGATAATCTGAAATTAGTTTCTAGTGAATGCTTGCAGCATCCTGCCTTAGCAGGCTTAACAGATGCTGGATGAGTCGGTCACCTATTCAAGTAGTCGAATTATAAGGCCAAATGTTGCTTTGTTTGGTGGTAATAGGAGCTTGTGTTTTCAGCTTAATATGTCTTATTTTGCCTGAAATTAAATAAATAATGCGATGAAGTAACTCAATACTTTATAATTGAACATGCCTAGGGAGAGCGTGTTTAAAAACATGGTTGTAAGTTGCTATGATATCAAAGCAGCTTTTTTCAGACCATTTAAGTTTACATAATTCTCTTTCTGTGGCTTTTTGGATCATTCTTTAATGCAGTGTTTTCCAAACTGGGTGTAGCGGTTGCCATGAACCTATTCTGGGGGTCCTGTGGCTTGAGAAGAATATTTGTGCAGCTTTTCAGTCAAAATAATGTGAAAAATTACTGATTTTTGCTTATGGCATAGGCCTATAACTTTTTTTAAAACTTAAAGTAGTTGCAACTCTGCAGTCGAATACAAGAAATGTTGTTTTTTCTCCCATTAATGAATCCATATAGTATACTCAAAAATGAATTTTGTATGATGTTCATTTATGAGATAAATAACTTTTCAGTGAGGCTCGCAATGTAGTGAAGCTTCCATTACCGATAATATTTTATTATTAACAGAAATGTTTTAATCCACATTGCAATTTTGGACTATTGAAATGTTATTATAGGTGTCCCTAGTTAGCAGGATCTTGATCCCTTTTGGGACTCCTCTTGCGGCCAATCTTGTTATTTGATGTTTGAATGTTCTTTTACTTGATACGACTTCAAATAACAAAGATTTGATTTGATATCTCGTGTATCGATCTGTGCTAACTGCTCTTTGTTTGGGTATGATGTTAGGCGGATGAAACAATCAGTCTAGATTCCGATCCAGATGAGCCGTCTCCGGAGGCAATGGCTCGGTATCTGACGATGCGGCGCCACACGGTCGGCATAGGTAATTCTCAGCCTACAACACCAGACGATGCAACGCTCTGGATGACTCACCATCAGCCCAATCTCCTCCAACCAATCATGTTCACTCCTGGTGGATGCATTGTACCCCACATGTATCCACCGCAGGACCTTTCTCTCCAGGGCGACCCTCCTGCCAACCATTTGTCAGTGGTTGATCAGCACCTTTTGAAGCCACCACAGCTGTATGTCACAGGTATGATTCAACTTATGGTCCTGGAACGTGAGTGCAGTTCTTTGTTAATGAAATCATTGTAGTGTTTAGTAAACTCTGAGGATTTCTAAGTGTTAAGAACATTGAAATACACAAGACTAGTCTGATCATGCTGTGGCAATTTAGTGAA
The DNA here is from genome assembly GCA_020284085.1 of Aporrectodea caliginosa. Taxonomy (NCBI): domain Eukaryota; kingdom Metazoa; phylum Annelida; class Clitellata; order Crassiclitellata; family Lumbricidae; genus Aporrectodea; species Aporrectodea caliginosa. Next base: position 424,436 of record JACEVL010000155.1, on the reverse strand, counting down.
AGAAATTGTATCATTATTGATGAGTGATTTTTTTAGGGCTACAAAATCAAGCCATTACATTCTATTTCTTTATGGTTTCTCACATAATTTAACACTTATTTACATTTTAGGATTATGTTTTATTTTTACTAAGAATGAAATTGGTTAGGATATTCTATAGAAATCTATGGTACTGATTGAAGTGTATATTTGAACTTGAGCTTGTTTGCTTTGGCCATGGGATAATTATTACTCTCTGGTGTCATAGGCTTTGGCAGAAGAGCATCTGATGGAGGTGCAAATATTCAGCTCTTCCATCATTACACTGGACCAGCAGCTGCCGCAGCCGGATGCCAGCAGGATGACCAGGATGTCACAACACTGGTTAGTGATCACCTTGGTCACATGGCAACTACGCCAGCTGCTGACTATAAAATGTGTTGGTTGATACAGCCATGATGTGGATCCCAAATCCCATATCATAAGAATAGTCTAGTGTATCTGCTTTGCCACAGCGTAGAAATTGATTACTGTTAAGTAGTGATATATGTTTAGGGATACTGTTAAATGAACACTGCCATAGTTGTAAAATATGTTGTCGATCACAGGAAAATAAATTGAATGGAATTGAATACTGTAACCAACTTTTTATTCTGTATCTTGCTAAGAGCTTTGTCTTTCACCATTTTGTGCACAGTTCAAAATCTCTTGCTTTATCTGAAATTTAAAAATCTTTGGCAAACCATATAATCTTTGAAGAAGAGATGTGCCTGATTGAGAAGGTCCCTCTACCGCAGCTATCACAATTATAACACTGATACGGTCATTTAATTAATAAGTGATTATATTACCTTTCTTTGTCTGATGCACGCTGATCAAAAAGAATTGTTTTATGTATTTTGTTCTGCATTCTAAAGGCAAAACAGCATGAATGCATAGTGGAATGTGGTATACTTGTTGTTGAAAATTATTTACTATTTACTATTTCTCATTTTGTGAACAAGTTGTTTTGTTCATTAGTTTAAAGGTGGCTGTATTTAGCTTGGTTTTAGGTAAATAAAAGATGTTTTAGATAGGGTTTGAGATTCGGTTTGGACTTGTAAATTTTCAGACCGGTTCCTATGGACAGAGCAGGCAACCATCACGGCCAGAAGTGGAAGAGAAAGGATCAGATCAGGATTCAGACCCTGAGGCTGTTGATAGGTGAGAGTTGTCTTATAAAATCGTCTTCTGCTTATCTTCCTGCCTTTCATCCTTTAGTCCTCCTTTCTTTCCTTCCATCCTTTCTTTTTCCTTTTTTCCATCTCTTTATACATTTATTTGGAACATTTTTACAACAGCCCTAAGTAATGAAAATTGTTTTGTAAAATCAAACTATAAGTTAACTGAAATTCTCAATTGGCATTTTCTGAAACCACAGAGATGTAAACTGATTGAACCTTGTTTGCATACATTTCGTGCGTTCCTCAGACAATGTTCTGGATGGCAGATTTTGAAATTGGTGTAAACTGCAATGTTCTTGTGCTAATGTATGAATGCATTTGTTGTAGGTATATGCGTTATCGTGGCTGTTCCAAGCGTCATACGCTGGCAATGACGACACCGTCGTATGAACTGCCACAGGAAGTTCAGCAGAAGTTGGCATGTAATCCTATACGACCAGGACGAATGCCAATGCTTGGCAGTCGGGAAAGAAGTGCTAGTATGATAGAATTTGCATTCTGGGTGTCTTTGAAACTCTACAAAATGTGGTATTGGCTACTAAACATGACATCATAAATCAAAGTATCTTGGTATTGCATGAAGAAATTAAAGGTAAAATTTTATATGTTCTATGTATTTAGTTTTTCTGTTGTGTCATTGTTTTCTTAAATATGTTGTAAAGTTGTGAAACATCTTATTGTAGATCGAGATGCAAATGTATTGCATATTCCAAGTGATCGCTTTTCTCCTGTAAGACGTCTTAGTGATGGTCTGACAAGTATACGGAAATATCGATCACAGCTGGAAAAGATCTACAATCAGGCACTTAAAAATGATGTAAACACCTTCTTTGATTTATTAATCACCCTCATCTATCTACTTGTTTGCTATGCCATCACATGAGTTGTTAAAAGAATTCTTTAAATTTGTGGTTATAAAAGTATGCACTTATCTGAATATCATCAAATATTCGTTTAATAGAAATTCAGGTTGACAAAACCGCAAACTGAAACAGATAATCATAGAGTTCGGATAGTTCTAGGTCGACAAGCCATGTGGTCAAACAGTCAATCCCGCCCAGGTGTTATTCAATATTGTCAATACATGTTCTTGTACAGGAGTCGTGGTATAAAATTTCTATTGTCCTTCGGTGGTAGTTTGTACTCGTGGGCCCGTGTTCGTAGGTTGTAGCTGTGACTTCGAGACTCGGGAAGAAATCTTCTTAGCACGTGGTGCGGGTCAGATGTTATGGCCCTGAACAGGGAATCATCGGCCGCGACGGCCAATTGCTCCGCTGCAGGGGTGTTTGGAGGAAGAAACCCGTTTCGCTTTAGCCTGTCCAGAAGTTTCTCGATCTTGGCCCGGTCGCGTGCCTGGGTAAACCCCCACCAAGCCGGCGATGCATACATCAAGGATGCAATTGTGGTCATTCTTGCGACCACATGGATGGCGGGAGGGGGAGGCCGTGAGATCGCAGGACTCGGAGAGCGTACATAGACGACGCGCAGGACGAGAGTACCTCTGTAAGATGTGGAGTCATGCTGAGGTCAGAGCTGATGGTCACTCCCAGTACCCGGATGGAGTTGACTCGCTCTGCACCGGGTACTATCCGAGGAGGATGAGCTGTGCAGCTCTCTCCCTTCCTGAAGATGATTAGCTCACGCGTCTTAGATGGATTGAGGCGGAGGTTGTTGTCTTCTGCCCATGTAGATATGTGATTAAACTCTGCTGCGGCGGTTGCTATGTTGTTTTAACCGACGAGCAGGAATAGTTCAAGAAGTTCCATGAACATCTTGCTTTCTTCTTTTGTTGCTGCCAGTAAAAGGATTTGGAAATCAAAAATCTACATACTGGTTACTGATGTGCTTATATGCTTTGCAACCTGAACAGTCTAAACTTTTCAGTGAAGAAGACTCATGTGTCTTGCTAAGAAGCCAACAGTATTGCTGTAACTGGTTAACATTTTATATTTGGTATTATGTATTTCTTTTAATTTTCAAGAAGACTTTTGTTTCTTGGTAAGAAGCCTGCAATGTGAGTTGAACAGTTAACAGTCTGGGTGCAGTATTTTCATATATACTGTTATTGGTGTGATCTGTTTATCGTAGTACATAAGATTGACTACTTAATCTAAGACCTTATATATGGTCCAGCTGACTGAGTTTTAACATTGATGGAAGTACGACAGTTGTCTTTCCTAAAAGCTGACGGATTGTCCTGTACTACTTGATCTAGACTAATTCTTGGCAGACGAGTTTAAAGCAACTGAGACAGGAACAGCAGGAGCTTCAGCGTCGTGCTGGTCTTACAGATGCAGAGAAATTGTTGGAACTGCAACAGCAACATTCTCTGCACCGGCAGGCGATGCAGGTACGTCATGAGAGCTGTTTTCTATGGATTTGTCATTTAAGTCTAGAAAGATAAATTGTATCATATTTCAGTAGTTGAAATACATATAAACATGGGTTTCAGTGTTTTATTCCCATTCTTATGACTGAATTCGTAGATATTTATGTACTAGGACATGACATTTAATATTGTACTGGTTTGTTTTACAACAGGAACCATCCAAACATTTAAGTCAAGGAAATATTCTGCACTTCATAAGCAGGGTTAATATGCAGAAGTTAGATCTTTTGTGGAACTTTTTGGAACTTGTTTGTGAACTTTTGCAACTTTCGTTTTTTGTGTTCCTGGGATATGTTTGAGTTCTATCAAATGTCTTGACTGGGTGCTCCAAATGTTCTGCTTGAAATGCTTAATTTTGTCGTTTTTTAAGTTTGAGTAGGAATTTACTACATTACTTAAAAAACACTGACTTCCTTAGAATTCGTGCTAATTAATAATCTTCTTGCTGCAGGGAATATGATAACATTTAATAATTTCATTTATCTGTTTGAGTGAATTAAAACGTTTCCATTATCAAATGAGTTAAAGCCTACGCCATTTGAATTCTATTACTCGGTCCATGGAACCAGTGGGTGCAACTCTGGGGACTTAGGTAAATCATGAGATGTCATCGAAACAATCGGCTCTGAGAAGTAGCAAATGCAAAGTGTTGGGATATGACTTAGCAGGTGTATTTGCCCTTATGCAATTGACCAAAGGCAGTCAGACAAACTGGTGGAAGATTGAACGTGTGCTGCATGAATGTATTGATTGACTGATTGATTGCTTGATTTAATTGTAACTTTTATATTTATATATGATTTACAAATAATATGCTGGTACAGAAAAGTTTGTGCAGTTAAAATTGTCTTTTAACCTTTAGATTGATGTTGGCCCATAGAACTATAAGAGAGCCTTGTTCAGTTTTTCAAATATTAACAGTTCAAAATGTAATTATAGCTCTTTTACCTGCTTTTTCATTGGAATAATATGAAAATGTTAGACTGCTTCTGCATATTTGTAATCTTGTAATAATCATAATCATGTAATCTTAATGGTGGTGTTTGAATTTTGCAGAACTCTCCACGCATCTCACCTGTTCCTTCGCCACCATTGCCATCCAACCCAGGATCGCCTGTCAGTCATCCAACTCCACAGCCACCTAATCCGGATTTTCCACCAGCCAGTCTGTACCAGCATCTTCAGATGCTTCAGTTGCAGCAGTCGCAAATGACCGGAAACAGTGCTGCACTCTATGGTCAGATGACCAGTTCTGCTGGACCAGGCATGACCAGCTGCCATGAAGCTGTCCAGGCAGCAAGTGGGAATCCATTCCTGCATCGAGGAGGCTGCTTCCCAGGCTGTACCTCAGCTGTACCCGGAACTAGTGTGCCAGGATGCGTCAGTCCACCATCATTTTCCATAGAGGGACAGCCTATAGTCAGTCTCCAGCGCACGAGCCCCCCACTCAACTACCAAAGTCTTCATATCATTCGTGAGGATGTTAATGATGCTGGTGGTGCTGATCGAAGTCGAACAGATGAGGAAAAGATGGAGCATGGATGGAATATTCTGTCGCCGCAGACGGTGAACGAGGACAGTAGTGAGAAGACTGACTTTGAACGATTTAAGCAGAAGTTCTCCAAAAATCCAAGAATCAGTATCACCGACACTCAAGGTCACATTGTACCGGTGTCATCTCATCACTGCACCGATGAGGAAACTATGATGACTGATGACACTGTGGCCTTCATCTCGCCTGGAAAGCCCTGTGGTGTTCTGCATAATTTTGATCCGCAGAGGTCTGGATATTCCATGGATCTGGCTGGAAATGCATCGCACTGCTCAGGTGTTTCATATCAGCAGTCTGCAAACGTCACCAACTGTCAGACTTTTGAGGCTTTGCGTTCGACACTGCCGCTCACAAACTTTCTTGAAGGCACCGAAATCAAGCAGCCGGCTTTCGGTATGGTCGCTCCCTCATTTACCCACAGTGATGTCCAGGTGTTGAAGCACGTTGACAATGATCCAGCCACCTATCTGCGGCTCCTGCAGAAGTCCAGTTTTGACAACAGCTCAATGGATTTCGGAGGCGCTTTAAATGTATCGAGGTCCATGGATGCCCTGCGCAATGAGCTCAACACTGCCCAGCAGCAGACCTGTGCATTTACACGCCGCACAATGTCGTATCTACTGCAGGAGTTACAGCGTGCTGTGGAGAGCTTCGGCTCTGAGGTTGCATACTGCATGGCAGAAAATCGTTTTATCCTTGGCAATCAAACAGTTCTACTGGAAATTGAAGTCTGTCAAGGCGAACCAGAGCGAACACTGAAGTTTCTTAAGATCCATGGAGACAACAGTCAGTATAACAAGATTTGCAATGAATTGCTTGCCTGTCTGGCACTGTGATTAACTCCTTACTCATTCTCGTTTCGTGCACCTATTATTTAGTCCCATCTGTTATAGGCATGGTCTTTTTCGTAGATGATTGCACCATCTTGTCTTCCTAACTGCGGATTGACTTGCTTCTGGTTCTCTGTTCAGAAGTCTCTTCTGTTTAGCACACGTTATTGAAACATTGCTGATAATTTGAGAGTCTGAGTCAGTCTGTATGGAATCTGCTTTCATCTGTCCACATTAAGTCACATATCAGTTGCTGGTGTTGCCTGATTGAAACTCTTCTTGTGTGTTGATGTAGTGCATTTGAATCTGCTGCACAATAGAAATTAATCATGTTCGTTTTGATGTCTTTATTCTATTCATGCTTTTTTCTATTTGTCTGTCTTGGACAGACTACAGTACTATCGTCATTCCTACTATTATTCTTTTGCATATCTGTTTCGTTCTTTTGTGGCTGACTCCAGTTATGTATATACATCCTATGTTTCTTGATCTTTATGTCTTTGCACTCGATATTCAGGAATTCTGTCGTCTCTCATATTTACGAGATTTACAGTTACTATAATTCAGTCATTAATTTACAGTCTTTTCTTCTTTGATTGCCTTTGTCATGCCTATGTATTGTGGTGGTGTCATAAAGGAAAGATTGTGGGCCTCTTGATTTTAATATGGTGTGGTACTCTTTGACCAGGGTTTAGTAAGTAAGCCATGGTAGTTGAAATGAAAGCAGTGTTTAGCGTTGTTGTAATGTGTTGTGATACACTGTAATTTATTACAGAGCTATCATGAATTTGTGATCTTATTGAGAAGTATTTTATTCACTTTGTGAATAAGCTTTTTGGATTTCTTTTGTGTTTTTATAATACTTCAGTCTTACTTATCTAGTGACAATTCTTCTGATACCAAGGCGACTGTTCTAGCAAAGTCTGTTGCATGTGAATCTGTTAGTCTTCTATTTGCTCTCTGCCCTCTTGTGCATTTGAATCTGCATTTTACAAAATATCAGGACAGTTGTTGAACTTGTTTCACTACTTGTAATCATGTACATGTATTTGTGTTTCATAATGGAACAGTATAGACTATAGATTGGTTTTAAAATATGGTTAAGTTGGAAAGACTTCTGTCTATATTGGGACTGCTGGAATGATGGCTTACTTACTACCTGAGAATGTATGTTAAAGATTAAGAATACTGGCATTAGTAGGTTAGTGTGACAGTTTTGCAGCAGCTTTTAGTGGCTAATCACCATTTGATTACTCAGGAAAGAAATAAAAGGATTTTCATTGTTACTCGACGATGGACATGAGATCTAGCAAACATTCTGACTCACAGGAGCAAATAGTTGTTTGATTGAATATACCAGCATTTATTCAGAGGTATACAATTGTTTTTGAAATTTAATTAGAATGCAGGAAACTGTAACCATCCCAAATGTGTTATACAATGAGCTATTTGGACTTGGTTGTGAATCTTCTGTGTGAATTTTTTTGTCAAATTGAAAATGTCTACGCACAGTTTCTTCCGTGAGTGCTTTAAGAGGTCTTTGATTGTCAGGCTGCATCTGTGTTCCTGTGCCTTGATGAGGACTAGCAGTCTAGCATGCTTGGTATCCTGGCTTGGATGTCATCATTTCTGTTACCAAGAATGAAAAGAACTTTGAAATTTGTGCACATTCTGAGTAAAATCTCACACTTAATGCAGAAAGAACTTCAACTATAGGATGTCAATTAATGTACATTTTAGTATAAGATGCTTTGTGGATTCACACAGTATTTGGTGCAGTAACCACCAAGTCGTGGTCTTTCATTGATGCTGTTGGGATTTTAATTGCTGAAACTGATTATTTCGGATGTTGAGTCAGACAGATAACAATGGAATTTTGTCTACTGTTTAGATTGATGTTAGTCTGTTTGCACTTTGGACAAAAGGTCTAGCACTTCAGAGGGACCGTACCTCCATAATATGTAGTTGTTGAAATTGTGTAGGAAGTGCAAAATATAGTTGACTTACACATATAAATTATATATATTGTGTTGTTAAATGTGACGTAAAGATGGGGAATTTGTACTTCAGACTGTTCTGTATGTACGGTATACCTGGGTAACTGCATAATGGTTTTTGATCTTATCCCTTGAGGTTTTTATTACAAATTCTTTTAGAAGTCGTTGACCTTTTCGTTAGTGTTTATTCTAATAATGTGCTGTGTACTAGTGTATTATTGTCTGCTGGACAATTGTGAATGTGACCACTCGTTAATTAACTTAAGTTAATTAATCCATTTTTGTAAATACATTTCTGTTGTTTGTTGGTTTTAATTTAAAATTTAGTGCTAAAAGGGATGACACTGTGAATATTCTGTGCATTGGCATCTATACCAGTTACAAAGATATTAATGGTTGCTGAAGTTGCAGCCAGATTCTGTGTAGGTGTACAGTTGGTAAATCAGTCAAATACTTAGGTATGTGAAGTAATGTACAAACAATGCATAAGTTGCAGTTTTTATGAATAAGCATTATATTGAATGTAATGGGAAAGATATGTTTAGCTTTCGAATTATGACACTTTGTTGTGTAAACTTGCAACACATGGTTGTCTGGGTGCATTTTTGTAAAACTTTTGAGCTTCTATCGAGTCACATTACGTAGATCTGCCAGATAATCATGTCTCAGCACCTTTGAAGGTTTCCTAAGGCACTGCATGTGTTCAAATACATTGTTACACACAGACAGACTAGTCCAGGCCTTAATATGGCTGAAAAGTGGAGAATACTAGGTAAGTTCTGAGGATAGTATGTACAATTATCCAATTCGTAGTGCTTAAATTGTTATTTGGTATGCCATGCTTCTCTGTACAGTTTCTGCTTAGGTCATATATATGTATGTATGTATGTATGTATGTATGTATGAGCACTTGTTATAGCGCCCTTTCAAGATTTCTACTCAGAGGCGCTCCCGACTACAGCGCGGACACTGAATCGGAGTTTCACGCCGAAGCGCATGAGCAATTGCGAGGGAAGGACTTGCCCAGGGTCCCTACGCGGCAGCTTGAGGTGGATTTGAACCCGCAACCCTCCGGCTGCAAGGCACTGAACATACCCCTACACCACCACGCCCCACATATGTATATGATATTCAATGAGTATCATGTTGCAATCTGGCACCACACTTCATTGTGTGGGTGACATGGAAATCCTAAAGTTTTTTTGGCTTTGAGTTCAACAAGTTCAACTGCCCACAACAGCAAAACATCGATCACAGACCACTACCTCCATCAGAACATTTTGTCATCACTGACAAGTTCTGGTTGAAGTTGAGCTTAAGATGTTTGGAAGAAAACCTTGTTGGTTTTACCTTTAGATGGCCGTATCTGCTGAGCCATGCAGGCTGTTGCCTATTCTAACCCACTATTGGCTACAGATGGACAGGCCAAAGCCAGTTCTTAGGTTGAGCTGATCCAAGTCCAAGCCTGAACCAGCATGAAGAAGGACCAAAACTAGGAAGTGGACTCCACGTAAGTGGCCGACCAACTGATTCCAAGATGCTCTTCCATCGCTCTAAAAAATGCGCATTGCATCTTGTTGATGTTCCCTATAGTATTGCTGTTGTTAAATTTGTGATGCATAATGGCGCAAAAGTCACTCGGAATTGTGAATCTGAGGTAAAGTTAGTCAGCCACCTGATGATATGCAAGTAGCTATCCATATATTTGTTGCCAGCGATAATTAAGAAGTTTTGTGGAATTTCTCAAAGGAAACAGAATTCGAATTACGAAATCATGCTAAAAGGCAAGACCTTGTAGACCTTTAATTTTGAAGGTGAAGATTGCAGAAAAATTAGAATTACAATATGTGATGATCTTTCGTGTCACTTTTTGTTGAATAGTGCAGGACTGAGTTGGAAACTGGAATACTGAAACTGTGGCTAACCAGCAGACAACAAATGTTATGGGGTTAACATAAAGGGGATACTTCTGTATTTAGTTGAATTGCAAGACCTATAATATAAATCTCTCTGTAAACACGAGTTTGTAGTTATGTAATATACGGAATGAAACCTTGGTAGTCTCTTCAGTCAATCTTGGTTTAACAAAACTTTATGTTCAGTACTCCTTTCTGTTTAGAGTGAACTTAGTTCTTTAAGCAGAAATGCAATGCACTTGGTGAGTCAGTGATTCTATGAAACTCGGACAAGAAAACAACTGGGCAACTTCCAAATCCTTTGTGAAGACTTACAATGAGAATGACGACTACTGAGTCAGACTGCAAGTCATTATGGGTGTGTGTATATTTATACAAATGCTACCTACCTGTAATCAGGATTTTTTGTGTTTCTGTGCTAACCTGTGCTGCCCGTCTTATCCTTGGCTAGACACCAAGAGATTATGTTGCTGATCTGCAGTACAACAACCTGCACAGGTTGCATGTTCCACAGCAGATCATCTCGAAACTGTGCCTAATCCCATACAAATGCACTGAATGGCCTTATCACACACAATATTCCCACTTCTGCCTTCAAGTAGCAGACAACCAGAACAGATGTCTTGTGGTGATCCTCATAGAGAAATCAACTGCAAGTCCTGTGGTCTTCTATGAGGTTTGACAAATGTTCCTTCTCTGTTGCTGGGTACACTGCATGGAACAGTCTTCCTGACCATGTAAAATATGCACCATCTCTGGGGACATTCAAGTTGTGACTCAATACTTATCTATTTAAAGTATATGGCTTGATTGTTTAACTCATGTGCAATGTCCTTTTTCAACATTGGCCGTGTTACAGCACTGTCATTATTATTATTGATATTATTTTGATTATTATTATTATTATTTGATTACAGTACAAGTGTCCTTTGTAATTGACCAGCCTATGTACTTTTACGTTTTGAGATTTTACAATGATTTTGTGGGATACCTGTAATAAATGAATATTCCTTTATTCTACTGGGCTAGTATTGTGATTGGCACATAGGCTTACTAATGGATCAGGTCATGTTCATTGTTTCCAGTTACTATTTCTTTTGTTACCTGGTTGTGTATGGATTACAGTTTTCAGAATGAACAACTGCTTTCATGCAGTTTTACAGTTTTAGCCTACATTTCATAATGTTGTATGGCTCTGATTGGTGCCATAAGAGACTATTTACCTAGGACGGGGTGGTGAACGTTTTAAGGGTGCATGCCAAAAGTGGCTACAAATCATTTTAAAACTACCCTTGCATCCCCCTCAGAATTTTGTACAGTATATAATTATTTTTCTTGTAAAAAATAAAATTTTTGAGAACTGTTCTGCTGCATGCTTTTTCAACTTAATTATTTTATTTTTAATGGCATTCTGCTCACAGGCAAATCTTTAATGCGCTAAATATTTTTTTCATTTTAAATATTGTCAAAAAGGTGCGGATTCTAGCCATGCTTTTGTTAATATATATACTCGTATACTCCCCATCTTTGAGTGGTTTTCCACGTTGAACATAATCTTTGAAACCTCAAAACTAGCAGCAACTAAGTTGGAACTATTGAAACAGTTGTCATCGGAGCATCTGACTGGATATTTCTTTTACTCATTTCTCAAGAAATCTATTTATTTTCTTCTGTTTCAGAACACAAAATGCATAATACTTTTTTTTATCCTTTTTAATCATGCTAAATGTTTCACTCCAAAGGTCTTGAAATTCTCTGCTGCTCCCCTCTTCATTTTAACATTTTTTCGTTTCTTTACTGTTTGAGCTGACATTCTGAAAAATGTGCAACGGGCAAGTGCATTTAAAATATTCATAGGAAGGGTATGGTAAAAGTAATGGTGGGGTAAATTTTAATTATCGCTAATGTTGGGCATCATACAAGGTTAGACAGAGATGGAAACTGGTCTGAACATTTTTAGTTTGGTGGGTAAACACAATCATGTTATTGTATGTTATTCAATGTATGTATCCATGTAATTATAAAATTTTACCCTTGGAAAGGCAGTCTTTAAGACATTTAATCACACAATTTTGTCATAATTTAGCCAGGACATTTTGCCGCATCTTCTCAACTCCATTTATTTTCTAGGACACATACTGCTTGTATACTTGCCTTGCTTCTCACCACTTAAATAAATCACTGTATGAATACGGATGTTTACTGAATGATATAATGTCATTGCATGCATGGCACGGGCGTGTGAAGGTCATGACTCAAAGTGGATTCCTAGAGTGATTGTGTATTTCGAAGTTTGAAATTTTAGGGCGTTCTGAATTCCTAGTGCTCAAAAATTGTTACACATGCCACTTTGGGCATGCGTGCCATAGACTTGCCACCTCTGACCTGGGGAATTTCAAGAACAATTTACCTAGGCAAAATTTGTTTATCTCTTTCTTCCCTATGTGAGTGGCTTTAGATCTGTGTACTCCTCCAAAACATACGATTACTTGCCAACATTTCTCTTTCCTTGCTCTGTTTACTTTCTGTTTTATATCTTCAGGGTGTTAGGGCAATCATGTTATGTTAATGCACTTTGTACGGATATTGCTTGTGTTTTGTAATTACTGGTATTTACTAATTAAAATTACTTTTAAACTTGTCAAAGTACTTGAAAATAGCCTACATGTCAGCCAATGTCTTAAACATCTGGGATGCACGGTATTTGAGACTTTAGTGTTTTAATTGAAAGTGCATCAAATTCTCTAATAGTTCTAAGGGAACCAGTAAGGCTGGGGTCTTGATCTGTGAAATGTTAATTGGAAGCTACGGGTCATCCATTAATGTCTCAAAATGGAAACACGGGAACGGGTTATGCCCAGTGGCGACGTCTGCATCTAACTTTGGTACAGGTATTTCAGTATAGATTTTGCCCTAAGCACCCACTTCAGTCAGACAGCACAAACTCTGTATTGCATTGGCGCTAATTAGTCTCATTGCTGCATGGGCATAATACCAAAGTACCTCACCTCACAGCATGGTTAGCTCTGCAAGCTGGCTTAATCGTGGCCTCCAATGGAGTGTGGACACCTGCCAGGAGGATGTGGGAGGAAAATGCCGAATGTAAACAAATGTGGAGAAGGTGAAGGTTCAAAGTCTCTTCGCCTTGAGTTATTAGCCCTTTCTCCCTCGGAGCGCTGGAGAAGCCTTAAAACTTAAGACTATCTTGTTCGCTGACGCAGGCAATGACACAGGTCGAGAGCGCTGCTGATTTATTAGTGGCGCTATATATATATATTCAGTTGCAATTACAGAAGTACGTGATTTTTGTGATGTCCTTTATGGATGAGCCCCTAAAAAGTCCAAATGTTTGCACTTTCTATTTTCATCAGATTTTCATCAGATTTTCCTGTCTGACTTGAGGAAACTTATCAAATGTTTGTAAGAACAAGAGTGTCATTGCAATGAACACTTTAATATAACACAGATGAAACAATTTAGTCTAAAATGTCAGTCCTCCGTTAAAGGATGGCAAGGTTTGAGCAAAAATAGGAGAAAACAATTAGTAAGAGCTAAGAAAGACTTGACCTGAGCTGGGCTGCTGTTGGTATTCTATATGGAAAATGATAGTGTCAGTGCTAGACTACGTCACAGGGTTACCTCATAACAGAAATACCGGTACATTTACTAATTACATACAATTTCTTCATGCTAAGGTTATAAGTTGTCTGCATTGTCTAAGACGGCCATTGCATCCACGTATAATATACTGAGAGCAAAGTCTGTTAGTCATAATAACAATACAAGCAACTAAATGAGAATCTTAAGTCTGTTAGATATGATTTACACTACAGACAAGAGTGAACACAACGTATCGTATCTAAAGATTTATATAGCACCTCTCTCAGAATAACTATTCAGAAGCGCTCTGAACACGAAAACCCCGGGGAAAAAACGTCTTTAAAGAACGAATAACTATAGCACCTCTCTCAGAATAACTATTCAGAGGCGCTCTCAGCACGAAAACCCCGGGGAAAGAAACGTCTTTAAAGAACGAGAGACCAAAGAGGAAAAACCAGTGATTAGTTTAGCCCTTAATGAGGGGGAAGGTCATTCCAAGTAGAGGGACCAACCACAGCAATGTCCGGCATTGAGCCAAGGCAGTCCTACTCCTAGGAACAAAAAGATCAAGCCAATCAGCATGTATCCTCTAAAATTTTCAACATTGCAGGCATCATGTAAATTGTCGGCTTTGCAATGCTTAAGTAGTACTAAATCCGTGTAATTAGATGAGACATTTATTATAAGCCTCAAAACATCAAAATCCTAGGGAGGACCTTCTGGCTGACGACTTGCAGGGCCAACAACCAGAAAACTATTCACGTAATGGGTTTCATGACTTCAGAGAGAAATAATCGGTTTCACATTATGTAGGTCCCTACCGAGAATTGGAATCCGTACACTGCCACCACCATACAATCGTAAAATTAAAAAATAGATTTTTTATATTATTTATTTACTTAGTCGATGCTGATTATGAACATAGAAAAAGTGATGCAAAGACACAAAGAGTTTGGGTTATATACCAGAGAAAAGCAGAGAAAAAAGAGCTTTCTTTTCTTGATCTGATAAGCATTTGAAAAACTAATGTTCACGAAGCGCGTAATTCTCGTAAAATGAAACCTAGCATTGCACAAACACTATATTCGTAGCAACAACGCAGTGTTTGAAATATTCCTACGTTAAATCTACAACAAAATCACAGTTAACATCGCTCAACACATATGTATGTACTTCTGAATTAATATACACAAATATTTTCTTTTTTTTGACCTAGTAATTGGAGCGTGGTCACGGAGTGATAAGCTTTCTTAAGAGTTTGCCACAGAAAGACACACACATGAACTTTATGATCTAAACACAAGAAAAAGAATGTGCATTGTATGCATGTTTAAGCCTATTACACTTGTACTCACTTATTCTTTACCTTATTTAAAATACATGCATTTCTGCAGTTTCACTTTGATCACTTGTAGATGTGATATACGAATACATGAAAACGCTGTTACATTGTAAGGTTGAGTAAGACTTTCTCGTGGCTGTTGAGGACTTCCAAGTTTGTGAAAGAACGTGTGTGTAGTACTTGGCTAACAAGAACTGTCTGTGCCGGTTACAGATTGAACCTTATGTACTGCAGCAGCAGCCGATCGAAAGGTAAGCGTCCGTGGCACACTTCCATTCTCACACTCGCACTCGTCATCCGTGGCTGCGACTTTTATTGTGCCATGACTTTGTGCTGCATCGTGGTCTGAGTCATAAAACTTCAAAGATGTTTTGTTTTTCTGAGCTGGTTTGAATACGTCGAGAATTCTTGACTTCCTGGAACTTGCTGTCGATATCGAGCAGACATCGGATTCTTCGAGAGCACGATATGTGCGACCAAGTCGAATGTACATGACGGTAAATATGATGACGGAGGCGACTGTCAGAATGCCGAGCCATCCCACCATTCCATAGAGGAAGATCTTAACACCAGATGTAAATTCATTCAGTTCGTCAGTGTTTCTTTCCAGTTCGTCTTTAATTCCAGTGTTGTCCCATGAACCCTGGAGACCTGTTTAAAATATGCAGGTAAAGCATTAAGTAAGGCTACAATTAAACATAATCAAAGATACAGTGTTTCACAAAACTAATTTACACAGTTTACATTTAGCAGTTAACATGAAAGGTGTCCTCTATTGCAAATATATATGACATAAGTATATCGACAACACATGTATGGCTTTATGGTGAGTTTACCATGAAAATGAAGTACTATCAATCATGGCAATTCTCAAATTTAAAGAGCGAAATTGATCAGATACGATTTCAAAATTGTAGATAATTTTATCAAGAAACATGAGTTTAGAACTGAAAACCTAAGGGCTAATTTTATATGTATCGTGGACGGACAGTAAAGTATGTCTTGATTCTAGAAAAGCTGAAGGGATGTAAAATTTAAATTTTTAAATCAGAATTTGCAATCATGAGAATGGTTTGACACAATATTGCTTTTCATTTCTGACAAACAGTGTATTGAAAACCCGTCTATTGTCTGGTTCTCCCGGTTCTGCAGGAACACATAGTTATAATAATGACTTTGCTAATATAGTCGCACAGATGAAAGCATGTGTTAGATAAATTATCACATGATACAAGCTTTGAAGAAAGTCCTAGGCATATATCCTCAGGGGATGGGTGGACATGCCCCAAACTTTTCATGATGGGAGACAGTCATGGTAACGTTCCTCAAAATTGCAGAATGTTTTCAACTATTTATGACAGAAACAGTGGAAAATGATCAAGTAACCATGCTGATGAGCAAGATTCAGAAATTTAGAAAACATGAAAATATGAAAATAATGACTGTATGACCAGAAAGACTAAGTTCATCAAATTCTGATGACATACGATTGAAAAATCAGCAGACATTATTGGATCTTGACCTAGAATCGATTTCTACCCTGCCTATTGATTTTGTTTTGACAAAGTGCCTGTGAATAAGTTGGTTCCCATGACGTTGCTTTTTTGGGAGCTGTAGAAATCTTGAGATTACGATTACAACTAAAACAAGCCATGGTTTTGTTTGTTGTTATAGTAAATCCATCACTGCTTAGGGAAGATGTGTCCTCCAATGTTCTCAATGGAGCCACGCCACCCACTGGACAGAGTGCCCAAGTGCACATACGAATGAAATGGTAAAAATAATTATAAGCTTTAAAGAGTCCACAGTTCTTTACATCTTAGTTGATATAGTTCTTAACTCTTACTATTAACAATTTTCATGATCCAGTAGAGCAACAACTCTCTGAGTGTTACACAAGATTTTTACTTCTGAAAACATAGATATCAGTGTTTCAAGGTCTTACCTAGTGCCGACTGGCCCTGGCTACCTCGTTGCCCTTGCTGGCCTCTTTGCCCAGTACCACCAGTAAATCCAGTTGCACCAGATCGTCCAGTTGGACCAGTGCCACCTGTGTACCCAGTGTATCCAGTTGCACCAGTGTTACCAGTACTACCAGTGGATCCGGTAGAACCCCCATTGCCCGGAGAACCTGCAAACGACATTCAGCAGTTTAAAATTTAATACACAGTGGTAGAACCTTCTAGGTTACAAATCAACTGCTCATACAACCAGTGGCGTAAATCATGGGGGGGACAGTCCTCCCCAAAGTTTTGACTTAAGCCCTGCTGTCCCCCCATCAAAATCCGGCCCTCGTAGGTACTCTGTCCCCCCCCCAAAGTTATGTATAGATTTTCGCCTCTGCATACAACAACAAGTTGTTATTCAGTAATTCTTGTATTTCATAAGTCTCAAAATATTGGATCCTTTGCCTTCAGTTTTTATTGGCCAGTGGTTTGCCCTAAATTCACATTAACAGATGAGTTTTAAGACAACAGATTCAGAGTGAGACTATGTATAAGAAATTTGCATGGTAGCCAACCATGTAGAAGGCACATTTGAAATCTGTATAGAACAGAGCAACTCAAAGGACCAACTGCTGAACATGAATGCTTATGCAGCCAAATGTATCAGAGCAAACAGGCAAAGGCCTATAACAAGAGTCTTGCAACCAATGGAAAGAAACCTTGAAAAATTGGTTCAGCACCAAGGGTACAAATGTTGCAACTGAATGCTGGACCAAGGAAGTACTATTCAACAGCAGCTGTGCATGGGAGACAGTAAACAGCCTACTGATTAATGTAAACATGATTCCTTCAAACAAACAACAGCTTACCAGCTGGTCCAACATCTCCAGTGGCACCTGTATATCCATTCTGACCATTTTGACCATCCACTCCGGTTGCCCCAGTGAACCCTGTGGCCCCATTTTGACCACTTGGCCCAGGAGGCCCTCGCTGTCCAGTGATACCAGTTGCACCTGAAAGCAAACATTAGATGTTCCATTAAAAAGACTGAATAATTCGTACAGTTATCTGCTAAAGCTTTCCAAAGAGCCAAGTCAAGGCTAACCCAATGCTGCTCATTACATAATGCATAGCAGCCTATCTCCAATTTTCCATAATAACATCTGATCTAGGAGACCGTAACCTACCACCATTTCTGGCTCATGCATGGTATCTGTATAGCCATTACGTGAGTTATCAACAAAACAGTCGAGCTCAGAGCGAACGTTTGCTGGATGAGAGTTCCAGATCCTGGGGCCAGCATTGGCTCTAACCTAACCTAAAAACTGTTTTTTGTCTGTGCTGGAGTCGGGAGTACCTCTGGGTAGTTCTGTTGAAAAGTTATTATATAAATCCCTGAATGAATGAATGAATCAATGAGTGAATGGAAAAGGCATGCTTACAACTTCAGTCATCCTTGTATGTATGTATGTATGTATGTATGTATGTATGTATGTATGTATAGGCCTACAACTGGGATTTATAGAGCACATTTAAAGATTCTCTCAAAAGTGCTGAGAACATGACTGTCTAAGGGGTGGCTGTCAAACAGGTCTTTGTCCTTGGTCTGTTCATAATGAGACAGTTAAAAGACCTGGTTGATTAGTAACTGGTCTAAGGAGTCAGCACAAGACAAGGTATGGAGATTAAGTAAGTAAGTATATCCTATATTATACCTTAGACCAGTAACTAATTGCCTAAAGCCAAAATAACGAAGCTCTGGGGGACGCCACCGGTACGTAGTACCAGAGGTCTACATTCATCCTCCAATGAAGACAGATTGAGAGCTGAAGCAAGATATATGTGGGACCAATTTAGGCCAGACCTGATATTCCAATCAGTGCTGAAGGCGATGGAGCAAAATATTGTCAACAGTGTTGAATGCAGCAGATAAGTGAAGAAGGGCAAGTGCAGTTACTTTACTATTGTCTGTCGACCAGATAATGTCATTGTGGACAGAAGTATATCGGTCTTCAGAGTTAAATTTGCAATAATGCCAATAATGGAAAGAAAGAAGTAGAGTCTGAAGAACGATGTGCTTCCATTTGCTTTTTAAAAACGTGTTCTATTAGTTTGGAAATTTCAAGTCTGAAACTGGTCGATTAGTTGACAGAGTGCCAGCATCCAAAGACGGCTTTTCAGCAAAGGGTAGACCAATGCATGAGAAAAGCATGAAAGAAAGGATCCCCAGATAGCCACTGATTGGTGTACATACATTTTGTATTCTTAGAAACTTTTACTTTTGACAAACCTGTATTTCCAGTTCCCCCAATGCGCCCAGTTTCTCCGGTAGCACCAAGTGGTCCTTTATATCCAGCAGCACCAGATACTCCAGTTGCTCCGGTCGCTCCGGCATCTCCTGTGTAACCAGTGAAGCCACCTATTCCTGTAGCACCAGGCACTCCAAACAAACCTGTAGCTCCACTTACACCTGTTGGCCCAGTGGCTCCCATTTGGCCCCGATAGCCAGGTGGGCCAGGAGGTCCTGGATTGCCAAGAGCTCCTGAGACTCCTTGAGGCCCAGAAGGTCCACGTGGTCCAATGGGACCATTAGGGCCCGGTATGCCAGTGCTACCTACTCCACCCAGAGGTCCAGCACCTCCAGGTGATCCCTGTGGCCCTGGAAAACCGGAAGGGCCAGAACCTCCAACCACACCTAGAGGTCCTGGTACACCTTGTGCTCCATCTGGACCCTACAAAACACCACGGTTCAGTTAGAATGTATGGATAACTAACAGATGCCATCAGTTTATGCCACTAGGCATAAACTGATCTCCATACTGGAATCATATGAAGGTGCTTATAAACATAGACATGAAGCATCCTAGAAGTAGCTTGCTACCAACTACGCTATATAAATCGTCGTAATTACAACTACAACTACAATGAACACACATGAATAAGAATCAACTACGCCTAGGCTACAATTCAAGTAGACTTCAGTAAATGTAATCTACTCAGGAAACTGTATAACACAGAGGCAAGAAACCTGGTTATAAAGAATCTGGAGATGCTGATACACTGCCCAGGTGCAGATCTTCACAGGATCACAGATGTAAAATATGTTCCAACATCGTCTCAGCAGCAGACATACTATGCACACTGAAACCAATGCTCAGCATCCAAAGCAACAGTCGAGTGGGAGAGGGAGGCTTGAAAATGGAATGGAGCTTAGAGAGAGCGAGAAGCATGGGAAGGGAAGATTAGGAAGAAGCTATTGAAGAGGGAGGAATGGTTAGGAGTGGAGAGGGAAGCAATGCTAAAGGGAGAGTAAGAGAATGAAACAAGAGAGGACGAATAGGAAGCAACAGCACTTTCTCCAGAAGGGGCATTTTGCTGAACTAGTTTGCAGATTCTCTGTGCTTGATAGTCTAGTTAATTAATAACAGAGATCCTAATTTCTGCCTTGACCAGCTCCAGTCCATACTGGATGTTTTACTCAGCTGTTCAGTTCAAGTCACAGGTTTCGACATTCACGCATTTCATGTCATTAGGTTGCAATTTTGGAATAAATACACAGATAACTGATTCTTTGTCACCTTTATACTGCATGAGGCCATAAACCATCTTGTCTCTAGTCTTAGTCTGCTGTCTTACTGCATAAAGCAAATACCATAATTATGTGACTCGAGGGATAAAAATGTTAGAATATGAGTATTTTACATATTCTTAAAGACCACATTTTTTTCTTTAAAATGACATCAAAAGTTTGGTTCTACCTTATTTTTTGACAAAGTTACGAATGATTATGTGCTTTTTTTAAATTAAAATTTTTTTTAATATATAATCACAAAGAATAAAAGTATTCTCTGTAAAAAATTCTGAAAATACACATTAAAACAATGAATTTCATCAAATGTGAGAAATCTAAATTGTAAAAAACCTTTTTCACCCATTTTCATTAAACTCTGAAAATAAGAAAGTGACATCTGATCATATTTTGCTGTTTTCCTAGGAATGTAAATTGCCGACATCCAACTCATTTTGATTCCCTGGGTCACATATTGTCTCTTCCTGCCTTTTTGCCTTTGTCTGCCTTTATATTGAAAAGGCAAGAACCATCTTGCTCTTTCTCGACCATCTTACTGCAAGGCCACACAACCACAAAACAAGCCAATTCTGGAATAAAGGCAGCGGCAGACTCAAGAGATCCTGTCATAGTTGGTTGGCAGCACTGCTGACGAGTTTGTTTATATTACCACTAATTTACACTAATTTACACATTATGATATTATTGGTTGATCATTTGTGTACATACTGGTAGTCCAAGGTTTCCAACAAATCCTGTATCTCCAAGGGGACCAGCCGGTCCAGGTGGACCAAGTGGACCCACATAACCAATAGGCCCAAGCGGTCCCTTGTCTCCAGCTAAGCCAGTGGCACCTGGTTCGCCTCTCAATCCTTGAGGTCCTGCTGGACCAGGAGGCCCTGAGTTCCCAGTAATGCCAACATCTCCTGATGGACCAATAACCCCTCTCTCTCCTGGTTGTCCTGGATAGCCAGCAATACCAGTGTCTCCAGTAGGCCCTAGCGGTCCTGGCAGGCCAATAGACCCAGGAGGGCCACCATAGCCTATTGGTCCTGGAGCACCTGTGTTACCAACAGGCCCTAGCACACCTTGAAAACCAGCATCTCCATTATCTCCGGGATATCCAGGTGGGCCTAATGGACCCGTTCCTCCAGTTGCTCCTGGACCACCTGGAGGTCCTGGATCTCCTTTGAAACCAGAAGGTCCAGAGAAGCCTGTATTTCCCGGAGGACCCAAAGGTCCTCTTTCTCCAACTGGTCCATATGCTCCAACTGGTCCTGCTGGGCCAGCAGGGCCTGTATTTCCATAAGGCCCAAGTGGACCATTTTGACCCTGTGGTCCCTTTAATCCTTGAAAACCAGCTAAACCTGTTGCTCCTGGTGGCCCTGTTGGTCCAATTGGTCCAGCATAGCCCACAGGTCCTCGGGGTCCAGTTAGACCAGTTGCACCTGCCACACCTCTGTCTCCTTGTGGCCCAGATGGTCCAGGAACACCAATTGATCCAGTATGTCCAACTGCACCTTTATCACCAATCAAACCTACGAGGCCAGTAGCACCAAGGGGTCCAATGTCACCCTGCTGACCAGTCGTTCCAGTGGCACCAGTATCTCCTGCTAGACCAGATGGTCCACGAATTCCATTTGGTCCAATTGGTCCAGAATTTCCAGTTGATCCAGAAGCTCCAATTTCTCCCCTATCACCTGGTGGACCAGGTAGACCTCTGATTCCGGGTGGACCGCTCGACCCAGTGAGACCCACAACACCATTTAATCCACGGGGACCTGGAGGGCCCGGAAATCCTTGAGGCCCTGTAGTTCCTATTGTACCTGTCGCTCCTTGATCACCGCTGACACCAGCCACACCTGGCTGACCTGGGACACCTAGAAAAATAAAAACCTCCACCAGTAAAACACTATTATAGACATTGTCCTAACACTACAATTAAACACTTTTAACGCCTTCCTTCTCTGCCAAAGACTGAGCAACCGTTGAGATTCAATTTCATCTTCATTCAAACTTGATATCAAAATGTGGATTCTTAAATTTTGCATCCAATGAGCAACTGTGTCACTGTATGACCAGGTAATTGTAAATTTATATAGCGCCTCTTCAAGAAAGACTCATCACAGTTGCTCCAAACCTAAAACAGTGAAACAATGATCAAAAAGAATGTCTTCAAGTGCCTGCGGAAAAGAGGCAGAGATAGAACGAGCAGTTCATGTCGCACGATGTTAGGCAACTTATTCGAGGAAGATGGTCTGACAACAGCAAAATTTCTATGCTTGACAGCGGACCTTTGGGCCAGTGGCACAACCAAGTCACCTTGCATGGCAGAGTGGAGAAATCTGTGACCAGATATAGAGCATACTGAGACACAGAGCCTGCTAGACAATTAAGCATGAGCATCAAGATCTTAAACTCGATGCGCTTTTGCATAGATAACCAGTGAAGATCTTTCCACAAGAACCTGGATATATGACCAAACCTAGGTAGTAGGTATGCTGCTGATCAGGCAAGCTGCAGCATTCACGACTGATTGGAGCTGAATTATGTGGCTCATTCGATAAGCACTTGTGCTGAGACTGAACCACAGATGCAGAGGTGAGAGGCAATGCATTACCCAATTGGTCAAAAGCCATCCAGTATTACGGTATCGATCAAATTTCCTTAACTGTTAGCTACATTGGTTAGAGTGTAGGCTGTGTCACATACTACTCTGTGTAAGAGAGCTGTTCACTTCCCAAAGGTGGCTTACTTATGAGATTTAAATCTTGGGCTAGTAAGTTCTGTACATGAAGACCTTAAATGGTGTCGTGCCTATTCAAACGGGTAACGGTGGTGAAGGATCTCACCGGATCAATTCATTGAAAAATGAGGATAGTTGAGGCGATATGGTCGCTATATAAACTAAAGTTTACATTTATATAATCAATAATTGACGTGAACAACATTTAGCCCACAGACATTGAGCAAACATGGCTCTTCTTGTAACTGTTATCGAAATTGTGCATTTATATAGCACCTCTTGCAGTAAACGGACACAGACAGGCAAATAAGAGAGAGTCGTCTGGACTCACCTGGGGGTCCGCTTGGCCCACTGTTTCCAGTTTCTCCAGGAAGACCAACAGGTCCAATTACTCCAACACCTGGAGCACCAGGTAATCCAGCAGGACCAAAAGATCCAGGAGGACCTATAGGTCCTGGAACGCCAAGCTGACCTTTATCACCACTCTGTCCAGTTACTCCGACTACTCCTGCACTGCCAGTGTCACCAGTACTTCCTCGATCTCCGACTGGACCAACGATACCAGCTGGACCTTGAGGTCCGGGCTGACCAGTCGCTCCTCTTGGACCCTGGACTCCGGGTACACCTTGTCACAAAGAATCAAACGTTCCAATAAGTAAACGAAACTTACCCGCTCATGCACAAAGGGGACATGCATGAAGAGGACATACATGAAGAGGACATACATGAAGAGGACATACATGAAGGGACATACATGAAGAGGAAATACATGAAGAGGACATACATGAAGAGGCCATACATGAAAGGGACAGGTATGAAGAGGACATACATGAAGGGGACATACATGAAGAGGACATGCATGAAGAGGACATACATGAAGAGAACACGCATCCAGACTGAAGAGGACATACATGAAGAGGACATGCATGAAGAGGATATACATGAAGGGGACATGCATGAAGAGGACATACATGAAGAGGAAATACATGAAGAGGACATGCATGAAGAGGACATACATGAAGAGGACATACATGAAGGGGACATACATGAAGGGGACATGCATGAAGGGGACATGCATGCAGAGGACAGTTTCTTTCATTGACAATTAAGTGCAGCAAAATCTTACCAAAATGGCACAAATTATTTTAATTTGAATTTAAAAGTTTATCCATTAATAGCTTTACGTTATTATTAACAACAATTGTCGTTTCTTAAAGTTCTCCAGAGTTAATCATTGCAAGAGAGATGGACTAGGATCAATTTAACCTCAGCTTAACCTAAAGCAGCTGTTATTGCATGTTTACTGTAGAAGGGTGGAGAATTAGATGTAGCAGAAGAGAAGCATGTAGGATTGTAGGTATTCTAATATCAAATATCAAGAACACAAACAACATCACTAATGCATACCAACAAGTCCAGGGGGTCCGGCTAAACCATCTTTGCCAATTACACCATTCATTCCCTGTGTCCCAATAGTTCCTTGAACACCAGGATAACCAACAGGTCCAGTAAATCCTGTATCTCCAGTGTTTCCAACTGCTCCCATTATCCCTTGGTCTCCAGCTGGACCAGGATCACCAGGTATGCCCGAATTACCGACGGTGCCATTTCCACCTTTAGGTCCTTGTGGTCCTTGCAGACCAGGAAATCCTGAAAACACAAAAAATATACGGTTATTGGTAAAGATGTGTATACAGAAGACTCAGCTGTCCACGGGTCTGTAATAGCTGAGCGACTATTGCACCAGTCCTTAACCTCTGTGACTCCCGCATTGTGAAATAATTGATATAGTTCACACTGTTGAATTGAGTGTAATCTTGGAGTTCAATGATCACCTTTGATATGAATGCATCCTTTAATCCAAAAGCAATAACTGGTAGCATATTGCAGGTTTAGAGGACACCAATGCTAATTAATCACCTGAGAACAATTCAAAATTATCTGAGAAATTCTTCAATAAGAGCAAACTGCTAACAAAATGGTACTAATTCTCTTGTTTGGTACTAAATTTAATGATTTCGTCGATTTATTTGATTGTTGAGCTCACCTTTTGGTCCTGGTGGACCACTATTTCCTGTTGCTCCGGGCTGTCCTGATTCGCCACTAAGTCCAGGATTTCCTGGAGGTCCTATAGACCCTGCAGGTCCAGATTCACCAGTTACACCAGTTGCTCCAATACCTCCAATAGGCCCACCTGGTCCTCGAGGTCCCTTTGGACCAGATTCTCCAGTTCCACCTAAATTACCTGGCACACCTGGTGACCCCTTAAGTCCAATTGCACCCTGTGGACCAGCTTGGCCACTTGCACCTGTTGGTCCACTTGGGCCAACGGGTCCAATTGGACCAATTGGTCCTGTAGGTCCTGTTCCACCAGTGAAACCGGATGCACCCTGGTCACCTAGAAGTAACCAAAAGTACATGTGAAATGAAAGCCTGCAGAAAATATCTTTTATTGCAGTTGGCCTTTTTAATTTATTCATTCATTACAAAGATTTATATAGCACCCCTTTATGGTTACTTAGTTAAGCATTGCCTAATCAAACAAAGCTACAGATGGTGGAATTCTCATATGCTTTAAAATTCATTCAGCAAGCAATCTAATTCTGTTTAGATACATGCTTATATCGATAATTCTTTCCCGGTCCCTGTGCCTTGTCCATACCCAGTTCAAAGGTCTAAGGAAAACGAATAAATCCCTCCCCAAGTCCTGCTACAAACCTTTGCTTCCAACTGGAAAATTAAGTAAAGTTCAAGATGATTACTTACCAGTTCCTCCTGGAGGTCCCAGTGGTCCATTAGGTCCTGGATCACCTTGAGGCCCACTTAGCCCAGCTGGTCCAGGTGCACCAGAAGCACCAACAGATCCAGTGCTACCAGGGCCACCTCTATCACCTGGAGGTCCAGCAGGTCCTATCAGCCCAGTATCTCCAATAGGTCCAGGTAGACCCTGTGATCCTCCAAAACCAGGTGGTCCAACCGGTCCAACTTCCCCAGTGGCTCCAGATGGACCCATCGCTCCTATACAAAGAAAGAATCATAGAAATCACATTTACAGTAATGCAAAATTGCATCCAAGCTAACTAGAACTGACAGGTTATAGCTGGACTTGAATTATACAAACTGCAGAATAAAGTTTAAAGCTTTTAATATCAAATCTACTCAAGTTTGCTGTAGGATCAATATTCAATAACAAGTGTCAGGTCTTTACTGGCAATAATTAAAAGGCCTCAATGGCTTCTCAAGGACTTCCATAGAAATCGCTATACAGTATAACATTAAATGCTCTTGACCTGAAGTAAGCAGAAATGACCTTCAGATTCCCACGGCAACAGAAGGGAAACATCAGGGTTTTTCAGTGGACTGTTTGCCTTTGTACGTGTTTGTTGTTTTGCTTTCAGGCTCAATTCAGTCCATTGTAATTACCGGTAGCACACAGAAGAGTGCTCACTTTGAAATGCAGAATGAAGGCTCCTCTGATAAAGTCACCATAAAGGAACCTTTGGAAGTCCTTCAGGTAAAGTTCTTTGCACTAATGCCTTGTTATTAGAAATAATAAATATAATGCTAGAGCAGCTAGACAATAGATAAATTAAAACTGATGTAATATCAATACACATGTAGAAATAATGCAATAACAGCCAAATTACCTCTCGGTCCAGATTGTCCTGGTATTCCCGCAGCACCAGTGTATCCCGGAAATCCCAAAGCCCCTTGTGGACCTCGATCTCCTGAGGGACCAGGAAGCCCACCACCTCCAGGTATGCCAGTGTATCCAGTGAATCCAACGTCACCCACTATTCCAGGTGATCCTCTGTCGCCTGATGCTCCAGTAGCTCCTTGAGCCCCTGGACTTCCCTGCAATCCAGTGCCACCAGTTGCTCCCGACGGTCCTTGTGTACCTTTTTGTCCTTTGATGCCATTGGGTCCAATGGCTCCTGTCGACCCGGGTCCTCCAGCTGGTCCCAATTGACCTAATGAAACAAGATTAGTCTAAATCAATTGTCTTAAAACGCATATTTAGGGCGTTTTACATGTTCAAGCCCCAAAATAAAATAATTGCCAACAATTGTTAAATTATTTTTGTAAATGCGACCAAGTCCAATTGAAAACCCCCAAAATTGTTTCCTGGCTATGCCCTTGGAAGTTGGAGATGCCTCATGTTGTTCAAAAGTTTGAATCACGAATGATCTTAATGTCAGAAGGTACTCGTACATCAGACCATGTTTGGTTACAGGTCAAAAATTCCAGAAGTTAGGCCTGACCGGCAAGAAAGGTAAGGATTAGCATTTATACAATTTTCAGGGAGTATGGAGGGTATCCATTTTTTGGATTGGGTAGGCCTACTTTACCCCCTACTTTTCAACTTGTGGATAAGCAATGCCCATAATGTGTAGTATATAGCTTAGCACTCTCCAATGAGATTGTATTCACAAGCAGTAATTCATTCACTCATTCATTCATTCATTCATTCATTCAGGGGATTTATATAACACCTCTTCAAGGGAACTACTCAGAGGTACTCCCGACTACAGCATGGCCAAAAAGAACAGTGTAATTATTATGTGACATAAGGAAGAAGGGATCAAACTGGTGCCTCCAGTTTCTAAACCAAAGTTAAAACCCTGAGTTATAGAACTGAAATAGCAGAAAAGCAGAATCAGACAAGAAATCTGAATGATGGCATCAAGGAGTAAACGAACACATTGGGTCACATAGAAATACTTGAAACCTACACAAAGCAACCAATATCTTCCTTTTCTAAGAAATTAGTAACTGCATCTCCATAGTTTACCTCTATGAGTTTATATCAATTCCACCATTATATTACCATTAACGAAATAACCGAAATTATTCCAGAAATATAATAAATTTAGCATAACAGATAATATAATATTCTATAAAATTTAAAATGTCTTTCATGTAATTAGCTTGACAGAGTACTAAATAAACAAATTTTGCAATTTGTGCTACAATTACCTGGAGGTCCTCTGACTCCTGGATCTCCCGGCGGACCCTTTGCTCCTTGTGGGCCCACAAATCCAGGATTTCCGGTTGTTCCTGGATCTCCTCTTTGTCCTTGAGGTCCTCGGAATCCCACTGGCCCTTGTGGCCCAGTTTCTCCCGGAATTCCAGTAGCACCATCAGGTCCACGTGCTCCATTTATTCCAGGTAAACCTATAGGGCCAGTGAATCCTGTTGCTCCTGATTGTCCTGGCACTCCACGCACTCCCGCTGGACCCTGAAGCCCAGCAAAACCTATATAGCCTACAAAATTAAAACAAAACACATGCATAACATAAAAAAGTGGCAAAAACACACATTGCTAGCTAAAATGACAACGAGTTAACCTCAAACCTGACTAATAGCTGTTCATTTCAAGCACCCATGACAGACGTAGATGAATCTTGATAAGGGCCAATACATGGCTATTCAAATGCCAACTGCAGAGTAAATATTAATCTTGATGAGTGAGTCAAATATATAAAAAATTTGCAAGTCAATTGATAGCTATTATCGGAAGCAATCTAATTCCAAAAAATCTAAAAATTAGTCTTGCTTAAATCACTGTCATCACTCACTACTATGGTTGCAACAGTTGCCAATATTTTGATAATCATCATCATCATCATCGTCATCGTCATTCTGAACATGTAGGACTAATCTGGAGCATTCTAGACTCGAATTAATCAAATAATTCTCCTTCAAGTAAAATCCATTTATCCCACTGGCAAACATTCATCACAGTGCTAAATATTCAAGCATCAAATGAATGAAATGCAACAGAACTTACCAACAGGTCCTTTTAGTCCTGCTGATCCAGTCCCCCCTTTATCACCAATAGGACCAGTTGCTCCAGGTAATCCAGCAGGACCAATGATACCCTTAACTCCAGTTCCTCCTGTATCACCTGGAGAACCATTGGGACCTTGGGGACCAAGAGGCCCGACAGATCCTGGTGGGCCAGTCGATCCCATAGCTCCACTGTTACCAGTAGCTCCCCTCAGACCTTGAACTCCTTGCTGTCCAGTGCTTCCTCTAGGTCCTGGTTGACCAGTACCACCAGGAGATCCTCGATCCCCAGGCAGACCAGGAGCTCCATTGAACCCATTATCTCCTC
The DNA here is from genome assembly GCA_020284085.1 of Aporrectodea caliginosa. Taxonomy (NCBI): domain Eukaryota; kingdom Metazoa; phylum Annelida; class Clitellata; order Crassiclitellata; family Lumbricidae; genus Aporrectodea; species Aporrectodea caliginosa. Next base: position 395,230 of record JACEVL010000155.1, on the reverse strand, counting down.
TTATACCAGATGTCCCAGTAGCACCAGAAAAGCCCCTCAATCCAGGGCTTCCAGGAGCTCCACCAGGACCTCTTGGTCCAGGAGGACCAGGCTGTCCTGCAGGTCCACGTGAACCAGTATCACCTAAATCACCATTTTCACCTGATGGTCCAGAAGGTCCAGGTAATCCTTCATTTCCTGCTGGACCTTGATCTCCAACAGGGCCTTGACCACCAGGACTACCTCTGTCTCCTTGGAATCCTTGTGTTCCTTTCACTCCCGTTGATCCAGTCCCACCAGGTGCTCCTCGAATCCCAGCCAGACCAGGTGGTCCTCTAGGTCCATTTTGTCCAGCAGTCCCAGTTAAACCCTTCTCACCAGTTGCACCTTGCGCTCCGGGGATACCTGAAAATCCAACAAAAACCAATCAGCTCATGACTTAAACTCAAAAACGAGACTTCCCAACTATATTCTACAACTTAATATGTGCCTTACATCTGCCAATCTAACAACAAATGCAGCGTAAGAGCAGGAAATTTAAATAAATCTTAAGTCACATATCACTTGCACCTGAGCAACTGGGAATTCAGTTCTCCCATGAGAATCCAGAGTCCTTGGTCAGTATTGATTAATTATCTGTTAATGAGAATTCTCAGTGGTTAGTTTTATGAGAATGTTATGAACAGTGCAGACCCAGCAGTGTTGGAAAACTCTCAGATCAATGTGCTTAATGGTTGTGTGTCTTTCATTCAGCTTGGTTGTTTTCTTTATATATAGCACAATCCCAACCACATGTTCCACTGTCACCCGTGAACTCAGTCTCTATGGTAAAGTTTCTACATGGTTTTGAGAAACTGCCAGTATAGATCGTTCTTCAACTGTATCAGCATCATGAATCTACACAACTAGTTATTCTTTTAAACATTCAGCATCACTTAGGCTGACAATAAAATGCTCCTTTCAGACATTTTTATCAGCACTGCATGAATTCCCAGATCACATGCACATACACATACATATGCATGGGTGTATGTAGCCTAATGAATACGCCTGTAAATGCATGTGCATATGTACATATGTACATACATATTTTGTATGTTTGTATGAGCACTTATTATAGCGCCCCTTTAAGATTTCTACTCAGAGGCGCTCACGACTACAGCGCGGACACTGAATCGGTGTTTCACGCCGAAGCGCATGAGCAATTGCGAGTGAAGGACTTGCCCAGGGTCCATACGCGGCGGTGGATTTGAACCCGCAACCCTCTGGCTATATATCTAAACCAGCATACATCTAAACCTATGGTACATTCAAGAAAACATAATATTAAATTTTAAAATTTAATAATTTAATTCTTAATGTTGAAAATGGAGATGAAAAGCATGCATATGATTAATATATACAGTGACAGAGTATAAGTATTTAGTGCTACTAAGATGATTCACCTGGGGCTCCAGTTATTCCAGTTGACCCAGATGATCCAGTGTCACCAACCACTCCTCGATCGCCAGGCGCTCCTTGTGGTCCTGCTGATCCAGAAGCCCCAGTTGCTCCATTGCCTCCAGGCAATCCTTTTTCTCCTGTAGTACCCGGCTGTCCTTGATCGCCCTTGCTTCCAACCATGCCAACAGGTCCAGCCTGACCAGTTGCTCCAGTGTCTCCAGCTGCACCAGCTAGACCAGGTGAACCCAGCTGACCATTAGGTCCTGGTGGCCCTTGGAAGCCAGTATCTCCTGGCAAGCCATTTGCACCTGTCAAATTAAAAATGACATAGATGTTCGTTATTTCATGGCGACACATTGCACTATGCACAGGTAATCACGATCCAACTTTGACGCACAATCCGTCATTTCTGAGGTTTCTATAGGAGGTTCAAGTTATCGTACCATAGCTACTGTGAAATTAAGTCATCCATCTTGAGATGTTGATTTGCAAAGCTAAATACAACCCCTGTAACATTAAATAAAATTAATTGTGTTAGCTCTAAGACTGAATACAGTGAATAGAGATAACAGATGACTTACCACGATCACCTGGAGGGCCAACTGCTCCTATATCTCCAGTAGACCCTTTATCACCAATAGCTCCAGTGGCACCAGGTGACCCAGATATACCTGGTGATCCATTTGCACCTGTGGCACCAGTCGATCCGGCAGCACCATCTGGGCCTAATAGAAGTAAATGTTGCAATGTCAGAGCACAGCTTGAAATTTTAACTCTTGGATTCCAGTAATTTAGGTTCAGTTGGTTATCACATTTAAATCATATTGAAACACTTTATGTTGTTAACACTTCAGTCTTTAAATACTGGATTCAGACTTTAATTCAAGCACTTTACAAGAGCTTTAATTTTGTCATGCAAGCCAGCAGACTCAACACACAGGACTGCACCACGAGACTACTAGAGCGCATGCATTAGCCTAATTAATAAATGGACTCAACTTTGAATAATGTCTCCTGTGGGATACATTACTTTGTATTACTGGAACTACACTAACAGCTAACTAAATGTTAGGTAAGTAAAACCACAGTTTCTCAATTACTACTTACTGCCTTCTACAGGTGTGTTAAGCAGCTCTGGAATGGCAGCATTCAAAGTATTGCAATGACAGGTGATGCTAGTGGAAGTGGAAATTTCAACTGTGACTTTGAATAGTGATCCCAAACATAGGGTAAAACTTTGTAAAGCTGAGTTACTTGAGGCATAGTTATCTAAGTTTAGCCTATATTTGGCATGCTATATTTAATATATGCCTACAGCCTGCATGGTTCATTGGTGAAACCAGCACTTGTAATCAAATGAGAAAGTGGCAGTTCTATAGCTGGGGCTTACCTGCTGTGCCTGTAGCTCCTCTGGGCCCAGGAAGTCCAGGGCTTCCTCCAGGACCAGAAATCCCTGCATCACCTCTTTGGCCCTTGGGCCCAGTACCACCTGTGGCACCAAGAGCCCCTGGAACTCCCCTTGGCCCTTGTGGACCTGTGGCACCTGAAGTCCCAGGTAACCCAGCTTCTCCAGAAGGTCCTTTCTCTCCAGCTGGGCCTTTTTCACCTGGCTGGCCAGTAGCTCCAGCAGGACCAATTGCTCCTGTAAATCCAATTACTCCTCGATCTCCTGTCTGACCAGGTTGACCAGAGGGGCCAGGCAGACCTTGTTCACCACGACCTCCAGATGCACCAGTGCCACCACTTTCACCACGAGCACCTTGTAATCCTACTGCACCCGGAGGTCCAATTGGTCCAGTAAGCCCAACACCACCTGATGCTCCTTTCTCTCCGTTAGTTCCTGGTGCTCCAGGCAATCCAGGAGATCCCTGAATTCCTTGCAGCCCAGTTTCTCCTGTTGTACCAGTTGATCCTTGAGGCCCTGCAGCTCCATATGGTCCATATGCTCCTACCTGCCCTGTGTAGCCAGTTTCTCCAGTTGCTCCCTGTTGTCCAGTAGCACCTTGCACCCCTGACAATCCCGGAGATCCTGGAAGTCCCTGAAGTCCAGTCTGTCCTGTAGGACCTTTATCACCAGGTGGTCCCAGAGGACCCTGAGCTCCAGGAGACCCCTGAAGGCCTGGGTTTCCAGCATCACCTTGTCGGCCAGTCTCTCCAGTTCCACCTAAGTTGATTAACAACAGACATACACCAATCATAATTACATATATTAAACTTACAATTCTAGATAGAACTAAAGGGAATGGTGATCAGTAATGCAATTATGTTTAACAGCTACTTCAGCTTTGTCAGAAGCTCCAGATAGCATATGCTTGCTTGAAGGAAGCATTTTTAATTTACCTTCAAATCTCTATTCGTAAATGGTACATATTAGAGGTCTGCGGGTAGAGCATTTTTGCTACCCGACCCGTACCCGTAACACAGAACCGTTACCCGTACCCGTACCCGACCCGTAATCAAAATAACTACCCGACCCGACCCGTACCCGCGGGTATACCCGTACCCGTACAGTACCTGTCGCGTCATTAGCACGCCTTCCCGTAGTCCCTGTCCCTACCAGGCCTATAGGTTTACAACTCAGCATGTAGTAATAATAATAAATAGGCTGATGATGATGATAGTAGTAGTAATAATAGTAGTAGTAGTAGACTAGTAGAAGTAGTAGTAGTAGTAGTAGTAGTAGTAGTAGCAGCAGCAGCAGCAGCAGCAGCAGCAGCAGCAGCAGCAGCAGCAGCAACAGCAGCAACAACAACCGAAGCAGTAGCAGCAGTAGCAGTAGTAGTAGAAGCAGCAACAGCAGTTGTAATAGTAGTAATAATAATAGGCAGTCAACTTATGGAACCTGTCACAAGCAACTGTTGTGCTGTTTCAATTGCACTGTATACATTTTATCTCCGATGTTCATATACTGTCACCTAGAACACTTAGTGACTGTTAATAGCACGCTGCAGACCCGGTCAGGCCTATTACGCGATTACATTCTCTATTACATGTAACGGTGACATTGTAACCCCAAAACTTCACGTCGGTACGGGTAAAACCGGGTATACCCGTACCCGTGATGACCCTACCCGTACCCGACCCGACCCGTGAAAAGCGTACCCGACCCGTACCCGACCCGCGGGTACGGGTCGGGTACGGGTAAACCCGCGGGTACGAGTATACCCGCAGACCCCTAGTACATATCAAGTCTGCTTCCTTGTCAAACACAAATATCTTTTGTTTAAAGAAAATTTGCTACCATCCAGGAACAGGTTCACCTGGCTTAATAAGCAGATCAGCAAGCCACGAAATTAGCTCTCAATATGGTATCAGTGTTTGCTCTGCCTTTCAGTGAAAACTTGGCTGATGGAATGATTAAGCATGCCAGGGATAAACAATGATCATCAGTCATGTTAATCATGCCATCACCAAGGCAATCAACTTCTAATAATGAACAAGTGCTTACCAGTTGCGCCAGCCGGACCAGCAGCTCCTTGCAAACCCTGTGGCCCAGCGTCTCCTGTCAGACCTTTTTCTCCTGTTGCACCCGTGTCTCCAGCTGCTCCCAGGGGACCAGTGGGCCCTAAAGGTCCAGGAGGTCCAGACTGGCCAGTACCTCCCTGAACTCCTCGATCTCCAGTTGCTCCTCTGTCACCAGGAACTCCTCTGTCTCCTTGAAATCCAGTGGCTCCAACTGGCCCTGCAGGGCCCGTGGCACCTGGTCCACCCAATGGTCCCTTTGGCCCCAGTGGCCCTTGATTTCCTGGTGAACCGGCTTCGCCTCGTACACCAGTTGCACCAGGCGCACCAGGAACACCTCTGTCACCAGGTTGACCAGCCTGACCTGGTAGACCAGATGGTCCTGCTCCACCAGTAGCCCCTCGGTCTCCAGCTTGTCCTGAAGCTCCAACAGGACCAAGCTGACCTATGAAATATATCATTCAACTTTAACAAAACATCTGTTAAAATAGTAATTGTAATTAATATAGTTCTGTGATGTATGGATCGGAGACATGGCCTATGACGAAAACTAATTTAAAGAAATTAGAAGCGGCTCATCATAGGTGGCAAAGAAGGATACTAGGGGTCACTTGGAGAGATAAAATAAAGAACGAAGATATAAGAAAGAGAACATCTATGGAGAAACTGGAGGAGATGCTGAAGACATCACGCCTGCGATGGCTGGGCCACATACACAGATCGGACAATGAAAGATTCTCAAAGCAGGCACGAGAATGGATACCGACGGGATGGAAAAGAAAATGTGGAAGGCCAAGAAAGACCTGGCGAAACACGGTCATACAGGATCTGGACGGCGGCGGAATGACGTGGGAGGAAGCCGAGGCGAATGCGGAGGACAGAGTGGGATGGAGGAACTGTGTCGCCCGATGCGCTACAAGCGCATGGAAGGACTAAGGTCTAAGGTCTAATTAATATAGATGGTAAGACTGCTATTGTCTGTTAGAGTCTGGCCCATGAAGCACCGTGGCTAGTGGAGGGATTGTGTTAATCAGTTTGAGGATCTGGTCAATTATATGTCTATCATAAAAGCAACCTATTCCATCAAATATACCTTAATATGGGTGTAATAGGCATGAACTTAGTATAGCTTATCACTTTTCCTAAAAATCTAATGGCCCAGACATACAGGTAAATAGTGTCTCCACTTAGCTAACATAGTTCTCTTAATTTCTTGGCCAGTTTTGTGCCTTGGCCTTGACCCATTGGCCTCTGCTTTAGTAGTTGTTAATGTCATAATAATAATTGAACATACCAAATGGTCCTGGTTGTCCTGTCTGCCCGGTGGAACCAGTTCCACCTTTATCTCCAGGAACACCTGCATCACCTGGCAGCCCAGGAACTCCTGGATTTCCGTTAAACCCGGTTGCACCAGTGTCTCCTACTGTCCCTGCTGGACCTGTAGGCCCAAGCACTCCCTTTGTCCCTGGAGCACCAGGGCTCCCCGGAACACCAGGTGGACCAACCGTTCCAACAGAACCAGAAAGACCTAAAATTTGCAACAAAAATAAAACAGAATATATCTAACTTGATTTTCAGAGCATTTTGAATTAAAGTCTACAGAACTTGCTCAAATTAAATCTGTTTCGGTTAAAAGTATCAATATCTAGTTTCTAAACACTAAGTTAATCAGTTTCATAAAAAATGCAATTAATTTTAGCCTTTTAAAATATTTTTATGACCAGTAACTTTAATAGGCCAATACAAGTCAGCTGCTCTTACCCGGTGGTCCAGGTGGGCCGGGATTTCCTCTTTCTGCAATAACAGCAATTGGCCCTGCAGGTCCTGCAGGCCCTGTGTCACCAGCTTGTCCAATCGGACCCTTGAATCCAGTTCCACCAGGAGGTCCCTGCTGACCTGTTGGTCCAAGAGGCCCTTGCGATCCTCTGTCTCCAGAGGGACCTGCAGCTCCATCAGGGCCTTGGCTGCCAGGTGGACCTGATGGTCCCGTACCACCACGAGGCCCCGGAAAACCCTGAGGGCCAGGCTGCCCATTAGACCCAATTGGCCCAGGACTACCTGTTGAACCAGGGGCACCTCGGCCACCTTGCTGACCCGGTGATCCCGTGAAGCCAGGGAAACCTATAAACAGACAATCCTTTTAAGGAATAATCAAGCACAAAGCCCAGTAAGTGATAAAAAGCTTCATTGAATTACATGATGACGACAATGATGGTGCTGATAATGATGACGACAACGATTGAAATGCTGATAATGATGACGACGACGAAAATGCTATTTAATGAAAGAGTAGACAGAGAAGAAACTTTAGAATAATTGCAAGCTAAATGAAACCTAGTATAGTCTCTGTATGTTCATTATGAGTAGAGCATAAGTTTCCAACATCAGTCACAGTCAAGCTCAAAACAAAGATTAAGACCTTACCTTGTGCACCTGTCTGTCCTGTCTCTCCAGTCGCTCCTTGAAAACCTTTGTCACCAGGCAGTCCCTGATCTCCTGGAGGACCTTGGAAACCACTAGCACCTGCATTACCGGGTATACCACTGGGTCCAGGTGAACCTGCTGGGCCTTTCTGTCCATTTTGACCAGGTGGGCCTTTGGGCCCTTGTGCTCCAGTACCTCCTGTATCACCAGGCTGCCCATTTCCTCCAGGAGGTCCTACTGGACCAGAAGGTCCAATTGCTCCCTTTGATCCGGCAAACCCAGGTGTTCCACTAGGACCACGAAGTCCAACTGGTCCAACAGGCCCTGGAGGACCCTGAAATCCAATTTCACCTGGCGTTCCAGTAGCTCCCGTTGCTCCAGTTTCCCCTCTAGTGCCTGAATCTCCTGGTAAACCAGCCAAGCCAGGCAACCCCGATGACCCTGAAAGACCTGCGGGGCCACTTTCGCCTGCTGTTCCAGGTCTACCAGCATTGCCTCTAGGTCCAGCAGGCCCCGTGAACCCGGTACCACCGGCAGGACCATTAGTTCCTCTCTCACCAGGTGTTCCTTGCTGACCTCTTGGTCCCACTTGTCCTAAAATAGACGCCAAGTTTAAAATTTCTAACACATTTTTTACTGAATCCAGGTTGTTCAGTTCAATGTTAGCTATATTTCCTAAATCTGTATTTCTATAACACCTTTTTTCTGTTGAAAACATCCTTACATAGCTTGCAATATATACATGTAATTCACAGACAATCCTGTAGCCCTATCCTTAATGTACAACTGTTATCAAGTGTTATCAATTGAACAAATGAAGCAAAGCCATTAAAAGTAAAGGTAACACATTTATATGAATCTATAGAAATTCCTCAGAAGCACAAACACAACCATTAAAATCCAAACACAACCATTAACATCCAAACAGAAGCAAACACAACCATTAAAATCCAAACACAGGCATTTGAACCTCCGAACTTGGAATGATACTCATTTGCTGTCCTGGAGGCAGGCAAGCTGAGTTGGCAGAGTGTGTGTCACTAACCTGCTGAACCTGGTGCTCCAGATGCTCCTGTGTCACCAGTATCTCCAGAAGGTCCTAAAGGACCTTGAGGTCCTTGCAGTCCAGGCTGTCCAGACGGACCTGGTTGTCCTGTGTCCCCTCGAGGACCAGGAGATCCACGAAGTCCAGGGCCTCCAGGAGTTCCTTGGCTTCCCTTATCACCTGCTGTTCCGGGTAGTCCAGGCAGACCGCTAGCCCCAGCTGCTCCATTAAGGCCTGGGGCACCACGTTCACCAGAAAGTCCTGCAGGTCCACTGCCTCCAGTAAACCCAGGAATTCCAGCTGGTCCTGCAGGACCACTTTGTCCTTGTGGTCCAGCTGAGCCAGTGTCTCCAGGAAGGCCAGTGGCACCAACTGGCCCCTGTTGGCCTGGTGGACCCAACCCTCCTGTATTTCCAGGCTGTCCTATTTGTCCAGGATCACCTGGTAAACCTTTAGGACCAACTGGTCCCTGTTGTCCTTGAAAACCAGCTTGTCCTGGTGGTCCAGCATTTCCAACAGGTCCCTTTTCACCTGGCTGCCCACGAGGACCTTGATTTCCAACTGGTCCAGGGTTTCCGGGCTGTCCTTTATTTCCAGCTGTTCCAGGTGTACCAGAAGGGCCTCTGTCACCTGGTTGCCCAGCAGGCCCTGTTGGACCAGAAGCACCTGTATCACCTCTAATTCCTGCATCTCCAGATGCACCTGTAAATCCTGAGGACCCTGGTGGTCCTTGAAGTCCAATCGGTCCTTTATCACCTGGCACACCAGAAGCACCAGGTGATCCGTTCTCCCCCGGAGTACCGCGATCTCCAGGTGCCCCTTGTGGCCCCTGATATCCTGTAAAACCTGTGCTTCCTTTCTCTCCCAGATTTCCTGTAGGCCCTAGACTTCCTCTGTTGCCTGGTGGACCAGCAGGTCCCTTAAGTCCTTGTTCACCAGTTGCACCCTGTGGTCCTGTTGCTCCCTGAGGACCAGAAGGTCCAGCATTTCCAGGTAGACCGGTTGAACCTCGGGGACCAGGTGCACCTGATGGACCTAGCGCACCATTCTGACCAGGTGAGCCATTGTCACCAGACAGACCAGGTGCTCCATCAGGTCCAGGACTCCCAGAACCTCCTGGTGGCCCAGGGAGACCTCGATCGCCAGAGGGACCTGGTGAGCCAACTGGTCCAGATTGCCCTAAATAATAAAAACAAACATAGGTGACTAATGATATATAAATTACAACTTCCTAAGAGACATCATCTAGATTACATCTCACTTCACACAACATGCTATATACGAGAATGAATGAAAAACACATGAGAATCCACAAACATTCATTCACTCCTCTTCAATAACTATTCCCTTTGGTGAAGTCTGCAAATTGTTAATGCTGAAGACCTGTTTGTCCTTGTGCTCCTCCAGTCATGCTTATTCTCTTCTCCCCTCTTCTTAAAACTACTCAGTACCTCATCAGTATGCATAGTATCGCATACACGTCCTGCTGGAGATTTACAAAGCAGAACAATATGGTTACACAATTTTACTTGGCAAGACCACCTCATGGTACCAAGATGCCTGTTATCATTGATGATCATTACCATCAGTATAGCAAGGCTGACAGCATCATGCATACCAAGATATCAGTTACATGTAACATACCTGCAAGCCCAGCTTCACCTGGCGTTCCAGGCAAACCAGGATCTCCTGAAAATCCTGGGTTTCCAACCGGCCCGGTATCTCCAACATCGCCTGGTGTTCCAGGATTTCCAGATGGTCCTCGATCTCCTGGCTGGCCAGGAGATCCAATTTGTCCTGTAGGACCCACTGCACCATTGGGTCCATTTGGACCAGGATTACCTGAAGGTCCAGATTCACCCAACAAACCTTTGTCACCAGCTGGTCCAGAAGCACCAGAGGCACCAGTGAATCCAACCCCACCTGGCTGACCATTTGGTCCAGGTGATCCTCTGTTGCCAGGCTGACCTGTAGAACCAGGAGGTCCTTGAGCCCCACTGGCACCTGAAGGTCCCAAAGGACCAGGCAATCCTGCTGGGCCAATATCTCCCTTGAGACCAGCTGTCCCAGGGCCACCAGATGAGCCAGCATCTCCTAAAAACATAATTCATACACATTATTGATACTGCATGGTAACTCTTTCATCCTGACCACAAAAATGAAGGTTTTCTATCAGTGTAGGTTAAAAGAGAATAAATTATACTTATAAACTCTGCATTTTTAAAAGAAACCTAAGTCAGGATTATTCACCAAAGCCAAACAGAATTGGTGATGATCGTCTGAATAAGGTAAGGTAAGACTAGTATGGAAATGCAAGGTAAAGAAAGATATATATATATATAGTAAGGAAAGGGAAAGTTACATATGGCATACCCACCCACTCACTTATTGCATAGCTCTGTTAAGAGACTCTATTAACAGCAGTTTGCACTTGTGTGACCCTCACATTATTTTTAAATGTAAACACTTTGGAGCCATTGCAAGTACAAGTACTCAGCTTTAGCTAAAGAGCATTGACTTATGTGTAAAAGTCATATGATTAGACTCTGATTCTTCTGAATCTATAAAATACAAGGCGTAGAACCTATAGAATCTATCAGAATCACTATACTAATAATAACTTCAGTATGTGCATACATGGTCCACCTGTGGTGCTATCTGGCAAACAATAAGAGCATATTTTATGGAACTGCTTTCATGGCCCAGTACTATCTTGTTGATAATATGAGAACAGGTTTGACAGCTGTTACTTTTACCAGGTGCTACTGAGGATGGAGAGAATCTAGGTGAGGAGGAAGGGAAGGAATAGGAAGGAAAGGGTAAAGGAAAGGGAAGATGGAGGGGAGATGAAAAAGAAGAGGGAAAGGAAGAATAAAGGTGCAACAGAGGATTTTCACCATTTTGCTGAACTGGAAGTAGCAGGCAGTTGTTCTGTACAGGATAGACTAGTAGACAAATATGGATTATCATGTTAACATTATCACACTAACCTGGTTGGCCTTTGTCACCTGGTTGGCCAGGCGGACCTACTGGGCCTGTGTCTCCGGAAGGGCCTGTTGAACCTATCTGACCAGTTGGACCAGATGGACCAACTGGACCACGGTCCCCTGCATCACCAGTTGCACCTCGTTGTCCTGTGTTACCTAGAAAACACAAAAAGAAGCCACATATATAACGTACATGCACACATGTATGTATCTAATTATGCATGTATGCAACTACCGGTAATTACATATGTATGCATACATGTGTGTATGAATGCATTCATCGGAGCATTCATCGGAGCATTCATCGGAGCATTTATATAGTGGCTTTTAAGACTCTCGTAAAGGTGCAGAAGCATGGATTGGATATCTACCAGATCTAAATATGTACATCTCAATATAAGCTGAAAATGTTTCTTGAGCTGCCTTTGTCAGTAAAGTTCTATTCATAGTCGGACACTGTTTTAGACTTTCTAATCCACAAGGAAGGACATGAGAAATCACCATTATGTCTGAATGTGTGGAATCAACAGGTGTCCTTGAGCTGCATAGCAAATTGTTCCTCACTCAGCCAGCTTGATAATGGAACGCAGAGCACCTCATATATTCTGAACTTAATCAACAGTTTGATTGCTTGCCCAAAGATATATCCTCAACCAGGAATGAGTAAATATGCTAGACTGTGGCTTGTAATGTGCAATGTGAGATGTCCAAAGCCTCAGCGGGAAACATTTTGATGGACAAGGTTATTACCAGGCTTGACCTTGACATCTTCACTGTGGTTGAAACATGGCATCAAACGCCTTGGATTTCAAACTACGAAGGTTTGCAAATAACAGGGTATAACATCATAGATGTGCTTCATCTTGACTCGAATTTACTTACATCTCAATCTGGGGGCCACAGAACTATTCATTGAGGGCGGGGGTGGGGAGGGGAGAGAACTGTGCACAAAATGTGTGGCACCTGATGCAGACTTCGTCATCTTTGAGTTCCTTCTCAGTTCAGTTGCTACATCACATAGCCTCCCATTACCACATCTACCAATGCCATCTAAGATGTTTGCACTCTTCCTTGGAAATATGGTCAACTACAATAGCCTGCTGGTTGTGATAGGAGACCTCAATGTTCACTTGAAGGATCTAGGATCCTTTGGGGAAAGCCACTGTACCAAATCCATAACCTTGATGCTACATTTAAATTATCATATTAAGGTCCATCCTTGTGTAATTATCTAATTACTTACTTACTTTTAATTGTCTATAGTAGCTTTCTGGAAGGATAGCAAACGAAAAGACAGCAGTTGTACCTGGAAGGCCTTGATTTCCTGAGGGTCCAGTAGGGCCTCTATCACCTGTAGCACCAGGATCACCTGTAGCTCCTGAAGAGCCAGATGGTCCGAAAGGACCTTCTGGTCCTATATCACCAGTGGCACCTGTACCACCTTGAGGTCCAGGGAGTCCTCTCTCTCCATTAGTGCCTGGAGATCCTGGAAAACCCTGCTCTCCTGGTAATCCTGCATCACCTAGAGGACCTGCAGGACCTGTGGCACCTTGTGGTCCTCTGTCCCCAGGAGACCCTGAAGGTCCAGAAAAACCTGTATCTCCAGCATCACCTGTTGCTCCTTTGGTCCCTTGAGAACCCTTATCACCAGGTGCACCCTGAGGGCCGGGCTGACCAGTGGCTCCAACTGGTCCATTACCTCCTTTAAGACCCTGTGATCCAGCAGGACCAGGTGGACCTTGAGCTCCCTTATCTCCTACCTGACCAAGATCACCAGTTGATCCAGTTGAACCTTTCTCTCCAGGTTGACCAGTGGCTCCTGTTGATCCAGTGGCCCCGGTCGAACCAGTAAATCCCTTACTACCCGTTGATCCAGGTGTACCAGGAGTACCTACAGAATTCAAATGTTAGGAATCAATGCAACACAAGTAAACTAAGTGGTGACTTAAGTCAAATTCATCTGAACTATTGTGAAACAACCAACATGGCAGAAGTTGCAATTGATATTTGTGTACTGCACAGATTACATGGACTGATCTTCTGGATGTTGACCTGATTACAGCTTTGTTTTGGTGTGCCATAAGTTGATGCCTTGTACATTAGACACCGGTGCTATATAAGTTGCTAATTACATTACACAACCAGGTTTTCAATTCAAGAAGTAAGACCATAACTGTAAAACAACATAAACACATTGGATTATTTATACCAATGTGCTTAGCAGAGATGGGTACGATTAGCTAGAACTGCTAATCGATTAGAATTAGAATTAGCTCCTGAAATTTGCTAATCGATTAGAATTAGAATTAGCAAAAGGTTTTAGCTAATCGATTAGAATTAGAATGAACAGCAGCTAATCGATTAGCAATTAGAATTAGATTTCGATAATCGATAGTTCGATACACATATTTGTTTCATGAATTTGTCAAATTGTAATCAGAGCACAGCAAGTTACTACAGCAAGTTGTTGTAGCCTATTACAATACCTAAACCTTTAGCCTATTACAATGCTTAAAGCTGTAGCATATTGCGTACAATGCCTAAGGCTGTAGTCTATTACAATATCTAAATCTGCACAACTGCTATGTGTGAGAACAGTCCAAAAGTCAGCAAGCAACACCACATCGGTCAATACATGCTGCAATTATTGACACTGCTACTGCTTAAGTTCACTGTTGCATTTTGCAATTAGCATGTCTTGAATCAGTGCATCACATAGCCTACAGCACCGAGTGTTTACGATGAAGCCACAAAACTAAATACGCGTTCCATGGCAGCTGAGGTTGCAGGAACACAGTGATGCTGTAGATGAAGAACATGAAGACATGCAAATCTTTCAGTGTTGCATGAGCAGAATGGACAGATAACCATGAACAGATCATTGCAGGTTTGAAACAGCCTTCAGATAAATAAGTAAGAAAGGAATTCTTGAAAACTCAATATTAATAAACTCATTCTTAATGAATGCGTTCTCAGTTGAATTTTCACACATCTAATCGATCAGCTAATCGATCAGCTAATCGATTTTCAATTAGAATTAGCTGAAAATTGCTAATCGATTAGAATTAGAATTAGCATCAGATGACAGCTAATCGATTAGAATTAGAATTAGCTGTTTGTCTAATCGATTAGCTAATTGATTAGCATCTAATCGATTAGTTACCCATCTCTGGTGCTTAGGTGATCTAGAGTAGACAAATAGCTGTTGGAATACATAATTAAGATGTCATCGGAAAGTGGAGGAATGTAAAGCAATAGCAAAAGCATATTCATGAGGTAAAATGTTAGTCCAACTCAAAAGACAAGATAACCTGCAAGTCCACTTGGCCCAGATGGGCCTATGTCTCCAGGAAATCCCACTGGTCCGGTCTGTCCTTTGTTGCCTGGACCTCCAGGATTCCCAGCTGCACCTATAGGTCCTTGAAATCCTTTCTCTCCTTGAGGCCCTTGGGGTCCAGTCTGTCCAGCTTCGCCGGTAGACCCTGCCACTCCTCTTGGACCTTGAGATCCTTGTTGGCCTGTTGCACCTTGAGGTCCCTGTTGCCCAGTAGCTCCAACACCACCCGTAGCCCCTCTGTCTCCTGACTGACCCTGTAATCCTGGCACACCATTACGCCCAGGAGCACCATCTGGACCTACAGGTCCAGTATCACCTGGTTGACCATTCCTACCAGGATTTCCAGCTGATCCTGCAGGTCCCGTTGGTCCTGATGCTCCGGTACTACCGTCCTGTCCTCTAGCTCCCGGAGAACCTTGAGACCCAGATGAACCAGGTGTTCCTATAACATAAAAGGGCAAAAAATTAAAATTTCAATTTGAACCTTCACACTCAGTCTTCATTACCAGCTTTACATTAAAGCCCGGTGTTCTGTTGTATCATGCTTTGCAATTCACATCAATTTGCATAACTTTCCCTCATTTCCTGAGGCTGACTTTACACTACATACTCATGCTGAATTATTTTCCTCACCAGCAGGTCCAGCAGCTCCAGTTCCTCCAGTTTGTCCAACATCTCCCACCTGACCCTGAGGCCCTTGGAATCCCTTTTCTCCAGCTGGGCCTGTTAGCCCTGTGGAACCAGTAGATCCTGTAGCTCCAGCCTGTCCTGTATCTCCAGTCTGTCCATCAGGTCCTCGAGGACCCAAAGGTCCTTGTTGCCCAGCAGAGCCTCTGCAATCATCAATTCCAAATTTAATTTAAACAAAAAGTTCTGTTTAGTTACTCATATGATGAGACACTGAAATGAACACTAATGATCTAACTACTGCAATTAATACTCAACCAAAACATTATAATAAACTATCTGAAAACTGATCAGTAACTCTAAAGCACTAGACCTAGTCAGTCATGAGTCACCTAACACTGAGTTACAACACTTAAACCAGAGTTGATAAGTTGAGATGTAAAGTCTGCCCATATTGATAACATAGAGATTCATTCCTTGCTGGTTTAGAACCACGAAAAGGAATTGAACACCTTTCCTGTGGCCTATTTGTAACTGTGCTCGTAATCACAAATTTATTTAGCACCACTTCAAGAGAAACTCATCAGAGGCGTTAATGACCTGACAACACAAAATCATGATTGAACAGACTGGTTTTCAAGTGCTAAGGAAAAGAGGCACAGGTCATGTTGCAGGTTGAAAGGCAGCCTTTTCCAGAATGATGAACTGATAACAGCAAACTTCTGCCCACATAGAAAAAGGGCGGCTACCCATATCATGCACGTTGCACGCTGATTGACATCTATCATTGCACATTTATTAAGTGCCACTATCTCATGGCTTAGCATTGATCAATGGCACTGAGCAATTGTGAGTGAAGGACTTGCTCAAGGTCTCTACACAGTAACCGTGTCATCAGAGACAGCTTGAACTCATACACCCTGTGTTACAAGATGAGTGCTCTAACCACTCAGCTACCATGTCCCAGTATAATTATAGTGCGCTATTTTTGCCAAGACTCACATCTAAAGCAAAGTTCCACTATGCAGACATTTCTTAATTCAAACAGTCATAAATTTTCCAGTGCACAATTGTTCCCATAAAATTTACTGAATAGTCAGAAATTGTTTAACAAACTGTCAGTTATAATGTATGCTGATATTATTATTCATATAATGAGAATATCTGTGCTCCTGGAAGTTGCAGTGGAAACCATATGTAAAGAAGACAACAAGAGTAATAGAATACAGTCATATCATGAGCACATCATAGATTCCACTTGCTGATCAAGGTCTTGTTTCACTTAACCTAAGAAAGTGATGCAATCTTATATATGAGGCACGACTAATGAACTTATTCGCACTTGTCTCCTGTAGCTCCAGCCGGTCCTGTTGGACCCTGAGGTCCTTGAGCACCAGGCTGGCCAGTGGCACCTCTCTGCCCTGGATCACCTGCAGGCCCTTGAAGACCTTTCTGACCAGTAGCTCCTATGCTACCAGGCAAGCCCACGGATCCAGAAGGACCAGTGAAGCCCTTGTCACCCGATGGCCCATTGGGTCCTGGCAAACCTAAAAGATTAAAACAAGATAAATGAAAGCAAAGAAATGAACTCCCTGAGAAAAAGACCTTTGTGAGTTCATTGTTTCCATCTTCACCTGTAAATGTAAGACTTCTCTGCTCGCATTCTCTCCTGGAGCATTTCACTCCAGACTGGAAACAGAACTTTTCAAACTACATGGATCTTGTCCTGCATCTGATCCTGCATCCTACAACCTTTACTGCCATAATAATCACTTTCCACCTTTCTACCACACTGTCTCCCAGGCTTGATCCCCAAATTCTGATCTGGCCCCAAAAACTGACCCATCTTATGGACTTGATTGATATATCAATGGTGATTAAGCCTTAAGCAATTTGTTTGGTTACAAACTTTTAAGATTTACGATAGCATTTGCAACTTTAACCAAAATAACAGCTTAGTTACAAATGCTACTTTATGACAAGAGATTCTTCAGAATTTTCTCCAGCTAAAAATGTTAAATACCATGACAGAAATATCAACAGTCAAAAGTAAATTAATGCACTTTTCAGATTCTAGCCTTCAAATTTCCATGGATTTCAAACAGTCCTTAATTATGATTATTAATTTTTATCACTGAAAGGTAAGAATAAATGTTGACATCATACCTGGGTCACCTCGCTGTCCCTGTGGCCCAGTCTGTCCTTTCTGTCCATTTTGACCACGGTCACCAGTTGCTCCAGGTACCCCATTTGGTCCCGGATTTCCTTGAGGCCCAGGATCACCAATAGCTCCATCAGGTCCACGTTGTCCCGCTTGTCCTGATAGACCTTGAGAGCCTTTATCACCAACAGGACCTGGTGGGCCAGGCTGTCCTTGTGACCCTGCAGGTCCTGTAGCACCAACTGGCCCCACAGGACCTTGTGACCCAGGCTGTCCTGATACTCCACTAAAACCAGTAGCTCCCTTAGGCCCAGTACTTCCATCAGTTCCAGGGAGTCCAGGCTGACCTGAAGGTCCCTTATTTCCTGCAGGTCCTACATCTCCTACCGGCCCGTTATTACCTGCTGGACCAGTGGCACCTTTGTCGCCTGGTGTACCTGGATTTCCAGGCTGACCAGCTTGACCGTTATCTCCCTGTGGTCCCTGGAAACCTGGAGCTCCTGTTGCACCTTTATCTCCTACCTCTCCAGTAGCTCCAACTTGACCATTCTGCCCATTTGGACCAGATGGCCCTGTCTGTCCCTTCAAGCCTGGTGGACCGGCCTGACCGGTGTTACCCACAGGTCCAGATGGGCCTCGATCACCTGGTTGACCAGGGAATCCTGTTGCTCCAGGTGATCCGGTATCTCCAACTGGCCCAGCAGGTCCCACATCTCCTGGTGATCCAGGGTTTCCTGGGTTGCCTTGATCTCCTGCTTGACCCAGGGGACCAGTAGGACCCACAGGCCCTCGATCACCCTGTGAACCTGGAGATCCAACTGATCCAGGAAAGCCAGTACTTCCCTGCTGACCAGTTGCACCCTTGTCTCCTTGCTGCCCTGATGTTCCAGCATTGCCTAAAAATTCAGAATAACATTAAGAACGTTTATACCTCCACAAACTTTTATACTGAAATAAGCTAGTGACCTGAAACCAATATACAGGAAGATGAAAGCCAGAAAGATCTGTATAAGAAATGCTACTGTACTTCGAAAATAAAGATCCGGTATTGGATGACACAAGCTTATGCAATATTTGCAATAAATCAATGCCACAAATTTGTTTACTCCTTAACAGCAGGATTTAAAAGTAACACAACTGCTGTAATCATCCATAAGTTCAGTTATGCTAGGCATGTGTTGCTTGTGAGATAAATGAATGCACTGTTGAAAAGCTAACAAACTAGCTAATAAATTGTATGTATGTATGTATGTATTTTCGTTTATTCAATCAAAGATTGTTGTCAGAACGCAACAAGTTACAATAATTGTTCTGGATGTAGCAGTAATGAAACAGATTTTACCTAGTTACTTCAGCTGTCTGTTATAACTAATAAATGTTTTTATACATCATACGAGACAAAAATTGTATGACTAATATTAACAAACGTGATGTTAAGTTGTCTCTACCAGTCTTCCTCTGTTACATATTTATCGAACTTCACAAGCAAGCATCTGCTAAAACATTCATTATTTTCTGGTTTCCATAAGCTGTTCTTAAAAGCTCAAGACTTCCAACATGCATAAAGCAGCCAATGAACATTTTCAAGACTTATATTAAATCCATGTCCATACCTGATGGTCCAGGTTGTCCAGTGTTGCCTTGTGATCCTGTTGGTCCTTTAGTTCCTGCTGACCCTGTCTCACCAGTTGCTCCTTGAGGTCCAGGAAAACCTCTAGACCCTTGAGGTCCCTGTGGACCCTGGGAACCAGGCTGGCCAGGATTACCCGACACACCAGAATCCCCAGGCAAACCACGATCTCCTTGAGGTCCTGCTTGTCCCGGTTGTCCCACATTTCCTGGCTGTCCAGTAGCTCCAGTTCCTCCTACTTGTCCAGTAGCCCCAGTTCCTCCTGTGGGACCCTTGTTTCCTGAACTGCCTGTAGATCCCTGAGGTCCAACAGCTCCAGATGATCCAACAGGACCAGGCTGCCCAGGTGCACCAGATGCACCCACTGGACCAGGTAGACCAGGGAAACCTCTATCTCCAGGTTGTCCTGAAGATCCTGATGATCCAGTAAATCCTTTATCACCTGGATTTCCAGCAGTGCCTGAAGTACCCTGAGCACCTCTATCGCCTGGCTGACCCTGAGGTCCAGGTGATCCTTGGTTACCTGCAAGAATGTTTAGAGTCATATAAGAGCTAACGAATTTGCAATGAACTTCTGCAATGGCAGAGGAGCTTCTAATTATCAAAACAGAGCTGTGTCAGGACTGCAATGGCTCAATCCAGATCCTTCGCCTGCATAGGTCCTTCTCTGTGGAATGGACTTCCTCCACCGGTTCGCTCTGCCATCCTTTCTGGTAGTCTCTCCTCATCTTTTTCTAAACTAAAATCCTGCCTTTTCTCCTCGGGTTGCTCGCACTGGGAGCGCTTCTGAAAGGCTTTTGCTGTGAGAAGCGCTTTATAAATAGCCAAATACAATACAATACAATACAATATTAACCCTTTGAACCTGACAGGCCAGAAAACCGCCCTGCCAAAGAGGCGTATATAACCAAAAGGCCGGTATACCGGCCTGACTACCAAGCCATCTATACCCGGGGCCGGCATATCGGCCATTGTTCTACTGATGTACTAACAGCACACACCACTGATTCTGCCTGGATTCCTGATCTAAAAATAATGTATTGTCCAGCTTTTGACAGCCTACAATACCTACATGGGTAGCAGGGACAAGAATGATCAAACGACTCGATTGCAACAATGGATAGGTCATTACAAGTGGCCTAGATGACTCATGGTGATATTCCTTGTTTGGTGTGCATACAATTCCTATATAATAGATGACTATTACAATCCACACATCCATTCTGGAAAGTGACTGCATACATTCCAGATGTTTATAGATAACTGTTTCATCATTTTGTTGGAGCATTGCGTCTAGTGGGACATGCAAAGATAGTGAATCCTGCAGTTACAGACACGGAGCTGAGGGTAAGCAAAAACTGTCTACTGGTGCAAATCTTGCATTTGGCTCTTGTGAAGAAAACTGTGTTGATATGCATACCATTATAATGTACAATTCTGGAGATAGATCAGAGTAGTGAAAAAATGTTTTCAAAGACTGTCTGAACCATATAAAACGAGCAAACACGTAAAAATATGTTTTGCAAGAATGTACAAACTCAATCTCTGACATATTTTAGCATTTTAGTTATAAAATGAAACATTTCAAACAGAAATAAAAAGTTTCCAAAATTGTCAAAAATTGCCATGGAACTTTGGGTGTATGTTCCGAAATGCTGGGAGTTCAGGATTCTACAGATAAAGAAAGCTTAAATGACCCAGTTTGTGTGGATATCTCATAAGCATTTATTTACTTTTATCTTTCTTTTGGGTAAAAAGTGGAAGAGCAAAGAATATCAAAGAATCTTCACACTTGAAACATATCTCCATACCTTATGCAGTTTGGACTCATTAATGTGAAGGTATTGGGAGACAATGCATGAAGATACAGCGTGTAAACCAGACTGCACATTAAAAGGGATAATGTTGAAAAAGCACTACAGTGCATTCTTGGTACAGTGTGTTAACCAGTATAGCATGTTAAGTTAATAGCTTCTGGGGACATAGCATCACTTTGTGTTCAGCAGAATGGCATGTAAACTGGGAGTGCGTAAACGAATCCACACTGTATTAACAACTTCCAAGCAAAAGGATGGTCTTACCTGCATTTCCTGGGGACCCAGGAGAACCTTTATCTCCTGCTTGTCCAGGTGTTCCTCTATCCCCTGGGGATCCACTTGGACCTGGTGATCCAGCTGCTCCTCTTTCTCCCACAGAACCTGTAGGTCCTCTATCACCTACAAATCCAGGAGTTCCTGGCTGACCAGGGTTACCATCAGACCCAGGATCACCCCTTGGTCCAGGGTTTCCTTGAGGTCCTTGATTGCCAGGTGTACCTGGCTGCCCTTGAGGGCCCTGGGGACCAATTGCTCCAATGCTTCCTGGAAATCCAGTATCACCAACTACTCCCGATGGTCCAGTCGCACCAGCGGATCCTAACACATAAAATGAGGTCATCATTAGTCATTTTACAACTGTTGCCATCAAAGTCTTAAAAGCAGAACTCAAAGGATGCAGCATCTAATGCAGAAATCCAGATTAAACAATAATGGCATATTTTTGACTATATCATTGACGCGACATTGGTTGCTTCTCAAAACCACAGGTTTAAATATTTCAATACATAAGTATTTACAAAATGTGGCACCACTGTTTATACCAAATGTCAAATTACTGATATAACTAAACTTTGATATTCACAATTCACACTGTACCTGGATTGCCAGGATTTCCAGCCCCTCCAGTTTCTCCAGTGGTACCAGTTGCACCCTGTGGTCCTCGGTCACCTGCTTGACCAGTTTGACCAGGTTGTCCAGGCTGACCTGATGCTCCAGTGCCACCCTGGACACCCTGAGGACCAACTTGACCAACAGCACCTGGTGAACCTTTGTCTCCAGTAGCGCCTTTCTGACCAGTGCCTCCTTTGTCTCCTGTGGCTCCTACTGATCCAGGCTGACCCTGAAATCCAGGAAAGCCCGTGGATCCAGCCTGACCAGAGCTTCCTAGAACCAAAATTATTTAAAGCAGTATCAGTCACCTGTGTATTGACAAAATCATCTAAAAACTGCCAGTGCTGCACTTGGGTAAACAAGGTAGAAATGTACCTTGCTCAAATACTAAATGTTGCTAGCCACACCTATTGATACCAGTCCCTAATGCTACAGTGCTGAGAACAAACAATAATTCCCTCAAAACCACCACTCAGAATACAAAATGTCCATATACATTTAAAACACTCTGCAAATTGTC
Organism: Aporrectodea caliginosa; assembly: GCA_020284085.1. Classification (NCBI taxonomy): domain Eukaryota; kingdom Metazoa; phylum Annelida; class Clitellata; order Crassiclitellata; family Lumbricidae; genus Aporrectodea; species Aporrectodea caliginosa. Next base: position 372,907 of record JACEVL010000155.1, on the reverse strand, counting down.
TTTCTTTGCAAATGACTGAGGCTGGGTCAGGAAAACCTGTAATAATCAAAGGTAACAGCTATCTTAAGTCTCTGTGTAGCACAATTGCATGCAGATAATGCTACTGATAGAAGAAACCGATTTGCTAACGTGGCCTGGAGAAATATTTTGATTAATTAATAAGTGTAAACTAAGATGAAATAAACTAAACTAATGCTTCACCTGACGATCCAGTGGCACCCTGTGGACCAGGCTGTCCGGGTTGTCCTGGAAATCCCTTCTCTCCAGCATTTCCAGGGTTTCCAGTTGCACCAGCGGCTCCTCTATCGCCAGCAGGCCCAGGTGATCCAGGCTGCCCAGTTGGTCCTTTGGACCCAGCTGGACCTGAACCACCAACCTCGCCATTTGGACCATTTGGTCCTTGTGGCCCTTGAGGACCAGGATTGCCAGTAGATCCAGCAGACCCAGTAGCACCCCGGTCTCCAGGGGATCCTTGCTGACCGGGATTACCAGGATTGCCTCTTGATCCAGGTGGTCCAGTTGCACCAACTTCACCATTTGGTCCAGAGGTTCCAGCATCTCCCTGTTGCCCTGGTAGTCCTGGCTCTCCAGTAGCTCCAGTAGAACCAGTTGCTCCTGTTCCACCTTGAGGTCCTTGGTTTCCTTGTTGACCATTGTTGCCTGAAGAAACCATAATTCATGGCCGTTCAAAGTAGTATTTCTTCACCTACCTTCACATGCCGAGTGCTACACTCTCTACCAAGGAAGACAAATACAAACCTCACCTGGAACTCTATCCAACTCGTACTTTTATCTCTATTATTATGAGCATTAACTCATTTTACAGCCATACTACACTTCATCCTTAATACAGTTGATATGTTGCAGTGAAGTAAGGCAACATTCAGAAGGTTCATGTAGCATTGTAAAGGACGACTGTTCTTGGAATGCCAGGCCGCATGGTACCTAGTCGGCTTTCCAAACTCCTGGGATTGGGTGAATGAGATCAATACATGGTGGACTATTGCTTAAAGTGCTCACCCTGTAATGCGGAAAGTACAGGTTCAATCCTCGCCTAAGACAGTTACTATGAAAGGACTTTTTGGACCTTTCACTCACAATTGCTCTGTGTCATCGATGGTCTGTTGCAGGGTTGTGTGCACTTCTGAAACTTGAAGGACGGAAATATAAAAAATACAGTTGTATATATTGTATTGTATTTGGAGGTTAAAGAGAACTCTTGTCACTGGAATGCCTGGGACCATATTTACATTGCATAACAGGAATGTTGGCTTCACGACAAACAGGCATTTATCTTCTATCATATTATTAATTATTACCTTAACATGTAAATTACTATTAACATTACGACTTGGTAATGCTCTGATTCCTTGTGAAAGATAACATACCCTGTTGTCCAGCTGGACCAGTGGGACCTTTATTTCCTGTTGCACCTGGCTGTCCTCGATCTCCCTGAGGACCAGCAGGACCCGAGGGTCCTTGAAATCCACTAGCACCTGTGTCACCTGCCTGACCGGGTGTGCCGGGAAGTCCTGCAGCACCTTGCTGACCAGGAGCTCCTTGAGGCCCAACTCCTCGTGGACCAGGTGACCCCACTGGACCAGTGTCACCAGCTAGTCCGGGTGAACCTATGGACCCTGCTGTTCCTGGATTACCAGGAGAACCAGTTTCCCCCTTGGGTCCAACAGGACCCTGTGGTCCTGCATCTCCACTTGCTCCTTGTGTTCCTAAAATTGGAAACACCATATAATACTAATATATTTTTTACTGAACACTGTGCTAAATATACTTATCATAAGCAAACACATATCATAAGCAGGTAGTTGTACACGTCAGCAAGCAGAAATTCTAAGGGAAGCCAGTTACATTAATTAAGACAGCATTGTCATGACAAAAACAGCGCGCACACTTTTATTCTCAAAATGACATTGATAACCATGTGTAAGAAAGCCTTTTACCTGGCAGTCCTCTCTGACCCTGAGGACCTGTAGGTCCCTGAGGTCCGCTTGCTCCCTGAGCTCCACGGTCACCTGGCTGACCTTGTGCACCATTTTGCCCAGGGCTTCCAGGCTGCCCTTTATTACCAGTTGATCCTGTGTCTCCCTGTTGACCAGATGGCCCACGATCACCCGGCTGCCCTTGATTTCCAGAGGCACCTGCTGCCCCAGCTAAGCCCACTGGTCCTCTATCTCCTTGCTGTCCAGGTTGTCCAGATGGACCTAAAGGACCTGTTGGCCCTGGGTTACCAGCATCTCCAGTTTGCCCTGTGTCTCCAGGGCTGCCTCTATCACCTGGACCACCCTGAGGCCCGGGAAAACCTGCTGGCCCCTGTGGACCCGGAGGACCTGGAGGTCCTTTAGGTGGCTTTGGTGCAGTTACGTCTCTTCCAGGATCTCCTGGCAATCCAAGATCTCCAGGGTCTCCAGGCAGTCCCTTGTCTCCAGTTGCACCAACCTCTCCTGGGTTTCCAGTGGGTCCAGTGGGTCCAGGAAGCCCGGCCACACCTGCATCACCTGTTGGTCCCGTCGGTCCTACTGGGCCAGATGGTCCATTATCTCCAGGGGTACCAACAGGCCCAGGTTGTCCACTTGGTCCCGGAAGACCTCTGTCTCCGGTAGCTCCAGTGAATCCAACTGCACCTTGTTGACCTGCAGAGATCAACATTATTTCAACTAATCAATAAACGTCTAAATGAAACAATTATTTCACAGTTACTGTAACAGAAAGTAACTGAGTTAACTTATGCCTATGTAATTCTAATGAGCAGGTTCCTGCCTAAAAATAATTCCTAGTAATAAACAGCAACTGTGAATAGAAGATATATAACGAGGAACCAGCATCAGAAGCCATAAGGTTAAGTAAGTTAACGTAAAGTAAGGTGCAATGAGGTAAAATAAGGCTAAGTAAGGTAATTTAAAGTTAGATAAGGTAAGATATGGTAAGGTAACTATTGTTGTACAGTAAATATCTGTCAACAATAGTATTTCATTACTAACTGTAAGTCCTGAAGCACTATAGTACCAGTATTTCATTACTAACAGCACCAATTCAGAGAGGCAGCATGATGGCTGAGTGGCTAACCCATCAGGTTTTCACCTCAGCAACCTAGGTTCAAATAACTTGAATTTGATATGGATCACATTGTTGAACTGTGTATAACAGCGTAGGCCATCATTTTTGCTGACTGCCACCTTAAATCAAACACACTCACCAATTCTTGCATTTCTAAAACCAGTTTGTGTTCATTCACTTCAAATCCAACAATGTCAAATTCAGTTATACAAAAGTTGTAACCTGGTTGTCCATCATTTCCAGGTTGACCAGGATTTCCTGAAGGTCCTTTATCTCCTGATGGTCCAATTGATCCAGTAGATCCAGAAGGTCCCGTCGCTCCTTGAGGACCAGCTGGTCCTTTATCTCCGGTGGAACCAGTTGAACCTGGAGCACCTCGGTCACCTGTCGCTCCTCTGTCACCTGACTGACCTCTATCTCCTTGTTGTCCAGATGGTCCAGTAGGACCAGTTGGCCCCTGCTGACCACTAAATCCACTAGCACCCTGGTCCCCAGGTAATCCTGATAAATAACAATTTTCATTTAACTATGAGGAGAAATTAACATTTACCCAAATTTACCATTTTCAAATATGTAGAGTTAAGACCATCAAATAAATGAATAGTCGACCATAGCTTCATTTTGCTCTATAATATATCACTAAAAAAGCATAAAAAATTAAATAATAAAACAATTAAGTACCGATTAAAACGATATCTTACCTATGTCTAGCTAAATGATAAATAATTAAAACTTGCTTAAGTATCAAAATTAATGGTTGCTAAAAGTTAAGACACATCTTAACTAAAGACCTCATATAAAAGTTGTGATTTATCATGAGAGCACGTAATAACCTGTTGGTCCAGAAGGTCCAACTGGTCCTGTGAATCCAGTTCCTCCGGGTTGCCCAGTGGCACCAGGATTTCCCAGAGATCCTGATTGACCAACAGATCCGGGTGGACCAGTCGATCCAACTGCACCCTGAGGGCCAGGATCCCCTGAGGCTCCTTGCTGTCCAGGGTTTCCATTAAGACCTACAAAAGTTAACCAGTTTTCATCCTTAACTGAGGTATCCTTGTGAAGATGCTAACATAAAGTAGAAAAGGGAGTAGGCATAAAAAACACTCAGACCGCCAATAAACTCTGTGTGCTGTGAAAGTAGTAAGTCATTGTCAATGCATGATATGTATTAACAATGGTTAACGAACTGTACTTGCACTTCAGCCAGTCTGCGGAAAGAACTGATTAGCTTCACTAATTAACATGGTAGACATAATATTAAATACCAACCTGGTTGCCCATTGGAACCTCTGTCCCCAGGCGATCCCTGAGGGCCAACACTACCTCTGTCACCCGGAGGTCCTGCTGAACCAATTGCCCCAAGAGGGCCCTGAGGACCTGCAGGGCCAGGTGAGCCCTTTTCACCAGAAAACCCAGTAGCTCCAGTAAATCCTGCAACTCCCTGAGCACCTGGTTGTCCAACACTTCCAACCAACCCTGGTGAACCAGGAGTTCCTGGTTGACCAGTTCCTCCACTTGCTCCTGTCCCACCTAAACATAGAAGAAATATCATATAGTAAAGGATGTACACAATTAACACAAACGTAAGTGTTTCTCATTCCAAATTATGCAGAAACTCTACCTATCCTATACACCATAATAACTTTGATATAAATTTTAATGACATTCCTCATATTAGCCATACCTCATCTTCTCCACTATAGTAGCATTTGTAATTCCAGTACCTTTAGAAAAAGTAATTCAATATCTCATTCAAGTATTTCAGTCACAACAGTTATGATGCTCTATAACAAAGACGATCATAGCTAACAGTAATAACAAGAGCCGATCATCATAAAGAACTGGCCTATGTAGTTGCTTCAGTAAGGCACCCATACTCTGTGCACTGCAAATTGAACACTGGTCACGATCCATAAATGAAAATTATAAGACTAGCATCAGTTCACACGTGGGACCTAAATGGCATGGTACTGAATCAGCTAAATGGGAAGTGGTGGTGCAGAATCTCATTTGATAAAATCCATAAGAAGTCATTAGGGTCAGGACTATATGGATGGTGTACAAAGAAAAAACAAACACACACCAAGGATGTTAAAGAATTAGAAATGATGAATATACAGCTAGTTAGAACGTAGTTGATAAGTTTCATACTAAAATCATCCTACCATCTCTTCCCGGATTTCCTGGAGATCCAGGTGTTCCTGGATTGCCAGCTGGGCCTGTATCTCCATTGTCTCCACGAGGCCCTTGAGGTCCTGGTGGCCCCTGTGGTCCCGAAGGAGCGGTTTCGCCATTCTGACCCTGTGGTCCACGATCACCTTTCGGTCCCTGCGGCCCAGCTGAGCCAGGTTGTCCAGCAGAACCAGGTTCACCAGTTGCACCCTGAGGTCCAGGATTTCCAGATGGACCTCGATCCCCAGGCTGACCTGGAAATCCTGTTGCTCCAGTGCCCCCCGTTGCACCCTGCTGGCCTGGAAAACCAGTTGGACCCACAAATCCAGTTCCACCTGGCTGTCCTGGCTGACCAGGCTGTCCATTTGGTCCCTTGTCACCAGCATCTCCAGTTGGTCCTGCTGGACCCGGTTGACCAGGTTGCCCTATATTTCCAACTGGTCCCACAGGTCCAGTGCCTCCAGTGTCACCAGGAGACCCAGGTGCTCCCGAGCTACCAGGTGTTCCTCTATCTCCCTGTTGCCCTGTAGCACCCTGATCACCAGGAGAACCCTGAGTCCCAGCAGGACCCTGAGTTCCTTTCTCACCAGCCGAACCAGATGCACCAGATGGGCCAGTAGCCCCAGCAGATCCTTGTGGACCTACGTCACCTTGCTGTCCTTGTTGTCCAGGATTTCCAGATCGACCAGGATCTCCAGCGGGACCTGTTGGTCCAGCTGGTCCAGTTGGACCAATTGCACCTGGTTGCCCTTTGTTGCCCTGAGTTCCCGTAGCACCAGTGGCACCTTAATACAACAAGGTACAAATTAATTCAACCTAAAACATGTATCATACTTTCATATAATTACTACATACACAGAGCTGTATGATATCAGAATTAACGAGTAATGCTCTCCTCATTAAAAACTGAATGAATGTTCAATTGTTATAGGGCAGAAAAGTGACCCATAAAGCATCAAGAACACATTCAAAATCCTAATCATGCATTAAGCAACCTCTTTGAGAAGAATCAATTCCCGCATTCTACTGACCTGAGAACCTGGACAGCATCTGATAAAATATGATCTCACAACTTACCAGTGGCTCCAGTGCTACCAGGCACCCCATTCTGGCCATTTGTTCCTGCTGGTCCTTGTGGTCCAATGTCTCCATTAGGTCCAGGTTGTCCAGCTGATCCAGGCTGCCCTGGTGTCCCTGACGCTCCAGCAGGTCCTTTCTCTCCCTGAGCACCAGGATTACCAGGCTGTCCATTTTGTCCTTGTTGACCAAAATCGCCTGGCTGGCCAGGGCTTCCTTTGTCTCCTTGTGGTCCTTGTGATCCTTGAGGTCCTACAGGCCCTGTGGGCCCTTGCTGTCCCACAAAACCAGTTGATCCAGTAGCTCCTGTATCACCAGATGGTCCAGTTGGTCCTGGAGAGCCTTGGGGACCTTTTTCTCCAACAGTGCCAGGCTGACCTACTGGACCAGTAACCCCACGGTCTCCTGGTAACCCAGCAGGGCCTTGTGGTCCAAGCTGGCCAGGCACTCCTGGTTGACCTGCATCACCCTGAATTCCTTTATCTCCAGGCTGACCCTGTGGTCCAGAAGATCCTTAAAGTAAAGACAACAATAATAATATGGTCTTATAAATATCAACCCAGCTAATATGGTCTTAAGATTATTCTTATGTAACAGCATGTGATCACTATTACAAATGTCGTCATCATCATCATCATCATCATCATCATCATCATCATCATCATCATCATCATCATCATCATCGTCATCATTGCTATCATGGTCACTACCACAGTAACCATCATCACCTATTGGATCCAAATAAAATAAAGTTCAAGCCTACATGCAAATTTTTCAAAATACAAAACAATCCAAGTGTGGAAAGATGTTCTATTTCCATTACATTATAAATTCATATGAATTTAGGGATCAAAAACCTTTCCTTAAGGGTCTGTGTGGCTTGAAAACATAAATCAGCCTCACATTTTGTGTGGGACCAATCAACAATTAGTGTAATGCTTGGATTTATTCTTTTTCATTTTTAATATTTGTCTGCGCTCGTAACTGAATTGAGGAATGTTGAGCACTGCTCTACATGTAACTTTTAAACCTGGCGTGTTACTACATCCACTCTACTTTTGAATCATTCACCCAGCTCTTAAATTATGCCACTCAATTGTTTTTTGTTTACTTAAAGCACTTGTTACAAGTGCAGTCAGTAAATTTAAATCTGAGGCATCGAAGTCTGTTCAACAGAGGTGAAGACACAGCTGTGCAAAGCCAGAGTAAAAGATGAGTCTTGACAGTTGATTTAAGCGATGATAGCATGTTAGCAAGCTGGGTCTTTTGTGGCAGACGATTCCCAATAGAAGAAACACAGTAGCTGAAAGTATGTGATCTTACAATTGTCCTCTGGCTATCCTAACAGCAGGCAAGTATCAGAAGAATGGAACATTCTACGAGGGTGAGGGTGATATGGAGTTAGCAATGTATTAAGATATGATGGAAGGCAGGTATTCTGGGTCTTAAGGGTCTAGCATATAGTCTTAATACATCATTCAACAGAAAGCCAATAATGTTCACAAAAGTGATCTACTGCATTTGAGGATGAAGGAGCCAAATCCAATTTGAGTTAGCTTAGGATGTTTACGGTTTTTTGAACTCTCTTCCCCAGTCTCTTCGCCTCTCACCTTCCCAGTTCCGGAGACGCCTTAAGACTTTCCTGCTCGCTGACGCAGGCACCGACACAGGTTGAGAGCGCAGCTGATTACTGAGCGGCGCTATATAAATGTTCGGTTACAATTACAATTTTAAAAAAATTAAAATATGGTCAGCATACCTGCAGGTCCCGAAGGACCTAGAAATCCTTTTTCACCAGCCTGGCCTCTTTCACCTGATGGTCCTGTTGGCCCTGGTGGCCCTGAGGACCCACTAGCACCAGTAGCGCCTTGTGCTCCAGGCTGTCCTCTGTCACCCGTAGGTCCCTGTGAACCAAGCATTCCAGTAGATCCGCTTGTGCCAGGACTACCTTTAATGATAGAAATCATAAGATCTTCTTGGCATTCTGTTTAGTGTAAAGTAATGTAAAGGCAATACAGTTGAGTTAGTGTTGTATTGTAGCGTAGTGTGGTGTGTAGTGTAATACTGCTCCTAAGAAACATGAAATAACATATTAAATTCTGAAGTTACCGTTAAAGGCACATTGTTACTGAAATATAGTTGTTGTTAGAGATGTTTCAGGTCTTGATGAAAATCATTATTTTAAAAAAATTAATGGGTGCCAAAATAAATATATTAAACAAGGAGTGCCAAAATAAAATATTAAACAAGGAAACAGCTAAACAGCTAAAAACTATTTCTTATACAATATTTGCAAATCAAATTTGCATATCATTATAGGTGTGCATTTCATATAATAGGACTCAGAGCTAAGTACCAAAAAAGATTAATATTATGTATATTCATATTATGAAATCAGTTTCAAAGCTGAGCTATACACTTTTCTTGGAAACGGTAACTAAATGAAACCTTGGTTTATGAGACTGACTTGATGAAGAGAAAACAGCAGAGTATAACATTGAAGCATCTTTGCTTCCTCGAAGCTTACAGCCATAAGTTCAGTGGGAAAGACCGTGGTGACTTTTACAGTTTAGCCATAGTGAAAGCAGAATACTTATATATACTATAATACTGAGAAATTGCTGAATAGCAAAGAGCTTTCTTGGAGTAGGCCTGCTATTCTGTCGCCCAAAGCTACTACTGAATCTGTTGCAACATTGCTATGAACTGCATTTTGCTAGATAATCATTAGACCGAGCATAAATAACAAATTCAGTTTGCCTGCAACACTTACCTTTCGGTCCTGGATCGCCTGGGGCTCCAGAAGCACCGTTTTGCCCAGGAAGCCCAGGAGGACCCACTACTCCCTTTTCACCATTGTTGTGAGCAACTCCGGCAGGGCCTGTTTGCCCTTTTGCTCCAGGCTGCCCAGTAGCACCAACAGACCCCTGCTGCCCAGTGGCACCAGGCAATCCTTGTTGTCCTGTTGGACCACTTGGCCCTGAAAAATCAGTTAGATAACAATAAGTATGCAAGACTGTGTGTGCAACATATGATGAATGGTTGATATAAGTATAATTCATGGGTCTGTACAAACATCACCTTGTACATTTTCTGCATCCGGTCACATTTCTTACTGGTTTTGATTCATGCTTTGATGGTCAGTGTTGCTCTATATGGAAATAAAAATGGGAAAGTGCCGAGGGAGAGGGCTGCTGGCCACCCACCCTCATTCACAAAGGATAAGAAACATGCATTGTTTTAGTAAACAGAATGATAATAATCTAAATATAGCCCTAATATGTTGATGTCCGGTTTCTATGGCAAGCTGATCACTTGTATTTGCTACTTGTAAACAAAGACTGATTATCACTTTAATGCACCCACCCTGAAATCCTGGCTGCCCTGGCGTCCCTGCTGACCCTGGTGTACCAGCATCTCCAGTTATTCCTTTCTCTCCAGCTGGACCTTGTGGTCCAGGGTTACCTTGTTGTCCAGCATTACCTGGAGTTCCTGGAGTACCTTTTTCACCCTGAGAACCACTGGCACCAGGTGAACCCCTAGGTCCAGAAGGCCCTCGCTGACCAGCTGGTCCAGTTGAACCAGTTTCACCAGACTGGCCAGGCTGCCCTGTGGGTCCTGGTTGTCCCATTTGGCCTTGCTGCCCTTGTGGTCCCTGAGGACCCTGAGGGCCTTGATCTCCAGGGGAGCCAGCTGTCCCCAAAGGCCCAGGAGCACCTTTGTCACCTGGGTTACCTGTCTGACCTCGATCACCCTGAAATCCAGTTGGTCCCTTTGGTCCTGTAGGTCCTGTACCTCCTGTACCACCAGTAGACCCTGTAGAACCGGTTGACCCTTGAGGACCTTTATCTCCAGCCTGTCCAGGAGAACCATTCGACCCTGTTCATCATAAACAGAACCATAACAACAGATTTAATATAAACAGCATAATGCTTAAATTGACTGTGAGTGCGAAGTGCTTGTCACAGTTTGTTTCAACAAATCATGGTTTCAAATGCCCTACGTCCAAAAATATGGTAATTAATTTTTATGTCTGTTTCAACACTGCTAATTAAAACTATCATTTTTCTTTTTATACCATAATGGAATAAATACATGGAAACAATGCAAACTGTGTATTGAATTGCAATAGTCCAGGCTAAATTAATTCGAAAGCACAGTAGCTAAAGACAAAAACCTGTATAAAAATCACTGATCAGATTGGTCGTACAGGAGTTGGGTCATCAAAATAATCAATCTCCGTAAAGTCAACACTACAGAAACTCATAAGCTACGAAAGGTACCATTAGCATAGCATTATCAATCTTTATTCTAATGCATGTTTAATAAATAGCTAAAGCAGCAATATTGGCTGTGTAAAGAATGTGAGGTTTGACATTTAAAGAAGTATTTTGCCATATAAACATAAAATGTTTATAATAATAAGTCCTCCGCTTGAGAAGCAGTAATCTCTTCTACCTTGAGATCCAGAAGATCCACTTTGTCCTTTAGGTCCTTGTGGCCCTGCTGGGCCCTGTGTTCCTTTGTCTCCAACAGGGCCAGTTGCTCCCTGAGGACCTTGTTGTCCATCAACTCCAGATGGACCTGAATTGCCGGGTGTCCCAGACTGTCCTGGTTGTCCTTGTGGCCCCAGGTCTCCTCTAGGACCTGTTGGTCCAGCAGGACCTCTGCTGCCAGGAGATCCTGATGGTCCTTGTGGTCCTCTGTCACCTTGTTGGCCAGCTGGGCCAGGAAAACCTGGGTTTCCTTGTGCACCCGATGAACCAGCTTCACCAGTACTACCAGCCTGCCCTGGTAATCCAGGATTACCCTTCTGACCTTGTTGACCTTGTGGGCCTGCAGATCCTGCTTGCCCTAAAGATCCCTGTTGTCCTGGAGGCCCTTGTGAACCTTGCTGACCTAAAAACAGTTGGATCATTAGTGCAATGATCAATAGGCAATATAGAATAGATTGTTTCACATAGATGAAAACAATAACTCACTGCCAATTTAAGTGCAATAATTGATCAAAGATTCATGATTTTGACAGTACAAAATTCTACAAATTGGCATCTAGTTTTTGATAAGTGCAGGTAAATAGCCTGGATTGTATGACTAATTAACGCAGCAGGAAATTGATCAATGGATACATCAAATGCATTCCTTCACGAAGCAGTTATCAGTTGGTAGAACTGATGATAGATAACCAATGGACTAAAACTGATTAAAATATGCTTTTAGCATTTAGTCTTACTGAGATACTTGCAACTAAATAGCCCTTACCAGGGAAACCGTTTGATCCAGGGCTTCCAGGATTTCCTTGGGGACCTTTATCACCTGGAGCACCTTTATCCCCGGAAGGCCCTGTTCCACCATCTTGACCATTAGTTCCTGGATTACCAGATGGCCCTGTGGAGCCTTTCTCTCCCTGAGGGCCTTGGTTTCCAGGCTGACCTGCTGGTCCAGAGGGTCCTCTGTCACCAACAGGTCCCGATTGTCCTGGGAACCCTGCTGGTCCAGTAGATCCAGTTGATCCAGTACTGCCTGTAGCTCCCTGCTGGCCTGGAGTACCAGCTTGACCAGGCGAACCAGTGTTTCCAGGCTCTCCATTTGGTCCACTCGGCCCAAGTGGCCCCTTTGATCCAGATGCTCCAGTAAAACCTTGCTGTCCCTGAGATCCTTGTGGTCCAATTGGTCCTAAAGGTCCTGTTGGCCCCGCAGATCCTGATGCTCCCTGAGGACCTGGTGCACCTTGGTCTCCCTGCTGGCCATTAGGGCCAGATGGTCCGACAGGGCCTACAAATATGCAAAGCACAAACTGTTTAAAAAATTTATAAACCATAACATTCAGCACATTTTGAATTCTTTGGGGGCTCATCTGAGCTATCAAGGGAACCAGAACAGAACTTCACACAATGTAAAATATCAGAATACCAACAGACTATCTCCGTGATCACAGTTAATTTATTTATCTTTCACCGCACAGCTTATAGCATTCAACAGCCATCTTAATATAAATATACACATCCTTAAATGTACACAAGTCCTTGTACATACCGGTAGGGCCCTGTGGTCCTGGACGTCCTTGTTGTCCCTTATCTCCATCTGGACCAGTTGCACCATCTGTTCCTCTAGGTCCTGAGGGCCCTGGAGACCCAGAAGGCCCTGTTGATCCAGTGTCACCTCTTTGTCCAGGTTGTCCAGAAGATCCTGCAGCACCAGTAGGACCTTTGAGCCCTTGGGATCCTTTTGATCCCTGAGGACCTGGAAATCCTTGATCACCATTCGATCCTGGTTCTCCAGGTTGGCCACTGGAACCCGCTGAACCATCAGGACCAGGTTGACCAACAGGTCCTGCAGGTCCAGTTTGTCCCTTGTCACCTGGGTTGCCTGGTGACCCTGCGTCTCCTTGCTGTCCTATGTCACCCTTTTGACCAGTAGGTCCTTGAGGACCTGCTTGCCCCTGTGGTCCAGACTGTCCTTGTGGGCCAATCTGACCTGTAAAACAAATACACTGCAGGTATTCACATATTTTGTTAAGATGGAGCTGGTTTTTCACTCTGTGTTTAGTCACAGGTCACATAATACTTTCATGTGATTACAACTTAATATTAGACAAAACACCCACAAAAACAACTGTCGCTCCTCAGTATATGTCCATGTTTCGCAGTCCGTATTTTTCTTGTAAATATTTATCTTTCCAAGTTCTGTCCTAGTCTATCTCTGTCCGACCATTCACACTGACTTTGTGAAACTTTAGTATTCACTAACCTGAAGGTCCGGTTGATCCAGGAGAACCAGATGGACCTCGGTCACCTGGCTGACCCTGTGGACCAGGTTGCCCGGACTGTCCAGACTGACCTTTTGGTCCCTGTTGTCCATTCTCTCCAGGCTGTCCAGGATTTCCTGGAGATCCTGGTGTTCCTCTGTCACCTGATGGCCCCTGTGGACCCAGCTGTCCAGATGGCCCAGTATTTCCAGTAGCTCCTGTACCACCTGTTGATCCAGGTGTTCCACTAGCACCTTGTTGGCCTGCTGGCCCCAGTGGTCCATCAGGCCCTAAACAACAAGTTAATCACTAATAATAGCTGGTCTCATGTGAACTGACAGACAAGCAACGTTTGCACAAAGCAAATTAACAAGTTGCAAAACATGCTTTATAACAGAGCATTATATGCGAAAATTACAAACCCCATGCTCATATCTGAAACTTACGAGTGGGTGATGTAGATTCAACCCAAGGCATTGTGGCTGAATTCAGATATAGCTTGTCACTGTAGTCATTAATGCCTGAGATGCTTAATAATTATCATAGCACGTTAAGATTACTTTTGGTGTTGAATACCCCATATAAAAAGTTCAATCTATAGGGCATTTGCTAACAGTTCTGTGGATGTCTCAATGCACATGCTTTAGACTTTGAACTATGTAGTGAAAGGCCAAAACATCTCCATGACCCTAGCAGACCTTTAAAAAAGCAATAGCATTGATCCATTAAGTATGTATATGTGTAGGCTCCTGTGCCTGCATCAATACTCTTGATATAGCTCATTTCAAATGAATACATTGCTATCTAACAGATCCAAATGAGTGCATTTTAAAAAAGCACAAGACAGCCGCACTGAGTGCAAAGACACCTAGAGCACACCACCACTCCATATGCTATCATTACTCTTATACATATAATACATAGTCAATTACTACCATAATAATATTACTCGTGTTGAAAATTGCCATCACAAATGATGCAGTTTTTCAAAATTTCTAACACTGGATAAAATGCTGGAACCATTTGATTTAATGTGTGTATACCTGTTGGTCCTTGAGGTCCCTGAGGTCCAGCTGCTCCACGATCACCTTGAGGACCAGGATTTCCAGTAGCTCCATTCTGACCTGGAGTCCCAGGACTTCCACTGGAACCAGTTGATCCAGTTGCTCCAGTTGGTCCTTTTGTTCCAGAAGGACCAGACGGCCCAGCACTCCCTGTTTCTCCAGCAAACCCTTTTGGTCCAGGACCACCCGGTCCACCCTGGGGTCCTACTGGTCCACTGGGTCCTTGTGGTCCAGTGCTGCCTAGAAGCCAGAAAGTGAGCAATAGATTGAAAGCTCAAAAACAAACCATAATAATATTTAGTCATAGCAAACAGGACCATAAGGTGATATTCAAAAGCCTAATATTTAATATCAATCTAAAAAATATACAAATTCAGAAACTTCACCTGTAAAACCTACTACCCCAGAAGGGCCAGTTCCTCCAACAGGTCCAACAGCCCCAGCCTGTCCTTGAGGCCCAGCAGGCCCTTGTGGTCCCTGTGGTCCAGGATCACCGGTTGCACCTTGATCTCCCTGAAGCCCTTGTGATCCTGAAGGTCCTGAAGGTCCTTGAGGCCCTGATGGTCCACGGGAACCAGGTTGCCCCTGCAATCCTGGAAGCCCTGTAGATCCTGGAGTACCAGCTTGACCTAGAATGTTCAAAAGATCAGTTATCAATGAAGAATTGGAAACAAACTACTGCACTGACTCATTAAAAACTGAATTCATAGACATATAAGTCTGACATGTGTCCTATATCATATACCACTACCCTAAGTAATTTATTGTAATGTAAGGCAAGTATCCACCCAACCACACCACAGAAAAACTGAGGCAACTTTGATTTAGTCACTAAGGTGCCAGAAGATACAGCATTTAGTACATCTGATTGAACGCAGCAAAGTAGCAAAGTAAAAGAGGATCTGATCATAGCAAAGTAAAAGAGGATCTGATCATAGCAAAGTAAAAGAGGATCTGATCATAGCAAAGTAAAAGAGGATCTGATCATAGCAAAGGAAAAGAGGATCTGATCATAGCAAAGTAAAAGACGCATTCAAAGTAACATGTAACAAAACCAATGCTCAACTGAAAATAAACAGGAAATAATGATAGTGTGGTTCTAGAAATCAATCACTTCTTCTTTGCAGATTTTGACAAAGTGTTTCATGCTAAATCCTCAACTTCCAGGCTAAGTCTCAGCATCTTGAAGCCCTCATCTTGTTCTCAGTTATATTAATTGAAACCAAGGGGTATAAGTACCTGGTGACCCTGACGACCCTTGATTACCAGGCGATCCCTTAGATCCAGCTGGTCCAGTTTGTCCTTTTTGTCCAGTTCCTCCAACTTGACCAGGGAATCCAGAAGGACCTGGCTGACCTGCGTCACCAGAAGCTCCGTCTGGGCCAGGAAAGCCGGTAGGTCCAGGGTCTCCTGTAAATCCAGTACCACCTGTGGCTCCTGGTGCACCCCGGTCCCCTGGCTGTCCTTGTGATCCTGGTTGACCTTGGCTTCCTGTGATATAAACAATCTCAGTTTCTGTAACAAAGTCTTTTACTACATTATTCAAAATATTCCACTATAAATGTGCATTTCTAATCATGAAGACATCCACAAGTTGAACTCCAACTATAAAGTCATAAAATGTTTATTTCCAGGTTCATGAACTCTGCCACTGCTCGTACTCTGGCAGTGCCAGTCCCAAGACTGGACGAAGGAGGAGGTCTTCATCAAACTAAACTACTACTTCCAGGTTCACAAAATGTCCTTGGAGAGTGCTTCACCTTCCATAAGGTAAAAGTAAATGTTTATAGCAACCACATGGCTTCGACCCTGCTCATTTTTCAATGAACTGATGGGTGAGATCCTTAACCACCACTGACCATATGAATGGGTGCCACACCTTTAATGTTCTCGTGTACGGAATGTGCCATCTGGACATCTAAATCTATGAAAGAAGCCCCCATTGGCATGTTAACCGGCATCCACAGCGTGACCTACTTTTATACTTTGCCCAACTTATAGCCATTTGAACCAATTAGAATGTAGGAAACTGTGACAATATAAAGACTGACATCAGAAAAGGTATGATAGTTTAAGGTTAAATCAGAAAATGATATGGCAATGAGGAATTGAGTTATGAAATGCTAAGACTGGGTTAAGCTGAAAGCCTTCTGCTGGTTCTGAAAATGTTAGGCCCAATTTGACATTGAGGTACCATTGATGGAGAACAATCATAATATCGTGTACTACATTATGTAATGTAATTTTATCCTAAATGCATACTAAAATAAGTTTCCCACCTGGTGTTCCTGGCGTACCAGGAGAACCCTGGTCACCTCTGTCACCCACTTGACCTGTGGCTCCAGCTGCACCAGGATTGCCAGGGTTCCCAGATGCACCAGCCGGACCTATATCTCCCTGCTGGCCTGTCTGTCCAGTTGCTCCAGTAGCACCTTGAGGTCCAGGTCCACCCTGATTTCCGTTTGGACCTTTTGGCCCAGTAGGTCCAGGTGGACCTAAAGGCCCATTGGAACCGGGATCTCCTCGAATACCTGCAGAACCTTGAGGCCCTGGCGAGCCAGTTTCACCAGCTGGACCTGAAGGTCCTTGAGGACCTCGGTCTCCAGCAGGTCCAGACTGCCCTGGAGGACCAGCTTGCCCAGGAGTTCCAGGTTGACCTGCACTACCCTTATCACCTGGTTGACCAGTGGATCCTCCTGGACCAGGTTGCCCTGTCTGACCTGGAGAACCGGGTTGCCCAGAGGGACCTTGAGGACCCTTTTCACCTTAAAAACAGTCAAAGTATTCATGTATAAATTATTGCTAATATATACTAAGCACAAGTTCTTTGGTATTTTAACACTTTAACAACAAGAGCATACTAAAAGGGACTGGGAAACCATTGTTAACTTTCAAAGCGGGCATTAGTTGGTGATGTTAGGAATAAAAGGAATAAACAAAATAAAGGAGGACTATCCCAAATTCAGAAAAGGAAACGGTATAATCAACATGAATTTCTATAGCTTTTAAGGATATACACTGTGTCCGGATGAAAAGTAGAACACAACAAAAAGTGTCATAACTCGGTCAAAACTATCAGTATTTACCTGAAATTTTAAACACAACAACAGTGACCATATCTACACGAGATCCTAAAGCCGTTTGGAAATGTTCGTGAATTTATCATATTTATGAGCGTTTGCAATGGAGCACTGACAAATTAAAGTTTCCAACATGGGCCCTTACATATTACATAAGAAAGTGAAGTTCAGCTACAGCTGGTGTTCAAAATGTCCTCCTCGTTCACGGACACATGACCGTAGACGTGGACGCCACTGTTTGATGGCCCGGTCGATGATCGCGTGGTCAAACAGCTGCCACTCCTCAACCAGACGCGCCCTTAGATGATCGACGTCACGAATACGGGAACGATAAACGCGCTCCTGCAGTACACTCCAGATTTGGTAGTCAACTGGATTGAGGTCTGGACTGTTGGGTGGCCACATCTGCGGTGATATGAAGTCGGGTGTCTCCCGGGACAGCAGAGCAATGGTCTCACGTGCTCGATGCGCAGGGGCACTGTCTTGTTGGAATGTGAAGTAGCCGCCAGAAACCTGCTTGATAGCAGGTAGCAGATGTTGAGTGAGCAGCACATCGCGATAGTACGCTCCATTTACCTTCACACCCGGCTCAACAAAGATCAAATGAGTGCACCCCAGGGTTGACACACCGACTGAGACCATTAGTGACTTTGAAAAGTGTGAACGTGTTTTGAGGAGACGTTCAGCAGGCACGTGTTTCTTATGTAATATGTAAGGGCCCATGTTGGAAACTTTAATTTGTCAGTGCTCCATTGCAAACGCTCATAAATATGATAAATTCACGAACATTTCCAAACGGCTTTAGGATCTCGTGTAGATATGGTCACTGTTGTTGTGTTTAAAATTTCAGGTAAATACTGATAGTTTTGACCGAGTTATGACACTTTTTGTTGTGTTCTACTTTTCATCCGGACACAGTGTATATGCAGTGCATCAATCAGGTCAAGTTCCTGAAGGTTAGTTCTCTCTGATTGAAAGGCAACCTGTGTTGCATAAGCAGGCACTGAAAGATCCTTGAGACCAAGAAGACCAAAATGTGAAGTTGATACCACTACATGTATCAGTGGACCCATATTTAAGAAAATAGTTCTGTTCATACACTGACTACTCATTGTTTTTTAAACAACAGCCTGATTAATCAAATTACATTAATACCTGGATTCCCAGATGAGCCAGGACTACCCTTGTCACCAGTTGCCCCAGGTGTCCCTGGAAAACCTTGGTTTCCTGCAGGTCCGGTCGTTCCTGGAGAACCTAAATAACAGAAAGTAGCAACAGCGTAAGATTTCGATTTCAAATGAGAATACTAATGCCAGTAGTTGAATCTATACTTGTAAGAAATAAGTAAACTGAATGATTTAATATTAAAGAGAAACTCTCAAAAGTACTGAATAAACGCAGTCAGACAAGCAGTTGTGGTAGTGTTCTTAGTGTAACAAATACAAATGCCACTTAATATTCTTAGAAACTTAACATAAATTGAGAAGCCAATGGTCATAACCAACTGGCAAACCACAACTTCCTTTTTAAAAGCAACAAAGGCCATTCATGACTTCTTGCATAAACATTAAAACAAAGGACAAACTACATAACCAAGCATTAGTATCTTTAAACATGACAAATGCCTGAGACTTATTATACATGTAAGTGCTCATAAAACTGTCGCAGACTGTGCAAATTGCCAAAAAAAAATTGAATTATTAGAGTCCAATTTAACATTTACGATTCAACCACACAATAGGATATCAAATGACAGTCAACATAGAATTTCCTTTACCTGGAAGTCCTGTAGCACCAGAAGGTCCACTGAAACCAGTTGCTCCAGCAGGTCCTTGAGGACCTTGTGACCCTGAAGGACCTCTATCTCCTGGAGCTCCTTGAGGACCAGGTGATCCTTGTCGACCTGGATCACCCTGCTGTCCGTTGTCTCCTTTTGGTCCAGCTGGCCCAGAAGGACCAACTGGGCCTGACTCACCAGGATTTCCTTGGGGGCCCGGTTGTCCCTTGTTGCCTTGGGGACCCTGAGGCCCTGCTGATCCACGTTGTCCAGTAGAACCTGTTTCTCCAACTGTACCTGTGGGACCCCGGTCACCTGAGGGTCCAACTGACCCAGCTGGGCCAGTGTCTCCAGGTGAGCCAGTTCCACCAGTTGAACCTTGCTGACCAGTTGCTCCTTGAGGTCCAGCAGGTCCAGCAGGTCCGGATGCACCAACACCACCAGGAGGACCTTGCTGCCCTCTGTCTCCTTGCTCACCAATAGGACCAACAAGACCTCTGTCACCTTGTGAGCCAACTGATCCTGGGCTACCTCTATCTCCCGCAGGACCACTGGGTCCCAGAGGACCTTGCTGACCTATAGACAGAATAAATTCATTAGCCTATGAGTCAAGTGTCTATTAATAAGAACTCACTTAGCAGCCTAACAACTAATTATGACAAAATTAAGCTGTGCATATGAATGTGTGCATGTGTTTATTTATATATGCATGTATTTCTGTATGTATGTAAGTATATATATGAATGCATATATGTTCATATGTATGTATAAATGCAAGTAATCATTAATTCATTAATTCAAGAATTTATATAGTACCCCTTCAAGGTTACTACTTAGAGGTGCTCCCAACTCCAGCACCCCAAAATATACAGTTTTGAGTTTAGTAAAGAACATTACATGTATGTTTGTATGTAGGCTATGTATGTATGTCTGCATGTACTCATGGCTGTATATACCTTTACCTACTTTATTTATCTACAAAGAGGGCCATAAACACATAAATTCAACATCAGTTTCTTATTAGTACTAGCAAGCTTTGAAAGTGTACTTCTCTGAAAATGTTCTGTTTCTTATTAAGTTAACTTTTAAAAACACAATTATTGCAAATAATGCTGAACTCAATTTTCATTTTTCTGATAATTGTTTGCACAATCTTTTAACACTGATTTAATGTGTAGTAAGTAAGATTCTTACCAGGATTTCCAGGTGTTCCAGGCTGTCCCTTGTCACCCTGGGGACCAAGAGGACCAGGAGCTCCTGCATTTCCTTGATCTCCTGGCTGCCCAGGAGGTCCCAAATTGCCGGGTGATCCATCAGTACCAGGAGTGCCAGATTGTCCCTGAGGACCTTTAGGACCAGTCGCCCCAATGGCACCGGTTGATCCTATACACATAACCCAAGCAAACATTTAAATCAACTAATCACTTCTACTAATCAATCACATTAGCTACATAATCAGGTACAACACTAATCAAATCAGCCAACCAACTGGACAATGTAACCAAACCACTCACCTAATCATAGCAATCAATTAACCAATCATACAAAACTAATAAACCTACTAATAATTAATCTATCCATCATCTTACCAATCTAAGTAACTCACTGATTTAATAAATTAAACACTGAAATCAACTGTGAAAAAATTTAGGCTGAAACTATCCATGAAATCAGCTTAAGTTTGCTACTGCGCATGGAGCATGTGTTTTACTCAATATGCTTAATGGTAGTATCATCAAATGAGGGCCTCAGTTATGTCATTTTAAATATATTTATATTTATATTATATATATATATACATAATCAAAATATATATAAATATATATATATATAGAAAGAATATAAGAAACAAATAGGATGGTCCGTCAATCAATTCAAAAGACAAGTGGGAATCTGTATATAATTGCCAGTGATGTATCACAGTGTCTTTTACATTGGGATACTTTACCCTATTATTCACACTGCACAGATTTCTGAAACGGTTTTCCTAGAGACAATCATAATGGCTCACCTTGTGTTCCAGCTGGACCAGTTGAGCCTGGAGTTCCGGGTGTTCCTGGAGTCCCAGCAGAACCAGGAGAGCCCTTGTCGCCTGTAGATCCACTCTCCCCAGTATCACCTGGAAGGCCCCGATCCCCTGGGGGTCCAGAAGGACCAGGTGAACCCTGGAAACCTAATACACAATTGGATCACTTAAGTATTTGAAACAAGTAGTGGATATGCTGGAAAATGCAGAGAGAGCAAGAAGTAAAACATGAAGCAGAAGTATTCTAAGAAGTACCTGAAGGTCCAGGATTAAAATATATTGCAGCTCTTTTTAGAAGTTCTTAAAGGGCATCTAGAAATGTTCTGACAAATAAATTCACACAAATTTGAAAAGCTAAATCGATAGTTACTGGAGTTGTGACCTGAGATAGTGAAATAGAAAATCAAGGCAGCAACAGTCAGAGTCAATACTGAAGCTCAATATTAAAATTTAAAACTTTTGTCTGTAAAGAAACTTATTTGGGCAGACAATATTATGTCAACAAGAGACTGGCAATATGTTATATAATTTTACAAAACAAATACACTTAACGGTATGTGTACCTGGGTACATACACTTTGTTTAAAAGTGCTCTGACTGTTTGCATATAAGTTTTTCAGTTATGCCTGAGCTTAGAAGTCAAACCATACCTGGTGACCCAGGCAATCCAGTTGCTCCCTGAGGTCCCGGATCTCCTTGGAATCCTGTAGAGCCAGAAGGTCCAGTGAAACCAACATTACCAATGGACCCTGGTGTCCCTCTGTCCCCTGTAGGTCCAGCTGGTCCAGCAGGACCTCGGTCACCTGGTTGACCAACATCACCATTGCTGCCCCTATCACCAGGTTGCCCTTGTTGTCCAACTGGTCCTTGAGGACCTGTAACAGAGAGAGACACAATTCAGATGATGATTCACAGAACCAATCGGTCAATCTATAGGAATTATTCGACAAGTTTTAACACTTTAATACAAACTGCTCTCAAGCAATAGAACTGCAGTAAAAGTTGACAATGATTCACCTGATTCTGGTGCTGATCTAATGATGATTATGATGATGAAAGAATTACCACCATGGCCAAAACCATTACAGTGATCATCATCATCATCATTATAATGATTATCATCACTCCCATCATCATCATCGCTGCAAGAAGACTTTTTGAGATTCTTCAATGATCAGGCTTAGCACTGTCAATTTGTCTGATCAGCAGCACAGCATTAGAACACAAGAGACAAGACAGTCTCAACTTTTTGTTTTCTCGCTATATAAACCTGAACAGCTCAATAAAACTGATTCAAAGTGCTTGACATACAAATCAGAACACCGAATCGACTCGTACAATTGACAAACTTTACACAGGCTTTGTCACAGTGATGCAACTAATGCACAAACTTGCAGCTCTACTCTCTCTCACTACCAAGCACTGACCGCTTTCAACATTCTCACAACTGCACATTGCAACGTCCTTCACGAACACACTGATCTCAACACACACCAATCATCTTCATCAACTGCATGTCAACTCACTCTAATAAATGACATTATCATTACTACAACATCATCTTCATTGTCATCATCAACACATCGCCATCACCACCATCACCATCACCATCCCCATTCCCATCACCATCACCATCATCAGCTTATTTACAATGAAAACATCAGGCATTGAATGAAATGGTAAACCTGTTAGTCCGGGCTGTCCAGCAGGCCCGGTGAATCCAGACTGTCCAGATGGTCCTTGCTGACCACGAGGGCCAGGTTCTCCAGTTGACCCTGCTGGCCCAGATGGCCCAGCAGGACCAGGTGGGCCAATAAATCCAGAGGGTCCAGGTTGCCCAGCAGGTCCAGTAGGACCAACTGGCCCAATAGCACCAGTTGCTCCTGTTGCACCAGGTACCTGAGGCCCAGGAATACCAGGACTTCCTGGAGTACCTGAAGGTCCAGGATTTCCTGCTGGACCAACATCTCCAGGAGGTCCAAGTGGTCCATTGGGCCCTGAGGGTCCAGAGGATCCTTGTGATCCAGCAGATCCTGCAGAAGACATGGTCAACATTTTAATAAACACATTCGAAAATAATAATCCTTGTTCTAGAGATCTTCAATGCTTCACATACTTATAGGACATTAATAAAGGTTAACCTCACTTTAATGTAGACTAAAATGTTTCCCCATAGAAATGACAAAGGTGGATCTATTCTAAAGTGCCAATCCAAATCTCTTAATAAGTTCAACAAAATTTTAAAAATTCTCTTCATTTCTGAATGAAGTTTGAAACCAATGAAACATGATCGAATCCTGCATCAATTATATTGGTTGTCAAAACATTTTAAAGAACTGACTAGCATAATCCGATTTTTCCCTTCCAGCAGTATATCAACTTTCTGTGTCACTGTCACAATATCCGACTCACCTTGAGGGCCTGCAGGTCCTCTGTCACCAGATTGTCCAGGTGGCCCAATGTCACCAGCTGGTCCACCTGGTCCAGTAGGTCCCTGCGATCCAGCAGGTCCAGAACTTCCTCTGTCACCTTTTGGTCCCTGTGGCCCTTGAAGGCCTATATCACCTGGATTCCCAGGTTGTCCTGGTGATCCTATGGGACCAGCAGGTCCGGTTGAGCCAGTTGCTCCTGTTCCACCTATCAACCACGAGACAGAATATAAAATATAAACATCTTAAATACCTAGTAAGTGGTTTAATTTATGCATTCAAAACAACTACTCTGTTTATATTTTTTAATTACGTTAATAAATTTAGAATGGATAGCATGGGTCAGAGAAGTGCCATAGTTTGGCAGACAGCAGTGAGCTCACGTGAGCAGTTTGAGTCAAGGAGTCATAATGAATTTTAGGGCTGTGGAGTGATTTCCAAACTTCAAGGATGAGGCAATGGAAGGGTGGAGAAATGTCAGGGAGGAAGAGGAACTGATTGAGTTAAATGGTTGGACTGTGAATAATAAGCCGTTTCACCATGTCGTGCGCGCATGCGCAGTGGGTCACTACAATAGAGACCCGAAAACCCATAGACATTATGGATTATATAAAAACATTGTAAACCCGTAGTGCGCGAGTCTTTGAAGAAATTAAAATCCCGATTGATTTTAGCTGTCAATTGTTCGCAAACTCAAAGACTCGCGCGCTACGGGTTTACAATGTTTTTATATAATCCATAATGTCTATAGGTTTTCGGGTCTCTATTGTAGTGACCCACTGCGCATGCGTGCACGACATGGTGAAACGGCTTATTGACAAAGACAACAAGAGGGCTGGAGGATTGGAGTGTGTTGTAAGTAAGGGAAGAGGACTTTAGGCAGCTCTGAACTTGATAAGGACAAAGACAGCTGAATATTCAATTAAACTAGCATTCGTTCCATGACTGAAGATTTAGGCTTAAGGCAAAAACAAGGCAAGCACTGATCAAAAACAGACAAAATGGAATATAAAGTGCAACTAAAGGCAGGAAAGAAAAGAACAGAATTGAACTGAAGTAGACTAAGCATAATATAACAAGATAGTGAAGAAAGCTATATGCAGAGTCTGGATAAAAAATGATGAATATGACGTGAGGTGTCGAAAACTTTATTTAAGAAGCCAGGTTGTCGTTGCTTTCTGTAGTCATCAAAGAATGCATGGAAAAAGAATAGGCCTACGTGTGAAAGACTCCGAGAAACATATCCTCCGAGAATGCTACAAACTTTCACATTGTGCAAACCTGCATAGTTTATTAACATTGGTAAGCAAGGGCTTACCATTTGATCTAAATTGTTTCCTAATCCCTGCAATGAGATTTAATGAATTATTGTCAAATGCACAACTTCCGTCAAGCATACTAACAAGAGAAATTTTTTAAGCCTTGGCAAAACATTAATGACAGTAGTTTTGGTGTCACCTAGAGCAGTAAGTGGAAGGAAGAGCAGAGGGATGATAGAACCTAAGTCAGTATAAAATGATGTCATTAACGTAGTTAATAAGGATAATTACTGTGGTGGCAGTGATGGCAACACAAACAAAGAACCCAAAATAAATTATTTCCCAACCTTGTGCACCAGATTGCCCAGCAGGTCCTGCAGGTCCACTAGGTCCGGGTGATCCATTAGATCCAGGACTTCCAGCGAATCCAACATCACCTGCAGGGCCAGCTGGTCCTGTTGGACCCTTATCACCAGGTGAACCTGAAGGACCAGAGAACCCTGTACTACCAGTGCTTCCTTTCTCTCCATCTGGTCCTGATGGTCCAGGTGGTCCTTGAAAACCTTGCTGTCCATTCTGCCCTGGTTGACCGGTGGAACCAGTAGATCCAGTTGGACCAGAAGGTCCAAGAGGACCCACTGGTCCAGGTTGGCCCGCCTGGCCTGGCAGACCAGGAAATCCGTCAGGTCCTGTTTGACCCGTTGCTCCAGTACCACCTATAAAGAGCCAGGTAAACAATTTTAATTATAACTGTAAACTCCAAATTTCTAAAGTGCTATTCAGAAACTAAGTACACAGCACCACATTAATGTGCACTACATCCTTGGATTCTTGAATCACTGCAGTTATCACATAAAAGTTCAAAATGGCCAGCAAGCAAACAGCAGACTGAAGAAACTATTACACTAAAAACTGTATATTTGAAAGAATAACTGGGTGCAAATAAGTAAAGTAACAGATTATTATAACTCATAATCAAGGGCTAACCAGTTGATCCAGTAGCTCCAGCAAATCCAGGATTTCCAACTGCTCCAGGTAACCCTTGAGGTCCTGGTGGACCTGATGGACCTGGTGGCCCTGATGACCCCATAGGCCCTAGTTCTCCTTTTTCACCCTGACCAGAAGGTCCAGGGGGACCAGCTGCCCCTGCTGGGCCCGAAGGACCTTTGTCTCCTGGAAAGCCAGGCTGCCCTGTGGGACCTTGAGGGCCAGATGGCCCTGACGGCCCAGCAAATCCAGTGTCTCCAGGATTTCCTGTTGGCCCAGTAGCTCCCACTAAACCAGGCTGACCACGGGATCCTTGAATTCCAGCACTTCCAGGTTGTCCTGCTTCTCCCTGCGAGCCCACTGGTCCAGCTGGCCCTGCGGATCCAGGTGAACCTTGCTGTCCTTGATCTCCTTTTGACCCAGCTGGCCCTGTTGGACCCAAGGAACCAGAAGGTCCAGCAGGTCCTGGCTGTCCAGTTGGTCCTGACTGACCAGTTGGGCCTGTTGACCCTGTGCCTCCAGTTGCTCCTTGTGGCCCAGAAGACCCAGTGAATCCTTGACCACCTGAAGTGCCCTGGGGCCCTCTATCACCAGGTTGACCTGGAGAACCTTGTGACCCTGTGGCTCCAGGTGGTCCCTGGTCTCCTGAAGCGCCTTGCTGTCCACTTGCACCCTGACGACCTTACAAGTACAAATAAACAAGATAAGCTTTAAACTCCGGAAGATAGTGTGTCTTCTTTGAGTTTCATGTCTTTATCCCTCATGAACATGCTCATCTGCAGAACAATAGCACCCACTGTCTCCTCTTTTAATCAGACTGTTTTACATAATGTCCCTGTTCTCTTCTATTGTATTCTAATTTTTTTTTAAATTCTACCTCCCCACTTGAAATGAACATTAACATAAATCTGACAACGGTTGCTACGCCTCAACCAATTACAAAATACATTAATGTACATGTATATGTCAGTATTACTATAAAGGGCCTGTAAGGACTCCTCGCAGATATCATAGGCATGTTGCCATAAGACATGCAAAAACGATGTTGATGGTTACAGATGGCAGGCAAACCTACGTCTGATATGTCCCATAATTTGAATTAGGATGACTGAACATACCTGGCTGACCAGGACTACCAGATGGGCCAATATCTCCACTGGATCCGCTGGGACCAGATGGCCCAGAAGGACCAGTTGGCCCAGGAAATCCTGTTTGACCTTTTGCTCCAGGATCTCCTTTGTCTCCAGATGGTCCCGATGGCCCTACATCTCCTGCCTGACCGGCTTGTCCAGCAGGTCCCTGAGGGCCAACATTTCCAGAATTCCCAGTTGGCCCCTGCGGACCTGATCAAATTATAGCAAAGCCAAAGTAACATACCTTACTGTTCATAGCTGAAGCAACATCTGTACAAATCAGCATGGTTTATAGTCGTTGAACGTATTACGTGCAACATGATATCATAAAATATTATTGGATCCATCCATCCATCCATCCATCCATCCATCCATCCATCCATCCATCCATCCATCCATCCATCCATCCACCCATCCATCCATCCATCCATCCATCCATCCATCCATCCATCCATCCATCCATCCATCCATCCATCCATCCATCCATCCATCCATCCATCCATCCATCCATCCATTCATATCCAGTTCATCCATTCATCTGTTACAGGCAATAATCATGTATGTATGAATGCATCCATCTATTCATTGCATCCACCCATGCACTCACCAATGCATCCATCTATTCATCAATCCATATCCAGTTCATCCAAAAATCCATCTCTTACCTGCATGCATGAATGCATCCTTCCATTTATTGTATTTATCTATGGATTCACCCATGCATCCATCCATTCATGTATCCATCTATCCATCATGAATGAATGCATGCATGATTCATCCATCCTTCATTCCATCCATCCATTCATGCATGCATACATCCATCCATTCATACATCCATTCATCCATCACTGCATGCCTGCATCTAACCATCAAGCCATTCACTGCATGCAAGCATTAATGCATGCATGTATTTATCTATAAATTCAGTGATATAACTATCTATGGGCTTCCTGTGGCTCTTCGCTTGGTGCCCAGTGCCCTTGCCACCATGTTTTATGCCAACCTTAAATATTGTTCTCTTTAGCCAGGTTTGAGTCGGGAGCGCTTCTGAGTAGACATCCTTGAAGGGGTGCTACATAAATCTCCTAAATGAATTAATGTAAACTTAGGTATGGTACCTGATGGCCCTTGGGAACCAGGAGGCCCAGCTGGCCCTGGCTGTCCAGTAGACCCTGAAGGACCAGATGGTCCTTGTGGGCCAGATTGTCCTTGTGGTCCTGCCTGTCCTGTTGCACCTTGGCTACCTGAAGGTCCTGTAGGTCCTTTGTCTCCAGATTGTCCTTGTGGTCCTGTTGGACCCTGTGCACCAGGGCCACCTAGAGTTCCAGATAACCCATCTGGGCCTGCATTTCCAGTTGCTCCAGTGCTTCCGGTTGATCCGGCAGGACCCTGTGGTCCAGATGAACCTGGAGGTCCTTTGGGTCCCTGTGCTCCAACAGACCCTGGTGAACCTGAGGGACCAGTTGGTCCTACAATAGTCCAGTAAATAAATCCTGAATGCATTCCAGCTTTAGTTCCAAATTGAAGCTTTAAAATGCTTAGATAAACCATTTCTGTAGTTTTTGGTAAAAAAATAAAATTGACATTTAGATGCAAGAAGCCAATAATTAGCAAGTCATTCTCTTATTTAATTACATTACTTTATCCCTAAAGAAGCGTTTTAACTTGTGTTAGTGCACAGTATGATGAAGATAAGATCCCAATCCATTAGGGACAAGTTTCAAAATGCACAACGGATTAGCAGATGTAAAGCAAAAGTTCTCCCCTCTTACCTTTTGGTCCTGGTGAACCACTGGCTCCCTGATTGCCTGAAGGTCCAGTTGGTCCTGATGATCCTTGTTGGCCTTGAGGACCTGATGCACCTGATCTACCAGTAGGGCCTTGAAAACCTGGATCTCCTGTAGGACCAAGAGGTCCTGCTGGTCCTACATTTCCTTCTGGTCCACGATCTCCAGCTGGTCCAGAAGGGCCACTGAATCCAGAAGAGCCTGACTGACCTTGGAATCCTGTAGGTCCAGTTGGTCCAGGTTGGCCTGAGGGGCCAGTGGGACCCAGTGGACCAGGCGAACCAACAAAGCCGCTACTACCCTGCTGACCTTGAGTTCCTTTATCTCCAGGTTGTCCTGGAGGTCCAGGCTGACCTAAAGTAGACATCAATAAATTGGCTTCAGAAGAATGTGAATGGTTCCATTAGAGAAAAGTCAATATTTACAATGAAAATTAAAAATATTATGAAACAGAAATCTCTGCGCCTGCATGTATCTGTGCGTGGTGTTACGCTGTTTGCCTGTTAAGCTGTTTTCGCCTTCCGCCTTCGTTGCCATGGACAATATGGCTTACGTCATTCTACGTCATAGCAATAAACATTAACAGACGTCGTCATAGCAACGCGAGATAATGCACAGGACGACATGTGGATCCTTCTTCATGTCTATAAGGGAATGGGGAGGGGAAGGGGCGGGTCAGCCCACACGATCGCCGCGAGAGACGTGCGGGGAGGGAGGGACGGACGTTGAAGGGAGGGAAGGAGGTACGGACGGCAGGGACGGACGGCACGGAAGTACGGGAGGGCGGGATGTACGGACGGCAGGGACGGACGGCACGGAAGTACGGGAGGGAGGGAGGGAGGGAGGGAGGGAGAGAGAAGACTTACGTCATTCATAGCCAGAGCGGTTTTAACGAGTTTGGGGGCCCTAGGCACAAACCCTAACCTTAAACGTAACCCGATTTCCACCTCAATCTCGCAGTCTCGGATATAGAGCACTGCATTAATTCATTACACATGCATTATAGGCTACTGCATATGGGTCATTTTGCTAAATTTATCAATATTGTATTAAACTGCTAACACAGCTAAGACAGCGATCTTTGCACTACAAGACAGTGCAAAATAAAAGTTTAGTTTAATATACGCTAAAGTTCTTGTTGTTTATTAATTTTTGTTATAGGCCTATAAATTGAAAGTGAGATTGTAATGAGTAGGCCCTGAAGGTTTGCTATAATACACGGATCGTCAGGACATTTTCTTACAAACATCGCTTTCGTGTTTTGCTCTCAGCAAAGTCTCTTATAATAATAATCATCGAAATTCAAAGACTTCAATGTCGGTCTGCAATGATGATTGTGCTTTCACACTTTGAAAAAGAAGGCATAGGTCTACTTTGGGATGTTTGGCCAACCTCTCCAATTCAATGGCTTCCTTCTGTCTATTCGCAGCACCACTCATATAATTCCTACGCTATCTTGGTGGGTTGTCTGATAGTTCGCTTAATAAATCGTAGTTTGGGACAGTTGCAAAAAATGGCAAATCGGTGGTAACTGACAATCACAAATCACAATCTGCATAACAAAAAGGGTAGAAACTATCAAAACAAATTAACTAATTAGGCCTAAATACATTGGAGGTGGAAATGAAGTGACAAGAGCAGTTTAGATTTTAATTGTTTTAACTAAAA
Organism: Aporrectodea caliginosa; assembly: GCA_020284085.1. Lineage (NCBI taxonomy): Eukaryota > Metazoa > Annelida > Clitellata > Crassiclitellata > Lumbricidae > Aporrectodea > Aporrectodea caliginosa. The sequence continues at coordinate 342,628 of JACEVL010000155.1, read as the reverse complement.
ATGCAGACGTTTGTCTAAAATGTATTCTTGTTCTTACTTTGCAGAATTGTTAGAACTTAGAACTCAAAATATTGTTCAGTTATATTATCGTATTTGTATTGTTATTATGAGGTATGTAGTTTTTGTTTTGGGGCCGCCGCGGGGCCCCATGTTGGGCGGGGCCCTAGGCATGTGCCTCGCGTGCCTAGGCCTTAAAACGGCACTGTTCATAGCACAAGAAGACGCATCTCTTGATATTTTCAAATTGTTTTTAGCCGTCTTAGGACGGGAAAACATCTAGTGCATAAGAATATTTTCAAACTTTGATAAATGAATCAGTATGTTCAGCCATGGCTTTAAGATTGCACTTGATCCGATTTGTAACATAATCTAATCTGATATACCTGCTGGCCAAGGATTATCTATTGTATTGGTCACTTGACAAGTTTTACAGTTAGCATTAAATTTCTAATTGAATATTAATTTACAATGGTATTGCACTTTTCCCACTGGGTGTAATAGAAGCACACACATGTAATAGAAAAATCAATTCTTTTATAAAACAAATGTACCTGTAACATATTTTAACTGAAACTTGATCAAACATACCTGGGAATCCAGGTTGACCTGGAGCTGAGCCAGGAGGACCTACAGGTCCTTTTGGTCCACTTGGACCAAGCCCACCTGGGGGACCAGATGGTCCTGGAAGACCAGTTGGTCCAGGAGACCCAGAAGATCCAGCACCCCCAACTGGACCAGGACCTCCTTGTGGTCCCTGAAAGCCTTTTTCTCCTTGTTGTCCACTTGGTCCAGTAGGTCCTGTTGGTCCAACTGAACCCGTTGCCCCAGCTCCGCCAGAACCTCCAGCTGGACCTACAGGACCAGCTGGTCCTGTTGGTCCCTGTGGCCCTGAAGGCCCAGGAGGTCCAGACTGCCCGGGCTGTCCAGATGGACCTAAGGGTCCAGGTACACCTGAAGAACCTTTTGCACCTGATGAGCCAGTATTTCCAGTTGATCCCGGAGGCCCTGGAGGCCCCTGTTGCCCATTTGGCCCTGCAAAATCATCAAAATATCAACTGAAATCAAAATTGATGGAACACCCAGCATCTCAAACAATCTAACAATACTTCCGCTGACTTGGCTTCCACTTCCAGATGGCCTGCTATCAAGATTCACTCATTCATGGCATGCCTTGATTACTGCACTTCCATAGTTGCAGGGCTTATACCAGCTCTAGTCCATCCTTAATTGTGCTGCCTTAACTGGGGCTATCATTACAACATACTTGCATATATCAGAGTATTTGCTAAAAACACTAAGATGGCTTCCTATTATGGCACAATAAACGTTAAAGATTCTCCTACTGTGATGTGCCTCGCTTGTTGTTGGCATTGTCCTCGTATAAATCAGGATTCAGGAAGCTATGCATTGTATGCGATCCAGTCTCAAACCAACCAGATCACTGCACTCTGCTACCTATGTAGTTATGCAAGTGTCATGCTTCTGCAGATCAGCCACCCCTGATCTTCATCTATTCTCCTGTATCCAGTCACCGTTTTGATTTAGACTGTTTTACAGACAGGCAAACTGATGGACGGATGGCTGGATGCTATTTGACTCTGCTCTGCATATGTTTCCAACCTACCTAAAGTGAAATCTGTTTAGATCAATCAGAAAACCGGGTGGCATTGATTCTGTGAAGTCCTTTAAGATGCTGTTAGTAAGTGATATACTCATAAACACATACTAATTAATATTTAATAAGGCAATTTTTATTTTCAATACATTCTTCATAAACCACAATTTACAATCCTTTGGAATCATATAATGTAGCACATAATGCCCTTCAACTCAGCCATGACAACTATTTCAGCACCACACTACTGTACATCAATTTCAGTTCAAGTACATCATTCCCGGCATACCTGATGCCGGGTACACAATTCCCAGCATACCTGATGTCATGTATATCATTCTTAGCACAACTCATGTCACTTGAGATTTCTAAAGTGACACTGGGTGTGCAAGAATTAAGTGCATTGTCATATGCAAGGACAGCCTCGTAAAAAATACAAAGCCAATAGCAAAATGTTCCAAATACAGCAGGAGCAAAAGAGAATGAAATGCATTCATGAAACAAAGACTTAAGACAAGTTTGTCTTAAATGAAGGATATTCTGTGCAACACAAAAGTATTTGTAAATCTTTATGCTATGCAAGACAGGTCAGTAAAGAATAAGTCACAACTTCCAGACAAATAAGATAGATAAGCATCTCTCAGAAACAACACCAAAATAGGGGCCTGGCGTCATCTGAACAAGTGTTGCAGATGCTAATGAACACCTACTATTAGGACAACTGCAACTAGCTTATGAACCCAAAACCAAAAGCATAGCACAATCATGTGGTTAATCCATACCTGTTGGTCCTGTTGGTCCAGACGGACCCTGACTTCCCTGAAATCCTTTATCTCCCGGGAAACCTACAGGTCCAGGTGGCCCTGGATTTGTTCCAGGTGGTCCTCTGTTGCCAGATGGTCCTATTCCTCCAGGAGGCCCAGCTGGACCAGAAGGCCCGAGAGGACCTTCAGGCCCTTGTGGGCCAGACTGTCCCTGTGGACCAGTGCCACCAGCAGGTCCGGAAGATCCCGAGGCGCCTTGTGGTCCAGGGGGACCAGATGAACCAGCAGGACCTGAAGCACCAATTCCTCCAGATGAGCCGGGCTGGCCTATCTGGCCTTTATCTCCTTGAGGCCCAGATGAGCCTGTTGGTCCAACAGGTCCCAAAGGACCTGAACCACCAGGTGGCCCTTGTGGTCCTGATGGTCCAGGTGAACCCAGACCTCCTGTGGACCCAGATGCACCTGCTGGGCCTTGTGGCCCCTGAGGTCCAGAAGGCCCACTTGGTCCACTCGGTCCTACACCACCAGAAGGTCCTCGGTCTCCAGGTTGACCACTAGGCCCTGGTTGCCCTGAAGGCCCAGAGAATCCTGGTGGTCCACTTGGTCCTTGTTGTCCAGATGGGCCCGATGGGCCTGTGGGTCCTACAGAAAGGAGACTTACAGTTAAGACCGTTTGGTATCTAGCAAGTCTAAGTGCATCAGCTGCTTAATTAACTGCTCTGCATTTCACAGCACATGCACTGTCCTCATGTAAGGTACAGTAAAAGTCAAGATGTTCAACGATTAATTGGAATACTTGTCAGACCTAGAGTGAGCAACAAATGAAGACAATGTGGGTTGTAAACATACAGATTGGAATAGATTAGGCTAGGTCTGGTCAGATCAGATCAGACTAGGTTAGGCTAGACTATCTTATGTTAGACTAGATTAGATTAGACTATATTATGTTCAAATATATGAAAATAGATTAGATCTGTACACTTCAATATCCCCTGGTTCTGAACAGAGTTGATCAGTGCGAAATGAAACACATACAAATTTGAACAAATGTTAACACATGATGCTAAAGGAAAATTGTATCTGCTGAACTGTGTCAATGACAAGGAGGGTAAAAGGTCAAGAAAGACCAAACTGTGGAACAAATCATAGCAAACAACAAGAGCAAATTTTCTGAATTTTTAGTGGAATTGTACTTAAATGGCTAGTTGAGGAGAAATCGGCATGAACGATTAACGACAACCACTGTGTGGATTTTTATGATAACATTTATGGTAAGGTATTGGTGGGGCAGAAGTTTGATGGCTACTTGAGAAATGATACATCTTCTTTCACCCTGTCAAGTAGCCTAATATAACGAATACTGAAGAGCCTATGAAGTTTCAGTACCTGAAGGACCTGAGTTTCCCTGTGGGCCTGGTCCACCCTGAGGACCAACTGGACCCAGCGGTCCAGACGGTCCTGAAGGCCCTTGAGGACCAGCAGGACCTGAAGCCCCTGTACCTCCAACAGCTCCTTGTACTCCATCATTTCCTCTAGGTCCAGGTTGTCCATCAGTGCCTTGAGGTCCTGCAGGACCTGAGGAACCAGGTGGCCCAGGAGGACCTGAAGGGCCAGTTGGGCTTGAGCCAGGTGTACCTGGTTGTCCCGAAGGACCAGGGGAACCTGGAGATCCGGAAGGACCAATATCACCAGGTGGTCCAGGCGGACCACCCTGTCCATTTGGACCTAAAATTAAATAATTACAATATGTGAAATGTGAAATAATGTTCAGTCTTAATAGTCACTGACCTACATGTTATTCACAAACTAGGACTGCTAGTTTTGAAATCAAACCAATTGAATTGCTCTCCTGTAAGCCAAATATTGGTCTAAAATTTACAAAAAGTGCTAATTTCTACGAAGTTTGTTTTCAGACGAATGTGAATGTCAACAAAGTGCAAATCATTAAAGGTAGGGAAATTTTTTTGTGGCATAGCAAAAGGCCACAAGTAGCATTACAATACTGCATAAAATAATGGTCAGCCTAAAGAATAATATAACCTACCGACTTCTTTCAAAGTTTAGAATCAAAAGCAAGGAAACATTCAACAATACCATAAAATACCATTGTCTAGGCTTTAAATCAGGGACCCATGATGAAAATCCGGTTGAAAAAGTGAAAAAGTTAGAAATTCTATGTACCAGTGTTTAGTATTCTCTCTTAGAAATGGGACAGGTTATGTCACTGTCCAAGTTTTGGCTATTAGAGATATTTCATGTGGGGTATTCATGGGATCACATCATTCACATGTCAACATACTATTGACATCTTTGCATCCAAAAATTTAACTATTCCATGGTCATACCTTTCAGTATAATATACGGTGTGAAAGGTCCTAGTAAGTGGGAGAAGACCTTACCTTATTTTGATTTACCTGACAAGATAAATAAGCTAATTTTTATCTCATATATAATACCATTTTGGATGTAATTGCTCAATGATAAACATACCTGAAGGTCCACTTGGTCCAGAAGGACCTTGTGGTCCAGATGGTCCCGAGGGTCCTTGGTTGCCTGGGGAACCTTTGTCTCCAGGTGGCCCTAAGGGTCCTGTTGGACCTGAATTTCCCGGTTGTCCAGGAGATCCGGGAGGCCCACTGTTTGATCCAGGAGGTCCAACATTTCCTTGTGGGCCAGATGGTCCTGATGGTCCAGGATAACCTGGTTGCCCAGGGGGACCAAGTGACCCTTGTGGGCCAGCTGACCCTTGTGAACCGAGCTGCCCTGCTGGACCTAAAGGACCTTGTGGACCAGGCTGTCCAGGTGGCCCTGTGTCTCCTGGGCTACCTAACAACAGCAAATTATTCTGTTCCAGTAATTCCATCAGACTCTTTAAGAACTTACTGTAAAGATGAGCCAAAATCAGGAATTCAGCAATAATAGCCTGAGAACATTCTGCCTTTATTTGTTCTTCATTAAAATTTAAAAAATGACCTTGTTTTCATAATCTATGTTATCTAAGTGTAAAATAGTTCTATTTCGGTCATTTGTTAATTTATTCATAACACGTTTGCAGTCATAAAAACTCTAAATCTACTATTTCTCACCATAATTTACCAATATCATGCATAGCTATGCTAATTAATTTTCAATTATAACAAAGTTAAAACATCACACCAAGTAGTCATCACCAGTACATATGGCTGGGCACATCCCAGCCACAATCAAAATCAACAAAGAAACACTATTGTCAGGATAAGAGCACAGAACTCATTGTTCATGGTCTAAGTGTGCCAATTAACCAAGAATTATCAATGGCTGACCCAGTATGGGAATTGCAAAAAAATAACTGAGGGGTTAGACGTTGATTCATGTGCAGTTTAGGTGTGAAATGTAGACTTTCTTATGGGATCCTAAGGGGCCGTTCACATATTATATAACGCTCAAGGGGTAGGTGGGTGGGTTCCTGTTTTGTTAGCGTTATAGGTTTATGGTGGGTGGGGTAGGTTCAAGGTTTCGTTATATAACAAACTTTTTCAGCTTATGCTATTTTGCTTGTTTGTCTGACCATTGGACTTTCACTGTAATATTTTAATAAATATTCTTCATTACTAATTGTGTTTTAGTTACTTACTCACTCAGTGCTTTGCATAATATGGGATGTGGCTAGCTGGTAGGTAGCAGCGCTCTATTTCAAACTATTCGAGGGTGGCCATATTGTTCATTTAGGACGCATTCTCAATCAAGAAATCAAGAAATTTCGTTTAATATTCAAAGTATCACACTGACAGGTCGCAACTTGTGACAAGTATAAGGTAACAAAATTGTCTTTAATAGCTCTGAGAGTTAGCCATGAATTAATTGGTTATTATACCATTGACTCAGTTCTGACAGCTACAAGTTGAAAATAAGATAATTAGTTAGCTTTATTAATGCATCTTGCATTTCTAGTATTAAACGATTAATTTGCATTAGTCTAGTAACTACATTTAATACAGTAGGCCTACAAACTTTTAACATAATCCAGTCACTATTAAAGTGCTATTAACTAACATTGTATTGTTATAAATCCTCGACAATATCAACTTGACAGTATGATAATAATAATAATGAAAGTTTCCAGTTGTGTAATACAATAAGGTCCACTGTATGTCTTTGAATGTGCTTATAGACTGAAGGGGGGGTAGGGGGGTTGTTGTATTACTGCTTAACGACACTTTTTCATATCGGAGATGATCAGTGTCGGAGGCAGAAAGCAACCTCGTACTCCACGTTTATATTGCGACCGAGCCACCCGCAGTAAAGATCCGAGAATTAATCTCTGATAAACCGACCCGACCGGGAAGCGAACCCGGGGCGCCGGCCAGCGGCGAATTTCCCATTCGGCCACTTATAGACTGGGGGGGTAGGGGGGTAGGAAGCATATCTGTTATATAATATAGGGGTGGGGGTCACAGCTGCTGTTATGTAACGTTATTAGGGGTGGGGGTAGGCAAAAAATTGAGATTTTTGCGTTATATAATATGTGAACGGCCCCTAAGAAGGCCTGGGGGGGTTCAACAATTCTCACCCTGGGCTGACCACATGAATTCATTTTGCAGAACCTGCCTCTATCAGATGCATCACTTACAGGTCATGCTGCTGTAACCATAGTTTGTTCATTCATACTAACACAAATTGACTACTGTAACTCCATCCTAGCTGGACTACTAGACTTCAGAATACATGAGATCCAGTTGGTACTCAACTATGCATTCAACTGGCAGCTTATCAGCCAAAATACTCAAATAGGCCTATACCGGAATATATGTGGGCAACACTACACTGTTTTCCTATGGAGGAAAATATTTGATTCAAAACCCTTGTAGTTGAATGATCCACGATGGTTGGCAGTTGGCATTGTGCTAGCATATATTAACATTTTAAGAATGAGAGTGCACTAAAAGTGACTGGGAAACCAATGCAGCACTGTCGTTAAAGTGTTATGTGTTCCAGTTATGAGTCATCCTGGTTGCCAATAACTATGCTGTGCTGCCTGAGTGATTACAGGTTCCTTGTTAACTCACATCAATGCAAGTTCATTGGGCTTTTCAGGTGCATTGGACCTTCTTATTGGAACAACCTTCATTTCAGCAATAAGAAAAAACATAACGTGTGCCGCAAACAAATTAAAGTTGGACCTCATCTGAAAACTTACCAGATGTTCCAGAAGGTCCCTGAGGTCCAGATGGTCCTGGTGGTCCAGCTTGCCCTGGGGACCCTGAAGGACCTTGAAAACCTGATGGTCCTGGTTGCCCCAAAGGTCCATTCGATCCTGTTGGTCCAGATGGACCAGGTTGTCCACCAACTCCTGAAAATCCCGGGTCTCCTGTTGGTCCAGGAGATCCAGGTTGTCCTGGTGGTCCTGGTATTCCGGAAGGGCCTGGAGGACCTGGATTAGATCCTGGTGGCCCTTGGTTACCCTTTGGCCCTGTACCACCCACTTGTCCAGCTGGACCAATAGGGCCTGGAGGTCCACTGGGGCCTTGATTTCCATTTGGTCCAATTGGTCCTGAATAGTACAAAAGAATAAAAATTGCAGCAACTAATCGATACAAGTAATATTGGAATAATTCTAGATCAATTTCTACAGCAACACAGAAGGATCAGCCACAGGCAATATTTTAAATTTATTCAATATATTAATCAATCACAAGTAATACCGATATTACATAGAATTAACAAAAACTGTTTCAACCTTTTAAACTTCAGGTCATAATGTGCCATCCATCAATCATCATTATTTATTACTCTGCAAGCCATGTCTAACATTTACTACTGTTGATCTTCTGATGCAAGGCAGTAAGACTATCATAAGATAAGATGCTCCTTCCAAAATTTTGTGCAGTGGCACGGTCCGAGTTCAGTTAGCACCATGGTTTTTATCGCTGCATGAAGAAAACGAGCAAACTATCCATCAACCAAGAATTGACATCTTGAAAGTCAGGACTCTTCTCCTGCTAGAACACAACTGCATCTAAAGTATGCTGCAAGATCTACAACGAGGGAAATCACTTATAGTTACGCAATATGTCCTTCTATCCCTAAGCACTCCAAGGACCTCCTAAACAATGATTCCATGAATCTAAGTATTGACGCTTGAAACCAACCTGCAGATCCAGTTGATCCCAGAGGACCAGAGGGACCCAATGGTCCCTGAGGTCCTGCTGGACCATAGGGTCCTTGAGGTCCTGACTGTCCAGTATCACCTGTTGGCCCAGTAAATCCTGTTGCCCCAGTTGAACCAGTAGCACCTACAAATCAATACGTAGCATACCCTATTACCCAGTTAAAGAAATGTAAAGGTTCAAATCATAATTCACTATATCATCAGCTTAAGTTTAATAATGGCTCTGTTTCAACACATTGGGCCCAATTAATAATGGCTTTCTAAAGACATAGCAAATAATGTCAACCCAGCTTACATAATCATCTTCACACAGCAAAGTACTTTACTTTGTTAGCAAGTCACTGATCTACCATATAGAAGCGAAAAAAAAAATCACTTTACTCTTCAACAAGATAGTTATAAAATAGCAAAAATATTACAGGATCAATCTAACAGCCTTTAATACAGTGTAATACTAACAAAACCCATTGCATGTAGTTTAAATAATGCAAAAACTTACCATCAATATGACCTAACTGCAGCTCAACAACTGGCTGACAGAATGACATATCTAACACATCTGACTCACCCATCGAAAAAATCAACTCCTTGACTGACTAAATTAACTGCTCATTAACAAAATCAAATGAATTGCTAATTAACCAACTCAATAAGCCAATGAATGAAAATGCAGACAACTGATTTATCAACAATGTTATGCACTTCTGATCATCAAAGGGGTAGGATATACGAGAGGACTGAGAGAATACCTAGATCATTTTGGACTAATGAAAAACTTGTACACTAAATGAACTAATTACTGGCTAATTGGTTGATTGACCAACTGATTGATCAATGCATTGATTGACTAACTAAATGACCAGCCAACAGATCCAGTAATTAACTAAATGGTGATAATAGTGAGGTTTGCAAACAGTAAGGTTTAAAAATATGCAAATATAAATAGTCAAATATATATTGTATATATATATATATACATATATATATATATAATTAATTAAATAGCTTTTATAGCTATAGTTCATCTCTGCAAGATTTCATTACCTGTTGCACCAACATTTGAGCCTGGACTTTGTTGACCATCAGATACGTGTAGGAGCAACATAAAAACCAAGGTTACGATCACATTTGACCAGAGATATGATGACTTCCTGTCGCAGAAATAAGCCCCTGCCCGCTTCGGGCTATTGGCAGGCACAGAACAGGTCATTGCTTACAGGACTGTGATCATAGTCTCAAACCTACAAAATGGTAACAGTCCATCAGAACCATAACGATAAAGACAATTTATTTGCTTCATCAAACTCTGTCAAATAATGTCTAATTTAGTAACATCATTTTCTTCAGAATTTAATTCACCTAATTTCTGAGTATTAGTTCAATGTTAGCTAGAAGGTCAATTGCAATGCATGCGTGCACATGTGCATGTGTGCATGCGTGCACGCGTGTGTGAATATGACCTGCTGGGATAAAAGGTACCAAACTGGAGTGTGTATTTACTGAGAAAGTTTGTATGCAAATGGGGTCATTTTTGACAAATTGGTTTTTTATTGTTTGAGCGTATACTGGGTCTAAATGATGCCATAAAATCAAAATTTTATTATCAATGAGTAAGTAATGCAGGTTTATATGGCTAAAATGATAACTAAAAAAGTGCAAATAAATTAAGTTCAGCTTATACTCTTCATAATTATTTTACAGACTCTATTGAAGTGTGTTGCACGATCATAAGCACGAAGCAGGCTTTGCAATTCAAAATCTGCTGCAGGTTCTTGTCACATGTATTCTTTAGTCTGAACAAGTCATGCATGTGAATGTCAACAAGCTTCAAATACCACCACCAGAGTGACCAGACTATTGACATAATTAAGTTGCCAAAGGGTTAGAATACTTGTGACATCCGTTTAATACAGACACCTGGCATCAGTGTCTAAAGCTAAAAAAACTAATTAAACTCCTGCAAGTGGAAAATTCTATTAATATAAAGCTACTAAACTGTCACACTGTCATTAAAAATCAAGCATAAAAGCGAATAGTCTGCATTTAATAGTCATTCTACTAGACTCTTTAGTAAACCTACTATAGACTAGGTCCAAAAGCTATTAATTCATTGTCAATTAATCTCCCAATCAAATAAACTTATTCTACAATCTAAAGCACTGAACTGCTCAACTAAAAAGGACCTGACATATAAGACTTGTATAAAGTTTTAGCTGTAAATAATAAATATGCATAACTTTCATTTTTTAAGTGCCTGAAATTTTATAATTGACTAGCAGTTTTTACCCGGCATTCGCCCGGGTTTTCCTCAGTGCCCGTGTATTTGAATTTAACGACATCTTCGTCGGCGCCCGTGAATTTGAATTTAATGATATGCAAATTTTTCGTGTATCCTTCTGGTGAATTTACGCGCTTGCTTGAAATTGTTTAATCGCAACTCTATGCAATATATACTCCTGCATAGTTAGATTTCAATGGCATTGAAACAGACTATGACCACATCGAAACTTAAAATGTCCAAATATCGGAATTCCAAGTAAATTTTGGGTTGAAATAAAGTTGTGTTGAGATCTATAGAAACTCAAATGAAAACGTTCGTTAAAAATTTCGTGTCCCTAAAGTGTTGATTGGCGAATTTTTAAGTCCGATGACCTATAAATTTAGTCAATTTAGTCGTGGGCGTGACCACTTCTGATTATTTTGAAATCAACGGTCATCGTGATTGGTTGCGAATCAGAGCGTTGACCTAGATGCTCGCGTGACGTAAGATTGCATATTAATTTAAGCCTTCATGACGTGAACAAATGGCCATACTGTGGCCAGTATTGAAATAGTTTCGTCGAAAAAGTTGGAAATTTAAAATGGCCATATATCGGCGTTTAAATAAAATTGCGAGCTGAAAATAGTCGCGTTGACTTAGACGCGGCGTAATAATGTTTTGTAAATTTTTTCAAATCGCTAAAGCGTTCCGTTTCGGAGCCTTTAGCCGGACAGACAAACATACGGAAGGACAGAATAATCAGACTTTGGATTATAATATAAGATATTCTCAGAAAGGCAGTTTTTAGATGGTCATCTATGGACTTGTAGTTCGATAGGCTTTTGTATTGTATTGTATTTGATCATTTATAAAGCGCTTCTCATAGCATAAGCCTTTCAGAAGCGCTCCCAGCGTGAGGTACTCCGAGAAAAAAAGGAAGGTTTTTTTGTGGACATATTGAGATTAAATGTCACAGATATGTCCCAATAATGTTAACAAACATCAGGGTATAGGGTAGAAACTCCAAATTTGGTGCCTTTTCTCCTATATATATAATATATATAATATATAAATATATATATATATAATGCACCTAGAAAAATATTAAATCTTCTGCCTTCAAATAAGAAGCTTGAAATCATATACAGAAAGTCTACAACTCTACATGCATCTCTTCTTTCTGCTTCAGAATAACTACAGGAGTCTTTGACAAAGTTACACACAAAGAGTCGTATCACAAGATGAAATGCATAATCAGATTCTCCTCTGTGTCTCTGTAAGTACTTGCATTGAATAATTATGATAAAGCCAAAAATTATGTCAAACAATAAACCTGAATTGAGGCTCTGTGCAGTCATTTGGTGGATCTTTATATCTCGTGAAAAAGTCACCAGAAACTTGAAATGCAAGTAAGTCGTCTTGAAAGACCAAGATCGGGATACAACTGTATGCCAATCAGCAGATGCTATATCCCACAATCCGGGTTTGACAACTCAAGTTCTTTGTCTGATGGCGTGCAGCCTGCTGTGTGCACCTCTAACACTGACAGTCTGTCAAGTGCCGAAGTCGAACACAATTGATGGCTACACCTGAAAAAGCACACAGCGGAAACCATCAGCAACTGTTGTCCTCTTAAAAGTACTTCACAAGTAAACTTATTCCTTGTCACAATAATTCATGCAAAAATATGGTGTTTTTGTCACTTAAATTATGCTCTTCATCATCGCCTAGCCTAGGTGCTGTCAAAAACAGGTATCATCTCGATCATTTATGACTTGTGCTTAAACGTGTCTTGATGTCTAGCTCAACGGTATATTAACCTACGATACAATACAACTGTACTTTGATATTGCCCTCCTTCCAAAGTTCAGAAGTGCACACACGACGATGTCAAAGATAAAATTATATTGCAGAGCAACTGTGTGCGAAGGACTTGCTCAAGGTCCCTACACAGTAACTGCTTTGGGCGATGCTTGAACCCGTACTCTTTGTGGTACCCGCTAAGCGCTCTAACCAATCTGCCACCGTGTCCCAACATACCTTAGTCTGCAGGACCACAAGGGTCAAAGAATAACTGAAACAGAGTGCAAACGGTGGAACTGAAATTAAGTGGACAAATTGCATTGTGCCAGATATAGTTAGCAATCTTCCCATGTAGATTAATGAGTTCTGTTAGCCATTGATTCATTACAATCCATCTGACCACAAACCAAATAGTTCACAGAACTCTTCTGTAAAATTTTTACAATGTGCTATATAGCGCATTGGATGACATTGGATGCCCGATAGCGCATTGGATAACATCTGGCGTAGAGAGCGAGAGGTACCGAGTTCGAGTCCCGTAGGGCGGATATGCTTTGTAGGCTGCTATTAGCGCCGTTGTATTGCAGGCTGTCTGTTCTGTTAGTACTACTTAGTAGTTAAGATTTAAATTGCATAACATGTAAATGTACAGCGCAGTGCGTTTGTCAGGCGCTTAATAAAGAAAAGATTATTATTATTAAATGTTCAGCAACCATTATATTATGGATGCATAAGTTTTATAAACAGGATAAAAAAAATAGCCAAAATAGAAGTTTCAATGCCTACAGCCACCACAAAGGTACTCAACCAAACTGACACACTAAACAATAAGTAATCATTGTCTTGAAACTTACACTGCAATAGCTTATCACATGTCTTACAGAATAACCAACAGTTTTTCATAAACAATGAAGATTATGCGCTAAGCAGATGCTTGCTACATTTGGATGGCTATAATGTTCCAAGGATATAATGCGCAAAGGTTATAATGTCAAAGCATTCATCCACCTTGCCAGTGTCACGACTTTAATAAAAGTGTACATTCTACAGCCGAGTAGAACAGGCATAAAATATGAATTTGCTGACAGATATTGAGATTTCGAGATATTTCATTGTGATTATATTGCAGTTTAATTATAAACTGCATTTTGATAAAATGAGTGGACAGGTTTAGCTTCACCAGAAATTACACCTCTCAGCACAAAAGCTTGAAAAGAAAACAGCAACTGCTGGACTGAAACGACTCTCCCCCTATGTATCTCTCTCTCTTTCTGTCTGTCTGTCTGTCTGTCTGTCTCTCTCGCCCACTGCATAAAGAAAATAATGTACTGCATAGTGACCCAAGTTTGATGAAGGTCCAAGAGCCTCCAAGAGGCACTGTCACTTTTATTGCGAGCAATATATCGCATATAAGTACCGGTACATCTGCAGCATATTATAAATGCCAAACTAACTAAAGAAGAATTATTGTTGTCATGCTTTGACATTGCTTCATCTCACATCAGTTTAATTCAACTTCATTCAGAAGACATGCACACAGCAGTAATTAGCATTGTTGAACTTTTCTTTTAAAATTATTAACAATTTATTAAATTATTAAAATATCATTGTTATGAGTATTACACAAGTTCTGACTGGCTTCGTCCATCACAAAATAATTGCAATGAATGAAAACACAAATATAACAACACTGCAATGACCTAGAAACCCAGAAAAGAAGTGAAGCCAGCAAGGAGTTTAATTATCTTACTAGTAAAATAATAATTAGATTTAGAGCCTCAGAATGACATTAAGACAAGCAAAATTCATACTTAGATGATGAATCTGACAAAGTTTATTTTATATGATTCTGAGGAAACTTTTTCTTCAGAAAAGTTTACAATTATGTTTATCAGAACTACTTTTACATAATCAACCAGCCAGCAATCATAAATACACAATTTCCTCATAGAAGCCATTTGGTTACGAATTTGGTATACAAGACGGTCCTTAAACTCATTTCTTTGTCTTGTAATTCACCAACATGCTGTAGTAATTGCTGATAAAATGCAATAACTTTTTTCTGGTTAGCTAAGCATTGTCTGCTTACTGGTGACCTTTTTTGTTCTTAATGAACTTAACATCACTAATGCACCAAACGGTGTTGCTACTTAGTTTCTCTCGAAGCTACACTATACACCTTTTTTATTGCAACTACAATAATGCATTTATTTACTAGAACCTACAAGTGGAAATGTCTACGTCACATCTGAATACAGTCAGATAATCATTCAAAGTAGTTTCAGAGGTCTTGTGGCGAGATTGCTGACCTACGCCCATGAAAAAAGATCAGTGGCATCATAAACATAACCTAAACAGGTTAACTACAGCTACCACACATAACATAATTGGCTTTTCTACACAAACCATGCAGTAGAATTTGCATACCCATTCTTTTCTGAGTAAAAAGAACACACCCTCATAACTACTCCCTCTAATTAGTCACCCTGGATAGCACAGATAAAGCATGCACGACATTCATTTCCTAGCACAATGCATACTGCTATGCATCACTAATTCCTCACTTTTACATGGAAACTTTTATTAGCTACTGTAGTCATGACCGGAAATGCTGGTCATACAATACACAGATGCCTAAAAACAGATCAGTTGCAGTTCGAATCCAATTTTAGCTCATCGGTCAGAATTAAACCAATAATAATCATTCTTCTTTTCTCACTCCGTCATCATATGTCATCATATATCTTATCCTTTCATTCTCACGTGTGGAATGAAAAATAACAGGAATTCTGGTCTGATGCATCTTTTCTGACCCAGCACTGAAACAAATCCAGGTTTGCTTAGTTTCTAACATTAATCCAGCCATCTTTGCCAAGTAAGCCGGTTCTCAATTAAACCTTTTGTTGATATGTCATTAAAAGTAAGTAAAGTCCAATGACCCAAGTGGAATGTAGGAGAGACTAATTCTGGCTGCTTAGTTGGCAGTGAATCCCAGAGTCCTGGACATGGGCCCAATACATATCGCATATGCTTCCCAGCTAACACTGGTAGCAAATTCTACTGCTTGGTGACAGAGATAAGTGCACATCAACAAATAGCACGAGCAGCGGAGCAGGTCCTTGCATTTACCGCTCAGCAAGCTCAAACCCACAATTGTCACATTGTGCAATACTGAATAGACTACCAAGCACCATTATTGAAAGAAAAATAATGCATACAATATTATACATATATACACACATATACATACATACATACATATATACAAACATACATACATACATACGATACATACATACATACATACATATGTGTATTGTGTACACTGTACATACATACATACATACCCTTGACAGCAAGCACTCTTTGCTGAACAAATCTCTAGCCTCTCTCGGTCTAGTTTCTATCACTTTGAGCTGTCAGGCATCTGTGCCCTCCACTTTTACCTCGATGGTCCATGCTTTCATCTGCTCACGCACTGATTACTGCAACTCGCTACTTGTTGGTCTTCCGAAATGTCGCCTGTCACCTCTTCAATCAATGCTACATGCAGCAGTTTATCTGTATCTCAACCTTCACGATCGAGCACTTACACTGGCTTCTGCTCATTGCCCATATTCAGTTTAAAGTTCTTTTCCTTATTTCCAGAGCGTTATTGGGTCAGGCTCCATGCTACCTAGGTTATCTTATCCATCATCCTCTTTCGGCTGCCTCAGCTCGCCCTCTCCGTTTGTTAGACTGTCATGACCTCTTGGTGCCTCGGACTTGGACTGCTACTGCCCAATTCCACTCTTATGCGTCTGTTGGCCCTTCGCTCTGGAACGATCTTCGCTCTATGACTCGCTCTTCGCTCTATGATCTTAACTGGTGGTACATCTGTCTCTGTCCATACTCTTAAGACTTTTCTTTTCTCTCGAGGCTTTTCGCACTCTGATTAGGTCGTACTGCGAGAGGCGCTTTAGGAATCCGTAAATACAATACAATACAATACAATACATACATACATACATACATACATACATAATATATATATGCCTCAATCATTGCATGACTTAAAATAATTAGGTCATAAGCTTCAAATGCCTCTATGATGTCACATCTAGGTTAGCCTGGCTGGGTGCACGTCAACAATAAAAAAGGCACTATATCTTTCTGTCTTTTGTCCTTTATGTTCATGCCACCTGCTCATGTTTCAAATTTCCTCTTATGTGATTGTACTTACAGTCCAAACTGTGGTCCACATACCAGATGGTCAGTCAACTGTCATATATAACTCAGTAGGAAGAATGGCATAAAAAAGCAGCAGGTCATTCAGTTAATCCACACAAATAGCAGTAAGAAATTGGTAAGTTTTGCTCAACCTGTAACATGCAGAGTATAATATGAAAGGACCTAACTAGTGCAAATCACTCAGCATCATCGATGTTCTGTTGTATGGTCATATTATTATGTGCACTTCCGAACGTTGGAACGAGGACAATATCAAATACAGTTGTAAATATTGCATTATTCTTGTATTGTATGACCTAGGCAGGTACATTGGTACAACCCCTCCCATCTCAAGCCAGTATGTAACCTGCAGATCATTCATCATTTCCATTATCATTGGTTTAGCACTGCCTTTGGAGGGCGAACAGAAGTTGCAATATAGATTAACCAGATGCGTACAATTTGTATATGTAACAAACATTTAAATTAAATAAAAGATACTGTACAATACCTGTATATGTATATTTTGGCTTGCATCTCCTATTTATTTCAGATTAATAGTAATGGGATCTGGTTTTGTGTACTCTGCATTATTTATGTCAAATTTGTGACAAATGGTGTGCTTTGTGAAGGTAAGTCTCGTGATTGGTATGTAGGTTATCTTGTCTGTCAACCATGACATCATAAACCTTCACAAGGTGAGAGTTCTTTGGTCCTACCAGTATTCAAAACAACTTGGGCTGAGCCTTCCCTGTAAGATAATTTAACAATATTTAACGATATTTCTTCATTTCTTTTTCTGTCAGCGGAAACTAATATAAATTCATAAAGTAGAATTTTGATGATTTGGGTAACATCGCCATTTCCACATTTATGGCCTGCATTTTTAACTGTATAACTGTACATACAAACAAAATAGATATAAATGAAATTGTTAAACAACCCCACTGAAGTGAAAATTCTGTAATTAGTAAGCAATGCCCACCATTAGTAGTGACAGTCTACATTTCAGCAAATTATACACTTTAATATATATATAGTAAAATAGTAAAATAGTAGTTATGACTATATGATAATCCATAGACAAAGAATGACATCTAATTGATTTTTATACAGTAAACTATAGGTGTAGCTACATGGAGACAAGAGGAGGCAGTTGCCTCCTCTTGCTTTTTTTATATACTGGAACATCTATTGACTAATGACCAGGATTTTGCCAATGGCCTGTGAAGTTGCCTCCTCTTGAATTTAAGTATGGCTATGTGCCTGCAGTAAACCGATAACAAACACATAAATTACCCGAGCATCTATCCATGCCTCAGATTCTAATTTCCTTACTATGCAAGTGTAATAAGTGCTTTTAATAAATAATTAAATTATAATGAGAAAACAATGGTTCTGTTGTCATGGTTGAGAAATGCTAATACACCAAAACAATGTTAGGAAAAAGACTGCACATGACTGTTTTGCAGGTTGTACAAAGGCTAAGCAATAAGTCACTTTAAAAAATAGCAGATCCATTAACACTTTAATGATGAGCTGCATTGATTTCCCAGTCACTCTAAGTACATGCTCGTCCCTAAAGTGTTAAATGATGCCCTGAGCAATATTTTAATGTACTTTAGAAGCTTTATGACTAGATGAAACTAAACTACAAACAACTACTGACTGATAAGTGTACCACATTTAAGGATCTGAGACTTACAGCAAACAGTAACACAATGGCTGTCACTGTGTAGGTACCTAAGACTAGTCCATAATGCATAGTTGCTTAGCATCATGTAATAATGATTTCCAATTAGGTAGTGGCTTTACATCAAATAGGAAAACAAAGAAAAAGATAAATGAGACCAACAATCTACATGTATTTGTTAGTTAAATTTAAAAGACACTGAATAAAATTTGCAAGCAGGAATTTACAATTCACAGAGTTGACCTTCGTGTATGCCGGTCTGACATAGAACGGGGAACTTTCAGCATCACCCTCAATTATTAAACGAAGTGACAAATAAGAATTGCACAATTCAGGCTCCCTGCAATTTATGCAAAAAGCACAGCAGCAGAATAATTATGTAATCCAATACTAGTTCACATTGTTGAGGGTTAAAGGTCATCAGTCAGTGGTTTAGGGTATTAAACGTCAGGTGTTATGCTGAACATCAGATTTCTCAGTGTTTCAAAGAACAAACAATACATGCATTTGCTTTTACATGTCCACAGACTTTTCAATTTTATAATAACTACAAAAACAAGAAATAAGTACTGAAGCAAGAAATCAAATATTAATTGGACTAACCTGAGACTGCACAGAGAATGCCTGAACTGAAAGCCAAAGGTCTCTCTCCCCTCCAGTCTCTGGCCTATCACTAACTCCGTTCGATTGATGGTCTCTGCCACGCGTAGCCAGGCCAACTGTGAAGGTATGCTTTGCGATGGCACTTTGTCACGGTTCGATGCTTATGCCCCGCTTCAGCCGGAAATTCCTACCACTATACAAAACTGGTTTTGCAGCAATGGCACATGGCAAATCATGTCTTCACGAAGGGCAACAACACTTGCAACAGTGCTGACCATGAAAGACTCACCAACGGACGAAGAAGAGTCGCATGTCTTCGTGCTTTTGAGTCTGTAAATTGAATCAAAACGAGTACAGTGGGCGTGACAAAAGCCACACGCCAAGTAAATCATGTGCCCACTCTTCTAACCGCAAAACCAAACAATTTCAACCTTTTCATCACGAAAACAGATGTAGTGCTCAGTTTCTCACAGCCTGACCCTTTTGGATTTGACCTGGAGTCGATTTCGCCACTCGCCTCTCGATTTTGTTTTGACTAAGCGCCTGTGAATAAACTGCGCTTTTTGAGCGCTGTAGAAATCTCGAGATTACGATTAAAAAGTAGAATTCCATCTGTTTTAAATGTCAGGAATTAATAACAATTTTATAATAGAACAGAAATTTCTGTGTATGCGTCGTGTTATGCACCGTATTACGCTGTTTTTCCTGTTAATCTGTTTTCGCCATCATAGACAGAGGCTTACGTCATTCCACGTCATCGCAATAAACAATTTCAAACGGTGTCATAGCAACGCGAGATCATGCACAACACGACATGTGGGTCCTTCTACATTTCTATGAGGGGATGAGGGGAGGGCAAGGGACGGACCAGCCACACACGATCGCCTCGACGGGCAGTAGGCTATTGAATCTAGACGTCTCTTGGGGGGGGGGGAAGTTCCCCAGGATCGAGTTTCCCCAGAAAAATGAAAGAGATGTTTATTTTGTACAGAAAGTGTGAAATTTAGGTATAATCCCCCCGTGGTCAGAGTGGATTGAGGAGGGGAAATTGTTTACTACCCCCCCCCCCGGTCGTGAACTTTTCAAATATGAACCCCCCGACAGCAAGGGGAGTAGATTAAACACTGCTCGAGGGGCGTACGGGAGGGACGGACCATGGCCCTCTGGATATTGAGGGCCATGGACGGACGGACGTAGAAGGGAGAGAAGGAGGTACGAACGGCAGGGAAGTACGGAGGAGGGAGGGAGGAAGACAGTCAATTATATCACGTGAAGACGCCTCTCTTGACATTTTCAAATTGTTTTTAACCGTATTAGGACAGGCAAACATCTAGTACAATAATAGTGCCTATTGTAAACAGTTTCAGAAGCAGAAGTGTGTGTTCAGTGAATCAGCAGAAAACAAATTTTCGGAGACATGAAGTTAATCCATATGACCAGTCTAGATTCTTCGTAGGTGCCAAGAGGTAGGTGAGATGAGAAAGTAGAAAATTCCAGGTTTTCTTCATCTAACCAAGGGGTGTATGTGCAAGCAGAGAGTGACATAAATAAGCACGTACGTACGTAGACCTACTTTGAGCTGGAATCAATCAATAGTCGCAACCAAACCTCGTCAACAACAAAAAGGTTCGCGCATTTGTGACATATTATGTAGTGAAATTGTATTAATGACATTTAATTTTACCAGATTAGCCATTGAAAATTCTCAGCAGATGAATCGTAAATGCAGTAACTTGGTAACTTTTATAAGCAGCAATTATTAGTTCATTTCAGCCTGCATAATTATGGTGACGTCATTAGTCGTGAAACCAACTATGATGACGTCATCAGTTGTGAAACCACAAACGTCACAATACTGGTCAAACGGACAGCTAAAGCTAAGTAAGTAAGTACATGCTTTATTGCGGTTGTGGTGTTTGAATTCATCATGTCATTTTGTGTCCATAGTTGGGCATCATGTAGATCAGATTAATTTCACATACGGACTATTTATAGAATCTGATCTCTATTGCTTCAGTTGTCAATCCAACTAGCTAACGCAGCTGACTTGACTACTGTAACTCACCTCTCATTGTTATCACTAAGGGAAATTTGCATAACAAAGACTGCTAGGCTAAATCTTAGCATATTATGACCGCATTGCATTCACTGCAGAGGCTGTCCATTGACAAAGAATCCTTTTTAAAATCTGTCTAACAGTTCACAAAGTACTGTATTTTAACCAGCCAGCCTAACTCTGTTGCATGCTCACTACTCGTACAAATGGATGTTTGTGCGACCAGTAGATGCTGTGACCCTTGATGTGACCCACACCCAAACAGGCTACTCAGTCACTGGCCCAAAGCTTTGCCATTCCCTACCCAATTCTTCATTCTGTCAATGCTTTGATGTCATTCAGGTCTAAACTTAAAACTCATCAATTGCAACTTGTATACCCACTGTAACCTGCTTCTGCTCTCTCTGTTGGATCAGATTTCAATCCATTTTCTCCAATGGATTATGACTTTAGATTGCTATTTTGCTCAAAACGACCGACTGGTGTCTTTAGCATTATGATAATGGTGCAATAGAAGTCATTATGTAGTGTAATGTTATGTAAATCTTCTAAAATTTCTCAACACCCACAAAAGCCACGTCAGGGAGACCGGCTTATTCACTGGCGCTACATTAAATCAAGTCTGCAATAGCCAGGTAGCCGCTCCATTTATTCCGATGCTAGGTCAAAATCCGGGAGGTCAAGCCGAGGAGACAGCATTGTGCTATGGTGGGAATTGGTGATAATGGTGGTTGTGTGGTGGCACAGGAGTAGAATCGGGATAAGATATATTGAAGAGTTCGGTTTTCAGTCGTGAGTGGAAAGCAGAAGAGGAGAGTGCAAGCGGAGGAGAGGTGAAATTAAGAGATTAGATTAGATAAGATATTAGGGCTACACATCACATCGGGTCTGCTTCGACCAAAGACATGTCCACACCATAGTCGGGATAACTCCACCCACTACGATACTTTCTCTTTATGTCTCTCTCCACAGTCACGTTTATTGGTTGAGCCACAAACTGTCATGTGCTCTCATGCATTCCAAGCCACTGTCCTCAAGAAATGAAAAAACGAATAGCAACTTTTAAAGCTTGAGCTCTTTTCCTTACTCAAAGAAACACCTTATAACTCACAATTTCTCACTTGCTTTGAAACATCTAGGTAACTTACTATATTATAATCAGTAGCTGCGTTTCAGACTGCAGGCAGTACAAATGTTCATAATAATAATAATAATTTACATAATTCTGTTATGTAAACAACTAATTAACTTACATAGTGACCACACATTACCTTTATATATAATAGGTAACAGGCTAACTCAGCCCTTTGTGGGCTTTTTCAAGCGTTTTGTACCTATCGACCTCTGTATCAACTTCTGTGTATTTGATTGTTGCAAAATTGTCTTGATTTGAAGGTGACTTTGATGTTAACAAATTAGCCTAAACAGCTGTCCTAATTCAAATTCAGTTTAAGCTGATACAGCATTGTCATTTACAATCCTCAGCTGAAGCTTGTTATGCATTGTGATGAGATAGGCCTATTATGCAATGTTAATTGTCGAGATGCAATGTTTCAGGCAATAGAATCATCGAATGCACGAGTTGATGACATATTATGCATGTCGTAAGGCAATATGACTGTTTCAATACAGTCGACACTTAAATAAATTAACTACTAAGCACACTGACCCTACCACATATCAGAAGTTTTTATGGGGCATTGCAAATGCCAGCAGGGAGTCTTTTGTCATCACTGGCAACAGCAGATAATAGAGAGAGTACAAAGCCTCAAGATATATAGATCCATTGCTGATCTTAAAATAGCCAGACAAGTCATGACATTGTAATACCACGCCATTGTGTAGGACAGACATGCTCTCAGGGCCCAGGCTGCCTAAGTCAGTGAATGCCTTCAACGACGTGAATACCAGTCAGTGACCACACCAACACAGGAGGCTCATGACCCAAAACAACCGATGGTCTGCATTCCACAGACTCCAGCCTTCAGTGTTGACCACTTGCATACAAGCCAAATTCATAGAAAAAGGCAAATCAAATTCTCACTTGTGCCAGAATTTCAAGGACTTCTACTCCCACAATAACATCAGAGAAAGTATTGTACATGAATGGATAAAGAAAAATTCTAAATAAATGATTGCAAGTATAACATCATTTGCAATATTCCATCTCTATAGGAAAATTATCATAAGTGGTAAAAATTAATTTGCTACTTTGGCACTTGCCTTTAGCCCTTTATTAATTGTTACATAATTGACAAGTTTTGCTTGGTGGTGGTGGTGGTGGTGGGTCTCAATGAATGAATAAACTCAGAAATTAGTGGGTCATTGACCAAATAACAATGTGTAATTACAGGCCTATGTCAAAATCTGTAGTTTTAAATTACTTATGAAACATTATAATCTTTTGTTAGTTAGATTCATGGTAAATGTTAAATTTGTTGTTGAGCTATGCAAATACTTTCAGCTTAGTGCTCTGACTGGGTCTTTTTAAATTGCAAACCTTGAGCACATCCACATCACAGTTCTATCACTAACCTACAACTCCCTACAATATTCCCAGCCCAAGTACCTTCATGAACTCTTAACCACGGAGTCACAGGACTCTACCTTATCATCAATCTCACTCTACCATCCCCAATCACTACTTGCTCCAGTTCTCCCACTGACCCATTAGCACATCCCAAACTACACCTCCACTCTAGAACGATCTTCCCCTGAAATCCACAAATTCTCAGTTCCATACTCTATACAGTAGTGAATATTTAATGCATAGCCCATACGACCAATTTTAGAGGCATGTGGAACAAACCATTTCTGCCATGTTTGTTGAGGTCAGTTTGGTCATCCAATAATTAACTGCCATAATCACTGTAGTCCTGTAGGGTTACAAACTCTTCAACACTTTTATGACGAGCTCCATTGGTCTCCCAGTCACTTTTAGTACACTCTTGTCGTTAAGTGTTCCTGTAAAAGGAACACAATACAACTATTTGACCCATGCTACTAGTTCGCCAACTCTGCTTCTGCTGAAATTTCTCCTTGGGCCTTTGATTCAAAACTGATAGAGCAGTTTTCAAAACACCTTGATTTGAAGTTGATTAAGGGCAATGATGTTTAAGAAATACCCAGGTAAACAGGTAGTTTCAGATATTCAGTGCATCAGCACATCCTTTAAGTTATCTTAGACTTATGAATGAACAAGCACATAACGAAAGCAGTAACACTTTCTACATATTTAATCACAACAGAAGATTTCGACATAGCAGCCATTTTCTAACTTCCAACTCCATTGGACTTAAAACAGTGCTTGAGCTCACCAACTCTTGTTATTATTAAGAGTTACATAAATAATCGAGATGAAGAAAGTGGGGTACCGACAATCGGCGACAAAGACGGAGAAGACAAGGTCCAAGATTTAGGCTTATGGACTAAAGGTTAAACCATAAACTTGTATTCGCATATGAGATTCCAAGTTTGCTTTTTTTAACCCTTTAACATCGAGCTGCTTTGGTCGCCCATGCATTTTAGCACATGCTCATCATTAAAGGGTTAAACTTCATTACATTTTGTGAACAATCCTCACACATATCGTCATCTACAGGGATGATGCTTATCAAGTCTACCATGGCTAAAATTTTGGTCTTCTTTACACTTTCCTATATGTATTACAGACAGTCAATATAATTTATATATATATACATGATTACTGTTTTAATAAAAGCAATTGTGAAACAACTCTTGTGTTCCTCAGTTACCAATTAATTACTTACTTGCTTATCAGACAACTGCAGCCAGCATGTACAGCTATCCTTGTTTGCACATTCTGCAGGCACCATCTTGCAGATGAAATCATGTTCAAAACAAGACGTTACTGCAAGTTACTTTATTGTAATAGATTGTAACTAAAGAAATTTGTCATGGTTGCAACTTAAATAATCTTGAACAAGTAAAAAAATCTACAAATGTTATATAAATCAAGAACAGAAACTTGCACTATCATTCACTTGTAGAACCTTGAAGACATACAAAAAGCTTGAAGACATCCAATCATTACTCCAAGTTGATATTACAAAACAGCAAGCATTTCTTTAGTTTTTCATAATTTCAAATTTTGTAATGCAAACATCAATAATTTAGTTTTTATGCTACATTTTTGTACTTGTATCGATTATAAAGAATTTATAAAATGCACCAAACTACTAATTTTCACAATGCCAGTTCAAATGATATTTTGATAAACAATGAAATGGAAATAACAAGGATAATTTCGATAAACAAATCACAAACAAGTTAGGGTAGTTTTCATAAACAATAGACAAACCACAGACAATGAGTTGGGCATCTTTCACAGTGATTAATCGCTCTGATATCATAAGGGTAGAACTGCAAATGTTGTGGGGGGAGGGGGAAGGGGATCTGTACATGTGACACAAGAGAGACCAACTTTCTTTTCGTGTGATTCCATTTCCGACTTACAAGTTCACTTCAGAGATGGCCAAGGTTACAGCGCAAAAAAACTGAGACAGTATACATGATACTTACTTATACCACTTTTCAAAAAACACATAGCATGACTCGCTTCAAGACAGTTTGCAAAAAGCATAGATATGATGACATTGAGACCAAGACCAAGTTTCCAAGACAAAAGACCAGACTAAGACACCAACAAAATCTATCTCGAGATGTCTCAAGATCAAGACTTAATCTCAAGAGCATACAACACTGGTAAAATGGCACACAATACAATAAACAGTTAGCATTTAATTTCAGATGAGATCTTAATTATAAAGAAAACAGATCTAGATAATGATTCATTTTCAGTTGACGATCTCTTTTAAATAAAGCAGCACAAGATTTGTCCTTCATTTCAAACAGGGTGCTCCAAATATTAGTGCTTAAGAAAGTCATAAAAAACTCGGTTAACATAAGGGCTTACAAACATCACATGATAAAGTAAACAGTCAATGAATAAGCATTAATCACATTTCTACACATAATAGATTGGTGAGTAACATCATATTTGAGAGGTTCTCGGCAGATAAACAAGCAATGTTACATTGCATTTAATCGAATATTCGTGCCGACAAGACTTGAACAGGCTCTTCTAGTGATGGAAAAGGCGGAGGTTGCTATGAATGAGAATGATTCCATGTTCATCACAAGCATCAATGACCACCTGATCATTGTTTGAGCCAGATGGCGCCACTATGTATTCAACTCCAATCTGCAAAAAGTAGCAAACAGGACATTTGGGTATAATCCAACAAACAATATCCTGCTTATTAAAGGTATACACGACACTCAACTGGTCCATTTGTCTACAATAATCTACATAGCTGGAAAATGTCATCTTGATCAAGAGTATGAATTTGGTTTGCATTCATATGCACCTAAGGCTCATTTTACTACAAAATGTATTCATACACACAATATGTTACGGCCAAATTCTGCTTTTAAGACAATGAATTCAAATTTTATATACAACTTCACAAAAATTGGCGATTTACATAAATGACAAAACGGTCTTATATTTTTAGTCTGACTAGTTGGTCTCAGCCATAGTGATGTATAATATATAAATATATCACTAGAGAGAGAGGATCTGCTATCTATGTTTGAGGCCGCCGATTCAAAACAACCTTGACCCTTAGGCCGCTCAAAATTGTGAAACGATCGAAGTTAAATTGTGTAGCGTGTGGATGTAGCGATTTATTAAAGCCCGAAAACAAGGCCGCTGGAATATTATTTTATCGATAAGTTGTTATTTTGTGTCTGTTGTACTTTTAACAAGGCGTAAGCTTCGAAAAGAAATTAAACAGCCTCGCTTAAGCTTGACTGCGTCCACGAATTTCAACCAATCAAAACGCGTCACTTCAATTTCCATTAACTGCCGAACTCTCGGTAAGGTGTTATTATATCTATGATTGTGACTTCGAGGCTGTGTTAAGGGAAGATACGTCATAATATATCTCATTGGTCGCAGCCTATTAAATTTGCA
Organism: Aporrectodea caliginosa; assembly: GCA_020284085.1. Classification (NCBI taxonomy): domain Eukaryota; kingdom Metazoa; phylum Annelida; class Clitellata; order Crassiclitellata; family Lumbricidae; genus Aporrectodea; species Aporrectodea caliginosa. Next base: position 315,479 of record JACEVL010000155.1, on the reverse strand, counting down.
TGTGGCCTCTTTTCTCTGCTCAAGCAACATAGTAATGCTAACAATTTTTTTCCCTTACCCAATCATACACATTACAAAATATAGGTTTACCCAAACATTTGCTAACAGCAATTTACCAAAATGTTGTCTGTGCTGCCATGTCAATTCAAAGAAACTCTCAAAGTTACATGCATACATGTACTATAAGTTAACCCTTTCGCTGCCAGGTATTTTTGCGGTTTCCGGTACCCCCTGTGCCAGGCATGGAAGCGTATTATTAGCGTGATAGAATGTCTATATATTGTAACTTCCAGTCTTCACAATGTTAATATTTCTTGTGCACAACACTAATAACATATTTACATTCTGCATTCTATGGATGTAGAATACTGTTTACTTCCAAAACTTGTGTTTCGAATGGTATAGTTCAAAGCAATTGTCAACACATAGTCCCGGCTTCGATGGACACTTGGTGCATGTGTAACGACTCTCACGACGAATCTTACTTTTCTTGTAGCAGACCTTACAGCGTTTCATTGCTTTTGTCTGTTGACCAACAAGGGGAATTTTAGTGGGAAAGTGACGTTCTGTGAAGCGCAACACATTTTCACACGGCATAAATTCCGACGAAGACGGATCATCATGAGCGTCTCTTTGAAGAAGCTGTTGTATGACTTCGTTAGTAAACTCCAAGTATGACAACTTCGGTTGGGGGTGTGATTTCTTGTACAGAATGTGGGCATTTAGCATGGCAAGCTGTAACAAATGAATTCCCAGCTTTTTATACCAGACCATTGTCTTCCTGGTAGCATCGTACGGCTCCAATAGCTGATCCGACTTGTCTACTCCGCCCATATTACGATTATAGTCCAGTATACAGTCCGGCTTATCCATGGTTCGAATGTTCTTACGTCGAACATTTACATAAAAACCTAACAATAACAATAATTATCAACTCACTGGAAAAACCCAACGTCATCCCTACACAGCACAGCCAGGCCGAAAATACCGCGGGAAAAAAAAATTTTGTAGCCCAAAGTAGCCTACAGGCATCACATGTGTTCCTGCAGTGCCATCCACACGACTTCAGTACTATACCCGCAGTGCCACGCTTTCAATGCAGTCAACATAAAATTGACGTCTAAAGACGTCTTACAAGGCACAGTGAGCACCTAGTCAGCATGACGTCTTAAGACGTCATGTAAGGCACTGAAGGGGTTAAACCATACATTATATATAAGTCTTGTCTTGTCTTCAACCATGCTCGATCCAAGGGTTGGTCGCTCCATGGACAAGTCTTCTCCACCTTTTTCTATCTTCCGTCTCTGTCAACAATCGATGAAAAGGCATATTCATCCACGTGCTGATGTTGTTAAGCCATCCCATTCTCGGTCTTCCCCGCGTCCTTGCTCCTGGTACAGTTCCCTGTATGATCTCCTTTTCCAGGCAGTTTCCCTGTTTCCTCATCAAATGCCCAAAGTTATATATATATAAGTACCAACACATTATAGGTAGAATGTTACCTGATGTGCATGGTCCACATTATCCCTGAATGGGAAAAAGGCATCAGAGCTTAAAGCCACCAACTTCAGCTCCTTCATCCACTCCCTGCGATCCTCCTGTGTTGATAAACATATAATTATGTACCATTTATTTATAGGTGGGGTACCCATGTACATGAATGCACGTACAGACATTTATAGAAAGCATCTAGTTGTTTGAGTTTGCAACATGGTAGCTTTGCTGCGGATGGCCCTTCTCTGCAGAAAAATCTGCCCCTTCTCTCTGGAAAAATTCTCCCTAGTGTGACTACAATTTGCACTTGTAAAGAAATAACTTAGAAATAATTCAGATGACCAACAAAGCAAATTTTTTACTCTGAAATTTTATATTACTTTAATTTCCAGATGTTATAGTATTTAACAGTCCCTTAAGCTAGCCCTAAGGCAGCCAAGTGTATGAAGTGCTAACAAATTTATTTGAATTTTCTCATCCTCGGCATATGAAGGCGGGTGGCCAGTCCTCTCCCTCACTGTCTCATCTGCCCAAGACAGTGTACGGTCAGCGTACTCATTATAGTCGAGTTCGAGTTGACTAGGGGGTGCACGTGGAGCAGAAATCTGGAACCAAATTTCTGCCTTGGCAGGGATTTGAACCCCTGCCCTCTCGATTGACAGTCCAGCACGCAAACCAATACACTATCAATCAAGCACCCCAGGGCCCCCAGTTGTATTTCATAATATCAAATCATACCTGAGATAATGGTTTTGGAATGGAATCAAACATTTCTTCCCACACTGTCTTGTCCATATCCTATCACAAATGAAATTGCCTTTAACAACTGCACCAAAATGGAAGACTCTACGTAATAAATAACAACTGCATGAATTTTATTCAGTTAAAAAATTAAATAATGTGCCATTGTTAAAGTGATTACATTAGATCAGATACACTACAAAAGAAATGATTACTGTAAATCTTTGATGACATATTTTAAGCAGTGCTTACTAACTTACAGGTATCAACTTATATATATATATTTATCTGAAACAGTGTAACATAGACACTAAAGATGTTTATATAAAAAAATGCTCTGAATGAATGAATGCATATATATTTATATCTTGTGTATTGAGCTTACCATGCAGAATAAATTTCTGACCAGATTCCACACAACCACAAGCAACTATAAACTAATTGTATGCATACCTGGCCAACAGTATCTCCAACATAATTGTCCACAGCATTAGAAATTTCAGCTCTTTTGATACTTTTTCTGAATTTCATCTGAAGCACTTGAGGGTGCTGCCTCAGCCACCTACAATCACAAGTCAGCAATGACATACTTCATCTGCACTAACTTGCATTGATGAAGCAACTGTAAATCTTTGATGACATTAGCATATTGTTAGTCGAAGGGACAAGGTGGCCGATTGGTTAAAGCACATGGCCTGTAATGCAGAGTAAACGTTCAAGCCTCACTCAGGTGGTTAAGTCCTTCACTGACAATTGCTCAGTGCCATCGATGTACTGTCATATGGTCATATGCACTTCTGAACTTTGGAAGGACAATATCACAACACAGTTGTATTGTATTGTATAAGGCTAGTTTTTCCCCAATAGAAAGAAAATTATGCAAAATAACCCTTGGCTTAGTGATTTAGCAGTAAATAATTTGCCTAAGCTAAGTTAAGAGAATCACATTGAAGAGCTACATATATTTATAATCAGCTTAAACAACTACTTAAAATTGGATCAACAGGTTTTAACAGATAGAGAAAAATCTATGGAGAAAAATCTATGAATACATTAAAAGTAGAGAAAAATCTACGAATACTTTAAAAGTAGAGAAAAATCTATGAATACATTAAAAGTAGAGAAAAATCTATGAATACACTAAAAGTATATATAATTATTAAAAGCTGTATTACCAGTTAGAAGCCTTTTCTCCTGCTAATCTGGTACAATGTATTCTGGACTGCTGCCCTGCACCAATGCCAATCACCTGAAACAAAACAGAAAATTTATTTCATTTAAAATAAAATGAGTGCTACACATGTCATATAAGAAATTGGTAAATGGAGTACTGTATTTTCTGGACTATAAGTCGCCGTTTTTACATAAGAGGGGAGTCACGGGCAGCGACTTATGTAAAGTTCCTGATGTGTTTAATAGCTAACTGCCTCTCTATCAGTCAATACATTATCCTTGGATCCTTTCAGCTACATCACATATAGAACCAAGTACTGATCATTGTAAAATCATAACAGCTAAGGTTTTAATCTTAAATTTCAAATAACTAAAACTACCGTAAAACCACAAAAACCAAATGCTAAAAAATTTATTTCAAAAGTGCATAAAATCTAATTTTAACAAAAGGTTATATTTTTTAAAAGTACCAGTAGTTGCTAATAATGGCCATATATTTATGGCTGCTGACAGCACATGTACATACACGCATTTGACCATCTGTGTATGGTTGCACCATATCTACCTGCCAGTGCAAACTACGTATTGATGTTACACGAATTTTGCATCACTGCACCCTATACAAAGGAGCAACTTAGTCCAGAAAATACGGTACACTTGTTTAAATAACCTTAATGGAATTCTTCAGCAGCGTGGCTCTGTATGAATGTAACAGTAAAGCATACACATAAAAAATGTTTTAATAATCATTAAGAAAATGTCTTCTGCTTGCAACACAGAATCAGCTAAACTGTTGTTCGCAAGGATAACTTATACCGAACTTGAACAGTGCCAAGAAAAACAGCTTCTCAAGACTTCTCACCAATGACTGCAATAACATTTTGGTGCCTCTAGTGTCTTGGCCCCCAGCTACACAACCAAAACAGTATGGTGCAAATACAAGGCATTGGCCCTCAATACCTAGTTACGTAAAAACTGTTAAGACACTGCCAATGGAGCAGTGTCTCAAGGCTTCTCGCCAATGACACTGGAGTAAAATGTTCAATATAGGTTTATAAATAAGCAATATGATAACCTGTCCATTCTTGGCATAGCAGACAGAATTTGATTGGGTAAACTTTACTGCAATCGTCGCCACAATCAAGTCACGAATGGCATCTGCTGAAAGCTAAAACAAGACGCACATTATCACCGCATTAAGTTGAATTAGGTCACTGGAATGAGTGACAGTTTCATTACAGAAAAACTATGGAATTTACTTTAACAATACAATCTAAATCGGCTTCAAACACAGTCAGACAAGACTCTTACTGAATTTTCTTATTTAAAGATCATAACTTCGTTTCATAAATTCACCGCATAAATGTTAACAATCCACCTCAGCTCAAATCTGTAATTCTTTACTGATTTTCACAAAAGTAACTTTATGCACGGTATTCTTGCATTTCCACTTTTTTATTTTAGACAAGTAGTCAAAAGCGAACTACACACTTACAATTGATATTGCATGAAATCAAGCAAACCTCTTTCTTTTTGGAGACGATATTGGAAAACAGTTTTTCGTCAATAACTGCATTATTCCGTTTTTGTTCCATGGTCAAACCATAGACAGTCCTGACCTCAGTTTCAGGTGGCTCATAGGCTGGATCAATCTACAGGTTTAAATAAATAATTCAACTACAACTAAATCATACTTCCTCACATATTTTTCGAAGAGGTGAAATTTTACGAATGGCATACAAAGAACAACTACAACATGGGACTAGTCACAGTACAAAGTATGCCTTATACCAGAGGTGTCGACCTTATTTAAACGGCGGGCCAGCGGCAATATTTTCCAGAAAGTGGTGGTCGAGGCACCAAAGGCGCCTAAGCAAAATGGGATAGGGTCTGAGAGGGGGCGCAGTGACCCCGTCTCCAGAAATGTTTTGCAAAACTAAATCTTAAATGGTGCATTTTTAGCATATCTTCTTCTTCTTCACGTTCTCTGCCCTCAGGCAGGTTCATATGTCCAACGACGCCATTTTTCTCTGTTCTCTACTTCTCTTTTCAGTCCGCTGTATCTCTCCTCTGCCAACATCCAGTCCAGTAGCATATAAGCAGTCTTAATTTTGATCTTCATTATCAAAATCCTCACTCTACAGTGGAGTGAGGACTTAGTATTGACAGGCTTGTTGCTAGCACTACTACTATATCATGTAATCTTACTGCATACTTGTCAGTTTAAATTAATAAACAAAAATTATTAGTATTATTATTAAAAAACCATAGTTACTAGAAGATCCAGTGATTACACGTACAAACCTGCAGTACACAGTAAGCTCCACCTTTCTTTTTACTCAGGATCTTCAGAGCTTCTTCTTCATAACCAGGAGCAATGATTCCATCAGAAACCTGTCAGAATGTTATTCCCAAAACAAACTTTACAATCACACCTGATAATTAAATTAAGCTGCAAGTTATATTCAAAGATATTTAGTGTTCACATTTTTCACAAGGTCAAACTGATTAATTAATTACTAATCATTACATAGTGGCCAAAGCAGCATACTTCACAGCAAGCTTCAACCCCATTGTATGTAAATGGCCATTTATATAGCGACTTACAAGAAACTCACGAAGGCCCCATTGAACTACTTTTAATAAAATTTATATTAATTTCATTTCTGTGCCTTGCATAATGGGGTAAAACAATAAGATAAAACAGACAAGACTTTACACTTACAAAATAAGGAACACCCTTTTGATGCATGTTCCCTTACCACAGATTTAATTTTTCCTGTCACCGTCTCACTCTCTGGAACTCTCTTCTGGAAAATGCTTGCTGTGCAGTGTGTGTTGGTTTCAGATCTTGGCTAATAGCTCACCTCTACCCAAAATCATAATTTTCTCTCTTCGTACACTCATCTGGTCAATATTCTGTTTCTATATCTTCTTGTGTTTCCCTTTTGACTTCTGACCAGACTCAACCAGAAATTTGGCATGTAGTGACTATTGACTTCAGCACTACTACAGTGCTGCTGTAAAAGTTTCTGGCTCATTATAAATGTTACAGTGCTTTAATTTTATGTCCCTGAAAGCTGTTAAGGTTTCAACACTATAATAAAATTTATTCTGACAGTTGCAAAGGTGTTAACTGAATCCTAGTCCTACTTTTTGTTTGAAATGAATTCATTTTGTTGAAGTTCATGGTATAAGACAAAATGGTGAATCAGCTCCTAACCTCTCTAGATATAATTCTGGCTGTGATGGCATCACATTTATCAGACAGAGCAATGAAGTCTCCAAATGACGACATTCGGTCAGCACCTACGAAACAGAAAGTAACTTCCTAAATTGGTTACATTCCAAAACAACACAAGGTTACAGAACTAAGTACAACTAGTAATGCACTCAATAATTTGTAGAATTCTGATAATAGTTCTTGAGCACTTTATTGCCAGATAATGCTTTAGTTACTTACTTCATTTAATATACCAATAATCTTACCTCTATGAAAGTCTGGTTCATTCTTAATTTCAAAATCACTTTACGCAGATTTATAAAAACCAATCAATATGTATTTACTATTCATAAAAATAATACTTGCTACAATTATTACCACGTCATGAAGATTTCCTAGCATATCTTTTCATACCTCGAGCCCTTGCATAGGCTGTCGCCAAAGGAGTGAGTTCGCTCTTGAGATCGTCAACCATACACAGTTTCGCCTCGTCATCTGAGAGAGGAACACCTACAGCGGCACCTGCTGGACTGACGTGCTTGAAAGATGCGGCAGCAGGCAGACCAAGGGATGCCTTCAGCTCTTTGACCAAAGGCCAGGCATTCAGAGCATCCAACAAGTTGATATAACCCGGACAACCATTCAGAACTAAAAGTAACATTTCATTTCAAGTCTAACACTATAAAATTTGATCTACTTAAGTGAACTACCGTAAATCAGAAGCATTAACAAAAATTACCTATCTCCAATTGATTCATTGCTTATCTTTGCTACAATCCAGTGAGATCATTAGTCAGTACAAATGGGTATGTCCGGAATTCCATCTCTGGTAATCAACTTCAAGGACAAATAATCGAAGGTTTAATTGAAATAACCATTCCATAAAGAATACTTAACTTTAACATGTACATGACATAAACTATTACCAAAATACTAATCCTTCATATTTATTAAGAATCCCAGTTTGTAGCAGTGCTTCTAACAATCATAGTAATAGTACAATAGAGTAACAAATTATCGTGTTCATACTACACTGCAATACCAACTTTTCAACTACTTTAATTTACCTTTCAGAGGCAGTTCAGGTCGTGCTGTGTAGATCTGTGCTGGCTTCTGGTGAGGATTGGTTCCATACCTCAAGGTCAGTTGACTCTGGCCTGAACCATACTGACGTCGAAAGTAGTTGGAAATTGCAGCATCATAAGCTGCTGTGTGATGGAATGCCTGAAATTATTACATTAAAAATCATACAATGCTTTAACAACTTTTAACAGAAAGAACGGTTGTTTTACTTAAACCATGGCACATATCCCAAAATACGAATTAACATTCTTTATCAAAACTTTACGAATCAGTCGCTTACTAAAATCCAGTATCTGAGGGCAAAGGGAGTAATGGCAATTAAACAAACTAAATGAAAAAGCTGCTAACCTTTAACATGAGCTTCTTTCTTGTTTCCAGCGTAGTATCTTGATCAGCAGAGGATTCCAATTCCTCAGCCACCCTAACATAAGCATACAAATTAATTTATGAGCACTTGGTTAAGTTACTTCAGGTGTTTATTTATGTATTAACTTTATAATCAGTCAATCAACTCAGCCTGCATTTCAAAATAGTTAGTGCAAAGGACTGGAACTATCTAAATGCATTGGACAATAAGAGGTAAATATGATCCAGTAAAACTTTTAAAACAAGACATGTTGGCCACACCACAAATGTTGAAAAATTAATGTATCACTCTAAAAATGAAATATTTTCCTTTTTTTACCACAAGCAGTAAATCAGCTCATTGGCATTAAAAAACCTCACTAAGGAAGTTAAATAGTAATTAAAAAGATCAATACAAACTTTGCATAATCATCAGGGTCACAGACAACGGTTACACGATCATGATTCTTGGCAGCTGCCCGAAGCAAGGTAACACCACCTACAACCATATATCATCAAACTTGAGGAATAAACACAAAGCAGGAACAAACATTTAAGTACTGCCATTATTGTAACGAAAATACTCATATATGTTCACAAGAAGTCTGTTAGTTTGCAAATGATCAGGCTGCAGTTTATATTAATTAAAAGTGGGTAAGCCTTGTTGCCAACACTAAAAATATCAGTACCATTTTTCTTTAAAAAATCAGGTATCACACATCACAATTTGAATGCCTATGAGGACTGAAATAGACTTACAGATTTCTGTTCCACTACTGTTCATTATTATAGAAACATTTCCTTTGAAGAACTCATATGAACCCAGAAAACACATTTATAAGTACTTCAGCACAATCAATGTCAATAATGGAAAAGAAAAAAACCTTTAGAAAATTAATTAATTTTGGAAACAGTTCTGTAAAAAGATAAATATTTATTTTCTAACCTATGTCAACCTGTTCCACAGCTTCTGCTGTTGTAATTGTTTCTACAGCAACAGTCTTAGTAAATGGATACAAATTGTTCACCACAAGTCTACAAAGAAACAACAAATGTTAAGAAAGAATTTAATTATTTACTTGGATTTTCAATCAGCCTTTATATAAGCAACAGAACAATATCAATATAATAAGACACTATCACTCATGAATGTTCCTAAATAATCTTTTAGTGTTCCTATTTAAACAAGAGAAATTTATATAATAACAGTGCTGTTTAAAGGGAACAATCATTAACAAATTCAGACATAACTTGAAAGTACAGTAGACTACTAGAAGTCTCAAGCTGCTGCATTTCCACATCATCTTAACATATTCCATGTTTCTCTAGCAAAGCAAAGTAGGTCACAGCATATGGAATTCCAAAAGTCTACAGATATTTCATGTGTTCTAATACAGTGATTCCCCTGTAGGGTGAAAGAGTTTTCACAGCATCACTCACACTGTACAGCTAATATATTAAAACTAATAATGTTGACTAAACTAATAATGTATATTTCAATCAGCCGTTTTATTGAATCAACAACAGCACAATTAATTGACAATCAGTCATTTAAAAAAATGTTAATCTGCTGATGCCGTCAACAGGACAGCCCTAAAGGATAAAATAATCCGCTATTGCAGGGCTGCCCCTTTTCCATATTACATTTACTGATGGCAAGACGATTTTTCAGATCATATAGAAAATTCAACTTAAATAACACTGTTAGGGCTAAATCATAGCCAAACAACTAAATAACAAAACATTTGCAATAGAGGATATTCTGACAATCAGTATATACAGCCCACATACGTAATGGGGTTGTATCCATGTTGAAGAAGTTCTGCATTGTCTGAATCAGTAGATCTTGACAAGATTCCTAGAATTCAGGCACAACTTTTATCAGTAACTTTGATTCAACATATGCATTGAATTAAAATACTCATGTTGAAGTGAAAATGTTAGAAAATATGCTATGCCAACATCTTTTTAAAAGTGATTATATAATCATTTCTAAGCATGAATAATTTAATATGCACCAAATATTGCTTCATTTCTATTTCCACAAAAATAAAAATTTTGGGGTATCAGAACACACAACTCTCCACTGTGATTGTGACTGTCTAGTTCACTTATAAGGACTGTCTAGTTCACATATAAGGAGTCCTTTCCAAAACCTATGCTTAAAATCTGAGCTGTTGAATTATTGCAACTCAGGTAACCAAGAAACTTTATAGTTAACATGGGATTAAAGAACTGTATTGTAATTTTAAATTACCGGTATTAACATTACAGAATTTACTAACCTGCATGTATTGCAGGATGAAGAGTTTTCACTCGTCCTCCAAGAAGCTCGGGTGCCTTAGTGTAGGCAGAAACATCCCTAAAAAACACAAGTTTGGAAAAATCATTTAGCAAAAAAATACCTATTATGAATCAAGCATTGTTCATATAGTGACTTATGAAGGTTTAAAGTTAGCGATAAAATGTTCAGAATCTGAATCCAAGCTGCAAAAAGAAAAGGTATGGTAGAATACCAAAGCATATCTAGTGTTTTAATCTCATTCACACACATGACTCATGGTTTAAAGTTTTAAGTCATAAGAGTGATAAACAACATACATGGTTGAAAAAGTGATAGTTGCAAATATGGGAACTTGTGATGAAAACTAAAACTAAATATGGAAATGGAATTCTTTATAATTCACTACAGGAAATTGAAGAGCCAAAATGCTGTACTGCAGTGAAAAGCTGAACCTCAAGATCCAGCTACAAGCAGTGCCGTTTTAAGGCCTAGGCACGCGAGGCACGTGCCTAGGGCCCCGCGCAACAGGGGGCCCCGCGACGACCCAGAAACAAAACTACATCGCGACCATGTAATAACAATACGATAATATTACTAAACAATATTATAAGTTCCAACAATTCTGCAAAGTTAGATCAATAACACATCTTTAAACATACGTTTTCTAGTTAAATATAATTATTGGTAGGCCTAATAATCAAGCGCAATCTGCGCAGAACGCTAAAGAAGTTAGACTTAAATAAATCAATAATAATGTCCGCACAGCTTATTTATATATTTTTGCTTTCATTCGTCTGCTTTCTACAACGCTAATTACGCTATCAAAAATTGTTTATGTCTTGGTAAGTTAATGTGAATTTTTAATATGAAAGCTCTCTCAGTCCTATAGGGGAGACCGGGGTTGGATGCAACAGGTGTTGGTTGCAACACTATCGCTAGTTAAGCGCTAAATAACAGCAGCGTAAAATCAAATCACCTACCTTGTAAGGAATATATTTTAGGTCAACGTGACTTAATTTCTTGGCAGGTAGTTGATTTGAACTACCGAAAAAAGTTAAAATTTATTTTCAGACATCAAAAGTAAATTTTTCGGTTTTGTGTTTTTTCGTAATGTAGCTTAATGTGTTGAAGCAATTTAGTGTTGTTTGGTGCCATAAGTTGAACAAGGAATTGGGCTTGAAAATGCATTTAGTCATTTTATTTAAAACCAACGCTGTCGATAAAAATTTTCTATAACAATGTCTATGCATTGCTTCGGGGTTGGTTGCAACATTTTAATCGGGGTTGGTTGCAACATGTTTTATTAGCTGAATTGAATGTTTGTATGGTTTAAAATGCACCATTTAAGATTTGGTTTGGCAAATGTTTTCTTGGGAACGGTTCACCAAGCCCCTCCCGCAACTTTAGCCACGTTTTTCTCAAGCACCTTCGACATCCTGGCGGCCTGGCCCATCACTTGCTGGAAAATTTTGCCACTGGCCCACCATTAACAAAGGTTTGACACCCCTGGACTTTAGTCCGTTAATAATGGGTGGCAATAAGCGAATCAGTAGGCAAATAACACTCCCGTTTTCCTTTTTTGGTTACAATTTGAAGGTTGAAAAAGCTCTACAATTTTAATTAAAGCTTGAACATTAGGCAATGCAGCCTAAATAGGTAGAAGTAGTTAAAGTAGACTAGCCTGCTATGGAGGCTATACGCCTATCGAGTATTTATATATCCGACATTTTACATGACGATTATTGCAGCAAAACAAATTTAATATCTTGACTGATGCTTTTGATCAGATTTAATTTTGAAGTTCTTCAATCTATTACAAATTTATATGTAGGCAGGCCTCGGTTTTCCCTAGGCAATGCAACCTACGTTGTATAATTATACTACTTTCAATACTGTTGCAACCTTCCCCCAGAGCTGTTGCAACCAACACCGGTTGCAACACTTTGAAGCCCTCTGTTCAGTTAGCTATTGTGGTTACATCCTTGATCACTGAGATCGTCACTATAGCTTGTTCTGGTGCTGAGATATAAAGGATATATATGGGCTAAACAATTTTCAGGTTGTTCCAAAACTAAATAGATGGCACATCAAAATATGAAAATTGTTGCAACCAACCCCGGTCTCCCCTAATCTAGTCATTTTCTAAATTGTTTAAAATTTCAATTATAACAAAGCGTAATCAAATTTCTCACTGCAGATAGTAGGCTAGATGTCGTCATGTCGGAACTCGGTAGTGAATTTGGCAAACTTATTTAAGTTAACAAAATCTAAAACTGTACGCAGTTGTTGTCACTTCATTTCCACGTCCAATATATTAACGTTAAGTTATTTTGATAGTTTCTAACCTTTCTATTATGCAGATTGTGATTGTTTGTTATCACTGAATTGCCATTTTTAACAATAACAACTTTAATGTAACTATGTTAAACTAAATTTTTATTTTACACTTGTAGTACAAAGACTGCTGTGTTAGCCATGGGCGTCCGAAGGGGCAAAGGGGCATTTGCCCCTGAATTTGCAAATATTAAAAAAAATAATTATGATCTTAGTTTTTAACAATGAATGGCTATGATTTTTAGACAGTTTTATTTTTAATCCAAACTAGTCAAGATAAACCTAAAAAAATTAAAAATATATAAAAATTGAAACATTTAACAGTTTTGTTTTTGAAATAAACGTTCAGATATAACTGAAAACGGATCCCAGAACGCTAAAAAAATAGGCTCCATATCATGTCAAATGCTTCCAGAAGTGCTAGCAGCTGTTGAGATCCGCGCCAGACCCGTGCCAACAATTCAAAACTATGCCCCTTTAAAACAATTTTCCCCATAAAAAATATTCCTGCGGACGCCCATGGTGTTCGCTATGTTAGCAGTTTAGTACTAGACCTATATCAATAAATTTAACAAAATGCCACATATGCACATGCAATGCATTAATGCAATATATCTGAAACTGAGAGATTGAGGCAGAAATTGGATTACGTTTAAGGTTAGAGGTTGTGCCTAGGGCCCCCAAACTCCTTAAAACGGCTCTGGCTACAAGTGCAAGTTTAGAGCAATTTGCCATACTGTATTAGAATGAAGTACAATAAAAGAAAAACAACGAAAGACATCACTGTCACTAGATAGCGTAACTCACACAACAGGAATGCCAGCTTCCCGCAGAGTATTTGCAGTTCCACCAGACGCCAGAAGCTCATAACCAATCGCTTGAAGGCGAACAGCAAATGGCACAAGACCAGTTTTGTCCGAAACTGTCAGAAGAGCTAGAGTATAAAACATTTGAAATAACAAACAATACCCTTTTCTGTTTTAAAACAATCGACTGGTACAAGAACATTTTAAGACATAAGATCAAAGCATGTGTGACAATCTTAACTATATCATTTCAATGGCATACCTAATATAAAATATATGATTAAAAGAGGTTCAAAACTATAATTGATTACTAGTCTAATCCAATCTATCTAAACATTTCAAAAGGAGGCTAAAACCCTACATCTAAGATAGCAGAGCAGTCCCTTAAGCTACGTTAATGCTAAAAGAACCCACAGGTAATCATTGTTAGTGACTTCATTTTCTTTGCCTTAGAAAAGGCGGGTGGCTAGTCCTCTCCCTCACTATAAGATCTGATCACAGACATTGTACAGTCAGTGTACGCTTTTTACAAAAGAGTTTGGTAAGGAAGTGGACAACATTTTTTAGTGGAACAGAAATCTGGAAATCTATGTCCTATTGTCCTTCCTATCAGGTATCTAAACTGTCGATATCTGGGTTGATTCAAAAGCTTCAATAATTAGCATCTCAAACTAAAGCAGAACCTTCAAAGATAATGACAGCAAATTATAACTTAAATTCATGATGTAAAAATCCACGATACTTATAACTGAACTGGATAACTTAAACATCACTAATTAATGTAGACAAACTGTATTCACCAAGTTTTCGTTTGTTCTGCGGAACAGCTGAAATCAGATCAAATTCCATTTTCACACAACTACCTAAAATAAGAAGACAAATATCATGCAGACATAATCACTTTGGCTTCCTTAGCCGCCCTACATTTAATTATCGTTTCTCCAACTCTTGCCACTTGTTTATCCCTGATGACATGCTCGTATGGAATGTTCCCTGCGTTATTTAAAATCCTTCTCTGAGTGCAGGCAACAAAGCTTTGCCAGCTTATCTTTTCCATTTTAAGGTCATTCACAAATTAGGCAGACTGGATGAATAAGACAAGCGCTAAGTAAGTAAGTAACAAACACGAATTACATCAAGCCGTGTTACCATCGCACGTTTAGCGCCAAAATAAGCGCAAAATCACACTTTAAAGCGCGTTTTCATTAGATCTGTGTAACGTTCCGGTTATATATTTAGAAATAGCCTTTTCGTAGACTTTCACTGTTATATTTTAATAAAATATTCTTCATTACGTGTAATTCGTGTTCGTTACTTACTTACTTAGCGCGCTGCATTATGGGATGTGACTGAATTGTTGATAGGACAAACCTTTCCCAGAAGATTTATCCTTGTTCAAAATGCGTTACTTCCTAAAAATTGGTGTCGTGATGGTCGGTTAGGGTCAGGTTAGGCGTCGTGAGTGTCGGTTAGGGTCAGGGTTAAGGTCGTTTTTAGATAAAAGGTGGAAAAAAATTCCGCCGCAGAAGTAAGTTTTCGCGGGTCGCGTGGCGGCATTTCTGCCGCACCACGCATTCACTATAACAAAGTAGGCCGACACGCCCACCTACACAAAGCAATTGTAGGCCTGCCTCTGGCGCGAACACGTGCTTCCACGATCAGCTCTTTACCTGCGTTGGTCTGCAATCTGTTTTCTAACTTTTACATAATAAAACACAAAACAGTGCAATGAATTCACACTTCGTTGGCCTTCGTACAAATTGCACTAATCAAGCACCCACCCTGAACGCAAACAACAACGAAGAATCCAGTTAATCAGGACCGAAAAACACTCGCTTCGCATGAACCTATTGACATCTGACCTGTACCAAATGGAGACCAAGGACCGATTATAAACAAGACTGGAAACTCGTTGCAAAATGTCGTATGACTAGTTTTTGGGCGATAATTGGGTCAGGAATATGTCGCATACGTTTACTTAATAAACGCATTCCGTTAATTATATTCATGAAAGCAAATCGACAAAATTTAGTAATGAAATTTGCGAAGTTAAGAATTGTCTGTGAAGATTCAAAACACCATATTTAATATCAGAAACAAAATTTAAGGTGGGGCGACTTCTGTTTATAAGTGTGAGACGGATATACAATAATTTTCAAGAATAACCATTCTTCTATCTCTCTTACATTATGACCGATGCATAGCACCAGAGCTATATATTACCGACGGTAATATATAGCTCTGCATAGCACCATTAAAACAAAGAATTTAAAATCTTCCGCAGATCATTTTCGCGGCCAAGCGGTTGAAGCGGCTGAGTTGTAACGGAGTGAGCTCAGAGTAAACGAATGCGTAGGGATAAAAACAATAGCCTACATGTATGAGAATTATAGAAAAAGACTGGGGGGTCAGACTTTGATCCACGTGGAGTTTGGGTGTGTATTTGTGTAATGGGGTACTAAGAAAGACTAGGGGGTTTTAACCCCTCAAACCCTCTGAGAATTCTCACCCTGGATAAGGACAATTTTCACAAAGGGTAGGCTACATAATAGGCCCCTAGCCTATAGGCCTAGCGTTTGCGCAATTGTCTTTGGTGAGATCGAGGTCACTTTAAAGTTCTGCAGTCTTCACTCTCCAACAAACCCTCAATCACCGGTATTCCTCGCTCTACCTCAATAAAAGCCCTTGGCGTCACCGTTGATGAAAAACTATCAGTCACAGAACACATCAACCAAGTCGTCAAAAGTGGCTCTGCTTCAATCTTTGCCCTAGGCCTAACACTCAAAAACCATGGTGCATGATGCATCTGCAGATTCTCTACAACTGATCACCCGCACAACCATCATAGCAAGAACAATGTAGCCTATAGCCTACTTCCTCCGCCTGGTGGGGACTGCATGGCGAGCGAAAAGGACAAATCCCGCATAGAACGACTAAATAACAGATTCAAACGCTGTTTTTATTCAGTCAGATTCCCCTTCTACGAATGTTCTTGCTAATAAAGCAGACACTTCACTCGAGCTTTAAAGCCGCTCTCTTAAATGAGAATCATTCACTCAGATGCCTTTTTCCTAACCAACAGTTTACGCCCTATTTCTTAGAGTCAGACCACTGTACATGGGCGTCCGCAGGAATTTTTCTAGGGGGGCGCAAACTTTTAAATAGTTGTCACAGGGACTAAATATAGGGCGTCGAAAGCAACCGATCAGTCCACCGTCGACGCTCGCACCCATCGGCGCTGGTCACCTCTCGATCATCTGGCGAGGATCCCAACATGCGAAAAAATTCATAGACATTCGAACATTTGTCAAAAGCTATTATGATAATTAAATTTTATATGACTGAAATCTGACCTTATTCTTGAAATAACAGTTGCAATCGTCTGGAGACGTTATATTTTTTATGAAACTTTTACTAAGTTCATGCCAATGCAGCCAATCAACCTATATTATTCTACATATATAATATAATTTATCAGTACTGCATACTTTCTATAGACTATGCTAACTGCAGGTTTACTTGTGGTCAAGCACTGGGTAACGTATTTATGCACAGCCAACGCAAAAGAAAAAAAACGTTGGTTAATAATTAAATTATTATATTTAGCATCATTAGCACGAAACTGAATGTGGAAGTTAAACACAGGCACACTGTCAATTTTATTATATCAGGCCTGTAACTCATTGAGCTTATTAGGCCTATATAAAGAAGCTACTGTCATTATTTTATAAGATTAGGACTTATAACAACCAGCTTCCGACTTGGAGTAGAGTTTGCGCAAATATTCCCTTTCTCTAGCCTATATTCCCTCTCTCAAAGTAGGCGAAATACTCGTGAGCAAACCTACCTTCCCAGTCGAATGCGGATTCGGTTTCGTTCAGGGACAGCAAGACAACACACGTGAAATGAGTACGGAGACAGACTTTATTCAGCGCTCACTTTCAAGAGAACGTAGGCCTACACGTCAAACCACGAAACAAGTTTCTTCGACCCTCAACGGCGTCAACGCAGTCGATCCTCACAGTCCTACGAAATTGTCCTACTCAGAAGTGCTAGACTTTTCCGTTTCTGTCATACTGCCCGACTGACTCACAAAGCGTAGTATAGTTTAAGTTTAACGACCCGTGCGACAACAAAGATCAATAGATTCGCATTCCTCCTTCATCCAGGGGACTGGTTCCGAAGCGAGCGGGGTAGGGCCTATGTTTAAAAAGTGCAGAACGTGCGTTAGCTGGCATCTAAGGGAAGAATCTGATTACTCAGAGACTGTAGCTTCAGCCAGTGTCAGTTAGGCCCTATATGTTTATGTTGGCCCCTATATACAGTCATGTACATTTGTGTGTATATATATGTATATATATATACATATATATATAAAGTTCTGACTATGCGGCTTACTGTTATCTCGAAAGTGATCGGCTAAAGACAACAGAAAATAATACGATAACAATTAGCCGATACGATTGAGAGCATTTCGCCGTCTCGGGTTTCAGTAATAGGGTAGAGTGGGGCAAAACGCCCCCTTTAACGGGTTTTGCTCAATTACAACGTGAGTAACAACATTTTCAGCATGAAATTATTGTAAGACCTTGTACTGAATGTCCCAAGTAAAGTAAAATTATGTCCGATAAAATGCCCCAAAAGATTACATTAAAAAATAATAAAATACAGAGTGCTTCAAAAGGGGGCGTTTTGCCCCTCACCTGGGCAAAACGCCCCCCGTGATTTGACCCCCGTAACCTGAAAAGTCGATGCACATAATCAACTGCAATCACTGCCATGGTGCAACAATAACTATAAGAAGTAAAGAGATCTAGAGTTTTTTTTAAAAGATGTCATAAAAAATAATTAAATAAAAAATATGCTTTGCTTCAGGTGACTCTGAGGTGAGGGGGGCGTTTTGCCCCATGTCAGCATTTTCCATAGGGGGCGTTTTGCCCCGCTTGGTGCTACCTTGTGAGATTGCCCATATAATAAAAAATTGATATGTTAAAGCCCCATTTATTGTGCACAGTTATTCGATATAGGGTATACTTTAGACCTATATTTGTATTATTGGCTATATCTAGCATTTTGACACCAATAATGATACAGAATTGGCGGCTGACTCTTATAAGGAAACACGAAAAAATCAATTTTTCTAAAATAAAAATAAGCAAAGCATCTAAAGATAAATAACTGACGATTATCTCATTAGGGTACAACTAAGAAACCCCAGAACATTCAAAATTTCATTACATGGCACAGGGGGGACAGGGCCGGGAGGGGGCGTTTTGCCCCGCGGGGGCGTTTTGCCCCACTCTACCCTAATAGTCCCAGGGTTGACAATGTGAATTTCCATATTACCAAGAGAGAACTCTATACGGTAAATTCGAACCGCATTTTAACGGTCGGTACACTACTACCTTACGCTTCCTGTGTTTCTTTTAGATAATTACCTAAAGAATGTAGTGTTTTTTCCGATAATCATGTTGAAAATTGTGTTTAATAATCGTAATAACCAACTAATCAAAATGCTCTGCAAATATGCGCAAAATCCAGGGGGGCGCACATGCGCCCCCTTGCGCCCCCCTGCGGACGCCCATGAGACCACATAACTTTAACCTTCCTGACAATTAAGGACTCACGAAATTTTATATCTCGTATATGTTATTCCTGAACTCTTGCCATACTGTGCTCTTACTAAGCTATCATTACTTCATACTTCTTCTTCTTGTGGTTCTCTGCCTGTTAGGCAGGTTCAAATGTCCGACATGAATGAATGAATGTTCATACTATAAAATACTATAGATGTATTTTCACTGCAAACCGCACCAATACAAACTATATGAAACATGTTTAAAAATAAGACCGCAGTATGTCGCGTCGAGTTAAATTAAGCTGCGTCCTGAAGTAATGACTCCGAAGTGTTAAATAATCTGAACGTCCTCCATGCGTTCGCCAACTAGATTCTTTTTACGTAAAAGTTTGCTGGGGTGGTTATTTTCGTAAATCAGGCATTAAAGCTGGAACGTAATTCAGTCCGTTTTCGAACTATCTGCGATTAAGCTGGTTCCCGCAAAACCGTAAACCAGGTAGCAAAACTGCAACGTTATTAAGTCCGTTTTGTTCTGTCTGTGAATAAGCTGTTCCCGCGACTTCGCTTTTTTGGCGCTGTAGAAATTTAGAGATTACAATATCTGGTATCACAGAAGAGGCATTTGTGTATTTGGTACTGGTGTGATGGATTATGTCGGTGTCATTTATTGACGAATTGCTATCATCCAATACTAAGTACAAAATGTCTGATAATTTGTTTTCAATTAATTTCAGTTTTTGGGATGACGTTGTTATGGATGGTGCTTCGACGAAGCGGTTGCTGCAGGACGATGACTTTTCAGATAATGCGAATTCGCTTGTTGGATGCTTTGAAAAAGATGCTTTTCCTTTGAACAGTTGTGAAGAAATTAACTTTACCGAGTGCATGATAGAACTTGATAATTCTGGAAATGAATGTCTCACCTTTGAGGATAATTCTGCAATTAATTGTGAGGTGCAAACATACTTTGATCTGAATATTCATGATCTGTTGCAGCCTGAGAATTATGATTTGGATGAAAATATGTTGAACTGTGTAAATGTTTTCCAGACAAGCAATTTGTCAGTGTTTCCTGGTATTCAAGATGACTCTACTGAAAGAGTGAATGATGCTGAGCAGTGGTTGTGCTGTTCTCCAAAGAAAGCCTTGGAGCTAATTACAGAAGAAAGTCTTATAAAAAAGGACGATTGTTTCCAGGTCATCGATTGTGCTTTGATTCCTAAAAGTGAATTCAGTAAGAGAGGAAACTCTGTTGAGCAGTTACCATTTTGCTCTTCTCCCATGAAAACTAACAAACAAATATCAGATGAAATTTTTCCTACAGAAGATTGCACTGTTTGTGATGCTGTTTTTGAATTTAATGACATCTCACAGCTTCTGGGGCCTTTCGATGACTGCAGTGAGAATGAAGAATCTATCATACAGTCGTCAAACTGTTCTTCAAAGAAAAGGCTGATGGTAGATGAAACTTTCATGGAACAGGACAACAGTGCTGATGATAACTCGAGCAATGGTGAGTCTGCGATATATGAATCTGATAATGGTGAACGGTTGAATCTAGGTCCAACGTCACAAAAACGCTTGTCGTGTTTTTCGAACGAGGATTGCAAATCATATGTTGTGGTCAATAATCCTGTTGATGTGTCTGGTCCTCAAACATCTGTTCCAGTTTTAACTAGTAACTTGAGCAAGAGAATGACTGCCAGTTGTAATGCATCAACACTAAAAGGTGTTGTTTTAAAAGTTATTCAAAAACCTAACAGTGGTTCTGGTACAAAGATGTTAACACATCAAACTGACTATGATGATGTGCTTCAAAGTAATTCTCAACTGTCATTTGTTACCCACAACAGGAATATTAACCACAGGAGTACTGGAGAGGAATCTGATTCTGCTATGGACAATTTACCACAAAATTTAAACAAAAGTGCTCTTCAGGCTCGATTAAATAGAGAAAAAAAGAAGGCATACATTGCTGGACTTGAGAAACAGATAGGAATTATGAAAAAAGAAAAAGCCGATTTACAAAGAAAAGTAAATTCTCTTGAGGAGAAATCGGCTGCTCTTGACAATCAGGTGATGTACTTAAAATCTGTATTGGCTAATGAAAGTGTGCTGGCCAAACTCATCTCTAACATTAATGGAACTAAGACCACAGGACTATGTTCTTCATCGGTAATGGGTAAGAAAAGGAAACTAGATGAGGACTGTGATGACCAAAGAACAAAAGTGCGTAAATCTTCTGGAGTATCATCTGGTATATGTCTACATGTCAGTGATGAACGCTTGTCATTGGAATTGTGTCATCACTGTGCACAGTCTTCAGGATTTGCCAATAGACCACTGTAAGAACAACACTGACACAGTAATGATGCTTATTATGTAAAAATCTTTAAGTTTGATCATTCTTTCATAATATTAATGATTTTTTAAATCTGGATTTGAGTGATTGTGGTTTATAAGAAAATGTTGTACAGGCAAGGTAGATTTTCATGCTAATCTGATGCTGAAAACAGTAAATCTATCTTAAAATCGTGAACTGTTTGCTAAGTACTGAAAACTGAACTAAAGAGAAATTACTGATTTTCTCAAGTCATGGATAGCATTGTATTGTATTTGATCATTTATAACGTGCTTCAGCCTTTCAGAAGTGCTCCCAGTGCGAGGTACCCTGAGAGAAAAGGAAGGCTTTAAGGTTAGCGAAAGAGGTAGAGATGCCGCCAGAGAGGATGGTAGAGTGTAGAGAAGGGGAAGTCCATTCCATAGAGAGGGGCCTATGCAGACAAAGGCTCTGGATTTAGCCATTGTGGTCCTAACAGGGGGTATGAAGAATGCTAGATTTATAATGTCTAGATTGGCATGTCTGTAGTGGATAGATAGCAAGTTACAAAAATGCATTAATTAATTCCAATT
This sequence comes from Aporrectodea caliginosa, assembly GCA_020284085.1. NCBI lineage: Eukaryota > Metazoa > Annelida > Clitellata > Crassiclitellata > Lumbricidae > Aporrectodea > Aporrectodea caliginosa. Next base: position 293,505 of record JACEVL010000155.1, on the reverse strand, counting down.
TATTTTGAATGACTTTATTGGTATAATTTACTAGCAAAATAAATTGGTGTACTGTTAGCATATATTCTGTTGATGAAAACTTCATAAAGACTGACTCCTTTAGTCATTTCTTTTCCATCTGCTTTTATTGTAACTAATACATGAAATAGCTTCAAGATTCCTTTTTTAAGCTGAATTCAAAACACTTGGACTTACATAGAATCTTAGTCTTCCTTGTTTGAGTGAAAACGCAGGTGAATGTGTGGACATGTATGTTTGCCTGTGTAATGTGTATATGCACTTACATAATTGCACATAAGAGACATCTGTTTGTAAAGCAGAAATATATAGTCCCTTTATTTTTGTGTTATATTCCAAGACCGCTATAGTCATAACCCATTTCGATTCATGAGGTCATTGTGTTCATTATATTTGTATGTATGTACCAGAATTAGTTTAAAATACATTTAACAGAAACTTGCATTACCAATTCGTTATGTTTCTAGCTTTGAAATAGTTTCTTTGTAGATTGGTGATGTTCGTGTGGTGTTTCATAGAGCCATAAGTTATACCTTCTCAAAACATTGGTAAGGAGTTTCGAGACTGATTTTATGATTCGATTAACTCCTAATTTAGGTTAAATTATTATTAAGAAAAGAAACCAATGTAAACCTCATTATAGAGACTAACTCTTGCATTGAGGCACTGCATTGGCTTTTGGCTCAGGATTGAAATACATTAAAGATTCTCTTCTGTCAAGCATCAATATTTGGTTTGGCCTTGAATACATCAGGAAGCTCCTTGTTTGTATATTGAGCATGCCAAGTGGATGAACACTGCACTCCACAGCACATGGGGACCTGTTGGTTCTGAATTCTCGTGCAGTGATTCGCTGACATCAATTGTTCTCATGTATTGGTCTGTCTTTATGGAATAGTATCCATCTTGAAATTAGAATGTTACTGCTACAAATAGCTCAGACAATGTTTTCAGCTCATCTCCAGATGCACCATTTTAGATCTGTTAGCTGTTTTACAGCGTTTAAATTGAGACGTTCTGTAAATGCACTATGTATTAAAGTGTTCAGATATATACATGTGTACCTACATACATTGTTACAGCAAATGTTTAAATTCATTAAAAAACGAGAAACTGCTCAAAAGTTTCTTTAACTCTAGACTTCAGATGTCACTGGATGGCCAATTCCAATCAATAATGCAGCATTCCATTGTTACAGGAGCAAATCTGCTGTGGCCTGCATGATGTGCAACTGACTAAAAGTTTGGCCAATGTTGGAGGCAGCCACAGACATTTTAAGGTATTTGACAAGAAAAATTTATTAAATCATTATTCGTAGAATGTGTAGCGTATTGGAACAAATTTATTCTGTAGAGTACCGGTTATGCACATAAAGTTGTTTAACCTGAATCTGAGACGCCAGTGAATGTGTGCTGGAGTCAATAGGGAGTGGTGCAAAGCAGGGTTGGGTTAATGCCGGCAACAACCTATTATTGCCGGGACGGTGGCAATAACCGGTTATAACCGGTTATTGCCGGTTATTGCCAGTTGTGGCCCATTTTTTCCAAAGTAAAGACAAAACTAATGAAAATCATAGTTCACTGCACAAACTGCATTATTATAATAAATGCTTTTTGTGAGAAATTAAAACTACTGTAGTAAATCTATATTACTCCATAGTATAAATACAGTTAAAGTCAACTATATGAGATCAAGATAAAAAAATTCTGACCTACAGTTCAACTGCTTCAAAATAAACTGCCATTTGCACTGCAATAGTAATATTCAGGTCAACAGGGACATTGCCTTTTCAATATACTTACTTGGTAGTATATAATTTATGAGTAGTGTATACAAGCCAGTGGTTTGGCAAAATTTCTAATTCATAATTACACTCTTCGATATTGACTGTACTTATATAAAACTTGTAAATGACTTTTATTAGGAAGAAATTATACTGGTTATTGGAATCAGGTGATTTTATTAGGAAAAACTTGACTGATTTAAATCATGATGTATTTAAATCTGAGAAGAACTGTGAAGATTCCATATTTTATTACCACAATAATTAATAGTTTCTATTTTTGCCAAGAGGTTGTTGCCATTTTGGCCAAGAGGTTGTTGCCATTGTTGCCAAGAGGTTGTTGCCGGGACGGTTATAGCCATGGCAATAACCAGTTATAACCGGTGGCTGGCAACAACTTGCCAACCCTGGTGCAAAGGCCAGAGCGAATCCGTTTTTCTTGACCAATGAGATATACATAGAAGCACTAGAGAATGTATGACGTATCTGCTCTGCAGGTGGCTGTGAAGTCACAATCACTAGGCGACCTTGACCCTTTGTGTTGACGGCTAGCCATGTGTGCATGATTAGATGCTGCATTTGAACTATCAAAATGCTTTTGAATTATTCCACTTGTTTGCTCATTGAGATGATTGAATGGTAGCACGCTGGCATGAAGATCAGAAGGATGCAGGTTCGATACTGAGTAGCCCTATAAGTTTGACCCGGCCTTCAACTCCCTATGGGGCCGTCCATAAATGACGTCACACAAATTTGTCCGATTTTTAACCCCCCTACCCCTCGTCACACTTCGTCACAAAAAGTAACACCCCCTCTGAAAATGACGTCACAAAGCTCTGACCCCCCAAAACCAAATTTCCATGGTGAAGCAAAATTCCTTCATGGAACAAATAGGGAAAGCATGAATATTTTAAAATCTAACGGTGACCAAATATTGAAATAATTAGAAAATTATTAATAATGATGCCTGTATACATTAAAATAATTAAAAAATAATGAAAATTTAATCCTCAAAATTAGTCCTATTATTAATAAAATAAAATTGTTGTTAATTGTTAAATTTAATAACATAGACCTGGTGTGACGTCACACTTCTCAGACCCCCACCCCATGTCACACATAGTCACAAATTTCCGACCCCCTCCCCCTAGGTGCATGACGTCATTTATGGACGGCCCCTATGGGGCGACTGTAAAATGAGCATTAGGACAGATGGGCACCTAGCAGGCTGCCATACAAGTTAAATTAGACTCCTGTTAAACTTCGTTATCATCTGTTAGTACTATATCATATGTGTCCCGACATATGAAAAGGTACCATAAGTCGGGTTTGGAGTTATTATGCCTTCACAAACCAGCTAAGTGAGCTGAACATTTTGCTGAAAACCAGATAAAAATTGGATGATAAATGACCGACTTATAAGATAAAACATGGCTTAACACGAGAACTGGACATTTTCGGGAAATTTGTTTTTAAAGCACGACACATTTTGTCTAGACAATTCGCACAGAAATCCTTAACTGTTATTCAATGGGCACAATTTATGAGTACCTCGTAATGGTGGCAATCAAATATAACTCAGGTTCAGCCAATATAGCTGGTCTATGTGTCACAATTGAACCCAAATCCATAAGACTGATTTTCATTAAATCTGTGGACTGCCAACCTTTGCGATACAAAAATGTTTGCAAGTCAAAATGTCAAATTCGGTTTAAACAACAGTCCTTTGATGAGTTCAGTTCAGTTTTCAATACCATACTCACTAAAACAATCATAATATTATACACACCATGCATTAATAGCTCTAGCAAAAAGTTATTTTTGTCCACACTCTGCTTTGCGTTTTGGACACAGCCTGACCTAAAGGAATCTCTATGTCCCTGAACACCACAGTAACCACAGGTTGGAGCAGCACGCTTCCTATGAGGCATGGATAGCCCCATGGTGGTTGGAATTTGTTCAGTACCGGATGTTGCAGCTACAGAACGAGTAAGCAGACTTTTGCCTGCAACTTGCTTGGCTTTCCTACTGCTGACTTCTTTAACAGGCACAACAGTTGGCTGCACAGCTGAAGTTTCTGGCATATCTTCCACTGCATCAGCTGGCTTTGGGCACAGTCTGTCCTTCATGTCATTTGATACATACTTTCGTATTTTTGCATAGAGGTACTCCTTCCTGGCATGGGACAAACCGGCTGGGATGAGAATCTCTGGCATTTCAGAAGACATCGATTCGTTGTCCCAATCTACCGTAGTTTCTGCAACTGCGGACTGAGCATATGTCCTAACAGAGCATACATTCGGCTTCACTCTGTCAAATGAGAAATGATGATTCTGTTTAATACCAGAGATTTTACCCAGTGAAGCAAACTTTGATTGCCAGTCATAGCATGGTATACGCACTTCACCCTGTTCCGTGCCAACTGGTTCAGCAATCAACAGCTTTGAACCGCTCATCAGATTACACACTTCATCCACTGAGTTAACTTCTGCATGTCTATAAAGACGCTTAAATATGCCAAACCCGTAGTCTGGACCGAACTTAGTGTGTCCGGATATCATGAACGCCAGTTCAATCCTTGAACTGAGCCCTGTAACAACCCTCCACATCAGGTACTGAAGGACTGTATTATTCTTGTTTTGCCCTACACAGTTGTCTGCGTTGAACACCATCTGAGTAACACCGGCAGCATACTTCGACAGAAAGTGGTGCAGCAAACTTATGACGAGGTTTGAACCTTTGCTTACTAAGACAGCTTCCGGAATAATGTAAATCACCATACGGCTCATAGGTTCACACATAATTCCGAAAAGAGCCAACTTGTATGGTACAAGGAAGTAGATTGGCCCTACCTGCTGGCTAGAGTTTGGTATGAAGACCTGTTGTGCAAAGTCGAAGCTGAAGTGTTGCACTACAGCAGAATCTGACACCTGGCCAAATTGAAATTGTGGTGGAAGTGCAATGTTTGCATTCGAAATGCAATCTTTGTAATACTGCCGCTGTTCGGACACGACTTCAAGATGCTTCAGTGATTGACTTAATAGATCTTTGCGAACATCTTCGTCCAGTGAACGCAGCTTCTGCAGACTTACAGTTTGCTGTTTGGTTCTAGGCCGTACTGTTCAAACAGCAGCTTCAAATTCCTTGTTACACGACGACTTATGTCGTGCAAGAAGTGGAATGAATCAATACAGACAGGCATGCCGTGGAAGGTGTGCATCAGCCTGGTCCGACTTCGGTCTGTAGGCTTTTTCTTGCTGCTCGATGTCTTTTTACTGTCCTGTAAGCAAGCATCAAAGTGACCAAGCAGAATTAAATGTAGGTGATCAACATGTTGATCACATCGAACTTGCAGTTCACGGCACTGTTCACGGCAGGAGATGATGGTGTCGATTGGTATCTTTGCAAGACAGTTGTTGCTGCAACACTTCTTCACCTGCATCTCTTCAACGAGTTTCACTTCTTTCTCTTTCTCTTCCACTCCACTTTGACCCTCATCTCCAAGACTGTGCACACCAACACCAAGAATATTCCTCTCGGCCTCAGGGATTGTTGCTGTATTGATAACAAAGACCGGTGTTGGAGTGGATGCTTGTCGAGCGACAGAGACGGATGCAGGTGGTGATGAAGCGGTATTTGGCATTAGTGAAGTTGTAACTGTTGTAGCTAGGAAATGGGATGACTCAGCTGTGGTTTCGTTTGCATCATGACTCTCAGCATCAGATGTTGACAGTTCGCTATCGCTATCGTGGGTGTCGTCAAGGAAGTAATCTGCGATAGACTGTCTTATTTCCTCATGGACATCAGGTGACATAACGAATGGTAGTCCTGATAACTTCCGTGCAATTAATGCCTCCCGCGATGTCATCGTACAACTCTGACAATATTAAAAAGAATTCAACAGTAAAAGAATTTGCAACTACAGCTACAACTGCTGTCACAAAAATCTAAACCAAAATTTACCAATAGAACTACAAAGTGCCTTTGTGGCTTGGAAAAATCTAAACCCTAAATTTTCCGATAGAATTGCAAACTGCCGTTGTGATATGGGAAAATCTAATCCCAACATTTTCCGATAGAATTACAAACTGCCGTTGTGATAATTTATGGACTGCTGTGCATGGAAAAAATCTGTAAAAGGCCTCAAAGTTCTTCACCTAGCTTGGGCAGTTAAAATTCTATGACCCTTCAGGTGAGAAACCATACCAGTAAACATTGAAGGCACGACTTTCCGCACGGAACCACTGTCATAACAACTGACAACCGTAGCAAGTAATGAGTAATACTGACGCATAGCAAAGTTGTTTTTAATTCTTTGTATAGGTTCAAGAAAAGAATAATGTTTTAATTACCTCCTTCTGATATGTTTGGTAGAAAAAGATAATACAATAATTATTAATGAAAATGTTTACTCAAAACGGATTTAAAATGACAGGGCTCATTATTTTCGATCACGTGCAGTCAATCAGACAGCCGGTTACACATAGTGCAGCCAATCAAGCAGCCGGTTACACAGCGCAAGCACAGCCGAGTTATGGTACGTTTTATCTGACCAATGGTGGGTGTTTTAGTGACCAGTTAAACCAGAAAATAAGTGGTGAATGTGCTATATTTAGCGATGACATCATACCTTAGGCTTGCCTGCTGCTAAAAATACCAAGAGCTCAAATTTGATAATATATTCCCCCGACGTCATTATGCGCGATTTCTCGTGAAACCGTACGCCGACTTATGGTACCTTTTCATATGTCGGGACACATATATTAATCTTATTGCGTACTTGTCAGTTTGAATTAATAAGCGAATATTATTATTATTATTAATTTTTTCAGTACAGAAAATTGTAAATATTTCTTAGTAACTCTGAGGAAAATAATACAAAATATAAACTTATAATTTATATATATGTTGATGATGCCACTACAGTTACTTGAACTAGCCTGTCTACACTTGGCATTGTAACGTAATGTAAATCTCCAAAATTTCTTATTCATACGCCAGTATGAGAGATACGGAAAGATCGATGTGTAATACAGATTAGTTAGAATATTTAACGGCAAGCAATGTCTTGTTCTTCTCAGGATTCCTACATTTTTAGCAACTTTCTTAGAAATCTGTAGGATATGTTCCTTCCAGCTTGAGTGTGAATCTATTATAGTGCCAACAAATTTAGTCAACCCACACAATTGGCTAACATATATTATTAAAGTTACTCAAAATCAATCCAAACATTATAAGATATATCTGCTTCATGTTAATTAACTAGAGTTTCATAGCTTGAATCATATTTCTTCTTCCTGTGTCAGAGTTATGTACCGGTATTCAACCACAGACTGCCATCAGCTCATGTGAAGTGGATGCATAACTCTATCTTCAAGAATTGCATATGCGAGGTATTGGACTTCAATAGATTTTTTAACATTTTCTTGGATACCAGAAATGTAGCTGATTCTGATAAATAATGCTACAATTGTCTCCATCCTTCCTTCCGCCAGTTCAGGTGCTCGGATCAGTTTCAGAATTCAGACCAGATGACTTCTTCAGTTTATCACTATCTTCAAAGTGGCAAGTCATATACCATTGCCTTCAGTTCAGTTCAAGATTCTTGTTGACTGAGACTTGTTAACTCCAAGGATAAAACTGGTGGCGTTTTTTAGGAGATAAGTCAGCCTAGTTACTTGTTAATACGAATGCATAAATTTCGCTACAGCAGTCCATGACACATGGTCACACCGTACATGCCCACTCTCTCTTCCACTTCAAAGCTGTTATATAGTTCAATTCGAATTCCGGGGTCCAATAAATTCTGGCGACTATCTGACCAGCTAATAGCTCATTCCACACCACTAATAGGAGGAACAACAAAAATTTTGACTGCGATAATTACAATCAAGTGAATCGACAGTGCTGATACGACATGTCACCCAACCACCATATTGGGTGTGATTTTCATAAATATATAAAATCACACAATGTTTATCAAACTTAAGATTAATTTCTTTTTCTCTGCCAATGTGTTTTTTGGTTTCCCTGGTTTTGTTTATTACACTTCTTTTGGTTCTCTGCCTTCCTAGGCAGGTTTGTACGTCCAATGTCACCATACGTCACATTGTCTGGCTCTCTCCTTCAACTTGCTGTAATCCTCTTCCATCATCCAGTCCAGTTTGTTGCACACGATTGATAATTAATTGGCTGGCTGTTTTCACATTCACTACCACATTTGCATTGAATAGTATAGTACAGTGGACAGTGGTGGCCAACCTTTTGTACATGGTGTGCCGCAAAATGTCAATCTAGCCGCCTGCGTGCCACTACATACAAGGCAAGAAGCTTCATGACCTGTTCCGATGTCAAAATAGGTGCTTCTTCAAACGACAGATTTAAAAATGTAGAGCGCGTGCACGAATTTTATTAATACACTGTATGAAGGGTTCAATAACGTGAGAGATATTCAAGATCTTGGCAAAGAGACTTTTTTGTTGTATTATGCAATGAAATGCTAATACTGCATGACCCACGAACTCTTTCAATAAAGTTACACACCCACTCTTTTTGCCTTACACACCCACTCTTTTTGCCAGTCATAGCAGGAGCTCCATCTGTGCACATATTCTCAAATTTCGACCAGTCAAGATTTCTTTCTATGCCACACTGTTTTACTTGCTGAAAAAGGTCAGTTTCGGTGGTATTGACAAGCTGACGCAGAATAAGGAACTCCTCGTCTATACGCCTCATGGTCGTGTCACCATTGTTTCGATTTTAGGATCTCCTGAGCCTTTTGCAAAAATTGACAAAGCCGGCTTTCAGCAATTCCTCGCCATCAGAATAGGCTTTTTCTTTCATGCCAATAACAAACGTAACTAGGATGAAGTTTTGACCATTGATTTGAATTCATTTTTTCTGACAAAAAAGTGACTGTTTTGCCAACAAAGATGTTTTTTTCTTCTTGATAAAATCAGTCCTGAGAGCTGACCCAGGCAGGTATTTTTCATTTAAGTCCCCGTGTAGCTGATTGAAGTGACGTTCAACGTTGAATTTTTTACATATCGCAACCACTGCATTACACAGCAGACAAACAGGCTTGGATGACTTTTCCAAAGTAAAGAAATACTGTTCTTCCCAATTCACGCTAAACTCTCGCTTGGCAATGTCATCTTCTTACTTTCTTTTCGAAGTACTAGCTGTCTTGTTAGTAGCCATCCTAAAGACGTACCCTATACAAATACTATATTTCAGAAGCTCATGCAGTCTGTTTCTTTGTTTGATCCTACGACCCTACAATGGGAAGAAGCTCAACTTGCAGCATAGCAGAAATATGCTGTGGAGAAAGTGGACTTTGACTGCCTGCCGACTGATAACCCTGCTGCTGCCCTCTGCGAGCTCGTGTGCTGTGTCAGTCTGCAGCTGTCAGATCGATTAACTACGCCTTTGGTCACTGCAACAAGGGAGCTACGGAGGCGCTTAAAATTTACCCAGAATAATTTTTAGAAAATTCCAAGGTCCTCCGCGTGCCACTAATCACAGGCGTGCCGCAGGTTGGCCACCACTGGTATAGTACATGGCAACCACTTCTCGGAACAGTTACAAAACACGCAAAGTTGTTCAGCATTTGAACCATTGCAGTTGATTTCTTTTAACAGTTCCTGTGGGACCGGATCCATATCGATAATGATGGCTGTTTATTCCCCATTTCTATGCATAAATCCATACTGTTCTTTTCAAAGTTTTGACTGCAAGTAGTGCCATATTGTTGCCTGCAGATGCAGTTGTGAAAATATGCTGATCTTGGCATTGGAGGTTATCGCTCCAGTGGTATATATTTCCTAGACAACATATTCAAGTAGCGGAGCTCGTCCAGACTAGTTACTGAATGCTTAGCACCATACATCATCAAAATAAACTTTTTTCCTGCTTTGGTAACAGCATCCGTCGTTGCTTCCATGCATCCAAATATCAGCATTTCCTTCTGCAGTTCTTTTGAATTTTACAAATTTATAGTAATTTCATTGGCTTAAGTTTTCCAATCCCAAAAATATGTAGTGTCACATCCAGAATGGCACAAACTGTCTCCTAGCACATCATGTGCTATATTTATGTCTATAAATTTGGTTTTTGTTTGCATATAAATTGAGTATCTTGCTGGATAATGATGTATCTGCAGCACCAAAATTTCTGTGTCCTCTGAATGGTTGGTGTGGATGGGTATTACATTGAGTAGGGTATGAATTAAGCATTCTTAAATTGTGACTGAGGCATAATTACCTACTTGGAAGTCATTGTTTGCCAAAATTTCAAATGTGAAAAGAAATTTTGCATTAAAATATTCCTGCATTATCTTAGATACCACTCACACGATACAAAACATAGCACACACAGCACAGAGTGTATGTTGTGAGTTGTACATTTGTAAACATATGTAGGTGGCAGGTCAGGTTCCTTTAAATGGTGTTGCTCAATGTATTGTTATAAAGTGGCATACTGGAAGTGGAGGATGAGCTGGTTTGACAAGCAATAGTTCCCATAACTTGTGTTGTATTGTGACCCATCAAAGTTATCAGAAACCCACTACCAAAATCCTCCATAACAGGTTTTCTCCAAACAAACAGGCAAACCTTCATTTGATGAAGAAAGTGCTGCTGACTTTTCAAATGCTAAAACCAGACTAAGAACTGCAAAGCCCAGGGAAGACAGCACATCAAGTAGCGCTTGAGACCGATTGTCTGGTGTACGAACAAGCTCGTTAACATTTGCAAGGGTGATATGTATATATTCTTTGTTGAGTTGCCTGCATTATAGTATGAGCAATTGATGCTATGAGAAGACGTTTACCAATGCTTACTAATGTTTACCAATGTTTACTTCAGCCCTGGCTTTGTTCCAAAACAGGACAGCTTTACAATCTTTGCAAGCAAGACCTTTTGTTAACTTGCAACAACAAAACCAGCAATTTAGATCACCACATTTTCTGCAAAGTTGGATAATGTTCCAGTATCAATCTGTGGTCCATAAGTTTCAGAATCTGTGTTGTCATCATTTAATTTGTTCAAGGTGTCAGTGAGTCATAGAGCTACAACAGTAGCTACATCAGCCTTTCCTGTGTGTCAGTTCTTGATGAAATCATTAAAATCGGGCAAATCGTCTGTGTAACACAGTTGCCAGTTTTGACTTCCTTTAGTTGCTGATGTGTGAGCAGTTTTTTTCAAGCTGCTTTTAAATGGATTTCTGATGAATGAATGAGTTATTGTTTCATCCTCCATGACTTCTTACAGCACTGAAGAAGAGCTCAAGATAGTCCTGGCTTACTTTATATGTCAGAAGGTATTTTAAAACACTTGTTCTTCACAAGTGTGAAATAATGACTCTGCACTCATGCTGGACATTATGAAGCCAATAACAGCTGTCTTATGCAAACTCTGGCGTACCAGTTGTCCAGGAGCCAGTTCAATCCACCTAAGTACTCCTGTGCTTCAGCAGCACAAGGTCTCCAGACTGCCGCATTTGTCATGTGCATTTGTACCTTGTGTCCTCAAGCGATAGGGTTGCGATTGTTAAAAAAATCGAAAAGACGATCAACTTTTAAAATAAACTTAACAGTTGCTTCATATTCTGGAACTGTGACAGGTCCAGTTATACTTCTAATTACAGTTTCTTAAATAATTTCAGTTCTCTTTCAGTTCATGTTTGAAAATAATTTCAGTTCTTTATGCAGCTAGCATCGAATTGAACCAAGTTCTAACAATATAATTATAAGATACATTTATTTAATTTTAAAAACACTCATTTCCAGTGACTTTTGGATGCTGTTCCTTCACCCAGTTGTTAAAAGCCCACACACAGAACATATTCTTTCTACGTAGGCTTGGGAAGCTGGAGCTGCAAGAAGATCTTCTGCAAGTGGGGCAATGTTGCCGTCTGTCCCTCCAAAACCGAAGGCTGTTATTGGAGCACGTATTGGAGATTTTTTGAAGGTACTGGTTCAACTGAGCAGCAAAAGCAACTTGTGGAGTTGAGTTTTCCTGGGAACAAAGTTTATTTGACAAAATTTTTAATTTTTCAATGCTGAAGGGCTTGTGGAAGACTGTGAACTGCCCTGTGCCGACTCATTTTGTTCCACAAAGTTTGATAGAACAGATTCAACTTCAAGGCTGATAGTGAATGATTTTTCAGCATTTTGAAGAGCTGTGAATTCTGTTGCTAGAAGAACTGATGCCACCATTGGATCCAACAGACAAGCAGCAGCTGGTATTGGATTGTAATGATCAGAATGTGGGTGTAGAATGGAAGCGAATCTATTTGAAATTGAAAGTCTTTGAGCACTGAAGATGTCAGTGTCGGCTCCGTCAAAGTGGTCGCACATGTTACTTGTCTTTTATTCAGGCATTCCTTAAGTGTTTGTGTTTTCTCTATGGAAACAGCCGCTGAATTCGAATCGGCCATGTGAAATTTTCTTTCCAGCCCTGCTTTTGCCTTGTCCTTTTTGGAGTGTTTTTCTTCGTATTCTGTTTATAAGCTTCTTTATGAAGTTGTTGTAGATGTGAAATCAAATTGATCGAATTTTTACCCGAAGGCACAGTTCCGCACCTCTTCTCTGTTTTATGGCCCAGAATGTGGCACACTGATTTATCTGTCTCTCTTCAGTATTTAAAAAACTCTCATACTGGGCTTTCTTTCTTCTGCCCAGCAGGCAAACAAGACAGCGTACTCATTGTTGAAAAATATGCTTTTCAAAGAGATTTTCAATAATTATGGTCTTGTGATGTTGGCAATTATAAACTAACAGAAAATTTCAAGTGAAATGATCTCAAGAAACTGTGTCCTGAAGCACAAGCTATAGGCCAAAGATACTTAAGTTTCAAGAGTAACAAAGTACATGTGTGCCGTTCAGTATAAAAATAACTGGGTCACAAAAAGTAGCAAGTGAATTTTCAAATTCTTTAATTAATTTCCTTTTTTCAAATATGAGTGACCTAATTGTAACTCCTGCATCATGTAAATTTTGCAAGCAAATTTGGAAACATTAGCACACTTCTTTCTCTGTAGGCCATCAATTAAAAAGTATGCCACTGGCACCTTCCAATGTCCTGTCATCAATCAATGACAGTCATCATATCAAGTGTTTCTTTGGCAACCAGAAAGCTACTATTATCCTCAACAACTACACCCAGATTAACGTAACCAACACATCTTTTGCCATCCCACTCAACATGCTTACGATTGGTTCATCCACTATCGGAGAACATTTCAGTTGCTTTCCAACCCTGTCAGTTATTGAAAATTGGTCAGCGACTAGTAGGATCTTGTGAGCTACAGAACGTCGGTCAGTAGACATCTGAATGCAGATTATGCAACAATGGAGACAATTCGATATACTGATGTTGAGTGACAATGTCAGTGGTAGCAAATAACGGAAAATCAACACATGCAGCATCAGTGTCTGAAGATTCTAATTTTCATTAGACTGTGCAGAGGCGCTATGGCCTCTGAATCATTTACGTAAGCAATGTTAATCTCTGTTGAGAGCGCATTGGTTAGCTAGTGGTCGCATGTAGATGTCATCTTGCAGAAAAAGTCATCCTTCTGAATATCAGTCCTAGATAGTGTGTGTGCCGCAACGTTACATTTGTTTCTTGGCCTGTAGTTTATAGTTAAGTCATAGCCCTGTAATAGAAGGCTCCATCTTGTGAGTCTTCCCTGAATAGATGCGTGAATATCTTGCAAACAAACTACGTAAGAGATGGTGTTACTGAGCTCCTTAATAAAATCCTCTAAATGGTCCTTGCATTCAGAAATCATTTTAGGGTCTTTAGGTGACTCCGTTCCCAAGGAGTCTTTTCTCTTTTTCTGTTGGCGAGAGCACCAGAAAGGCTAATGTGAGGCTTGTCCAGCATTTGCTGGACAAACATGTCCATGTGGTCATCCTCCACAGTGGAAGTAGATCTATAGATACTGGTAACAGGCATGTGAAATTTGTTTTTGACAGATGCCTTGTTTCGGTGTGGTGGAGTTCTGGGTGTTAGTATGGATCTTTTATTCATTTAATATGATTTGAAGAGTAACAACAACCATATGTTGAGATCAGGCTTTAAGATACAGATAAATGCTTCTACGTACAGTCAGTGGGAATATATAGCCATAGTGCTTTCGTTATGTTAGTCACCTCTTCAGCATTCTTCGACGATGTTAAGAAAGAAATCAATATCTAGCTGGATTTCCAAGTTTCATGGTGCTTTAAGGCCTATTGATGAGGCACTTTCAATTAATTTTTCATCAACATCCTGCAAACCATAGATAACTCCTTTTGATTCATATGCGTGTGCATTTAATTTGGTAGTAGGAGTGATTCAATCCAGATGATTATGCCTATTAGTTAGAGCGAATGGCAAGTGGGATTACCTTCCAGATCTGTGATTTGTGTAATAGCAGTAGTTCACATAGCAGTGGTTCACATATTCCAATACTGTGTTGCCTAGCTGTGGTGCATACCTTTCATTGACCGTAATTCATTGCTGATTGCGTGTAGTGATCATCTACTTCGGAGTTTTTACAAATGAGTGTCTGGACAGTTTTATTTTTAATTTACACTGCTACAGTGTTTCTATGCATCTGAATTTGGTTACCCCGAATGTATACCCCATCTGCGTGAGATCATCGAATGGAGGCATGTCCCGAATGTTAGTTAAACTGTCCCCTTGTTGACCTGCAAGCGTTCTGGATGTACCTGTTTTACCACAGTAAAAAGATGTTTGACTCTGCATCACAAAACCCCAGAAGGGCATGCTTACCCCTGCAGGTTGCCACATGGTGGCTCAGAGTAATTCTGCAACGGTTGCCAGGAGGCCTGTTATGGAATCTGTTGTGGGTGTTATGTGGCACAAGATGAGGCATTGAACAGCTGTCAAGTGGTTGATGTTGGCGCTGGCTGCAAAGACATGGCGTAGTCGTGACTTCCAGTGGGGGCTGAACTGGTGGGTCAGAAAATGTCACCCGGTGCGTCGTAGGCAATCATGAGCACAGTCGGGTCATGTTGATGGCTGCTAGTCTGGTCAGTTGTACTTTGGATCAAATGTCCGCTGCATCATCTTGAAAGATTGGTGATCCACCATTGCTGTCGGATAGCCAGTTTCTATGATAAAGTTGATTATAAACTCCAGTCGCTTTATATATTTTGTAGAATCAGTTGAGTATGAAGTTATCTTTCTTGAGATGCAGGCATCCAGAGTCTGTATTGGTGGGCTGTCCATGTCTTCCACTTTGCACTTGCATTTTGTTTTAGCTCACTTTCCTGCCATAGTCTACTAGCTTTTGTCATATTGGCACCATTGTCAGAGACAATAAGCAAACTACTAGCTGGTATGTCCCAGACCACTTATGTTTATTGCAAACACTTTGCCAGCATGGCTCATGTGTGGGGATGTTTAATTTCATTAAGATTCAACAATGTTTGAATGCAGTGACTTCCAGGATCAAAGAAGCTTGCAGAAATCCCTAAAAATGAAGCAGACACACCGTTTTTGCTCCGACCATCAATACAAATTGTAACTTTGCATGTTGTTGCTTATGATTCTTGCAAACACTTTGCCATCATGTCTCCTGTGTGGGAATGTTTAATATCCTTAAGATTCAGCAATGCTTGTCTTGAACAGTAACGGCCGGGATCAAAGAAGCTTGCAGAAATCCCTTAAAAACAGACCTCTTTTGCCCTTTTCATCAGAGCCAGAAGAGCCAATACAGTGGTAGTTACAATGAACGCCAAATATTGCTTAGAGCAACATAAGCCAGACAATCAGGACAAGGTCCGTACTGGCTAGGATCAACTTCTTGCAATTCTGTCGGTCTTCTTGCAAGTATTATAGAGCCTTGACCAAGCTTTCGCACGCGTTCATTGTGAAAAAAGTTTCCTCTGTCGCGCAGCAACTCCATTCCTTTTGCGATTTCCTTGTTAGATGATTGACTTAATATTCGTGCAACTTCCGGATGATCAGCATGCACAGTTTTGAGGTGTCGTGTGACTTTTAGCTTTAGTAACTTTTCGCATATAAAACAAGAGTTTAACTTATCAAAGACCCTGATTTTCAATTGGGAAGGTACCTTACACATCATGAGACTTATGTGTGTGACTGGAAGTTCATGCTCACGTACATTTTCATCTTCAGAGAGGTCACTGTCCAACGCTGCAACAGCAAATTCTGCATCTGGGTCAATGAAATCCAGGGCAGCTGCATCAGTTAGATTAACTGTACTGTAGGAAATCGTTTTTGCTCCAACCATCAATGCAAATTGTAACTATGCATATTGCAAGCAGTGACCACAACTTCTTAGCTGTCTCATCCATGTGAGTACTCAGCAGCTTCTGAAGTTTTCCAGAACCTAAAAGACACCAATTGACATAAGAAAACCTGAAGAATAAAAGCAAAAGTGACAGAAATTATGCAAAACTACGTATGCCTGTCAGAATGTGAATTGTACATAATCGTAAATTTGGTAAAGCTCAATTTAGCCCATAGCTAAAATTCATCATCCAGCAGAAGTTCACAAATAACAGACTGTCCGTCATAGACTCTGGAAAAGTAAAACCACTTCACAAAACAGGGCCCGCTCACGATGTTTGTGCTGAGCCACACTCGAGCTAATTAAATCATTGGCTCGTGCGAAATCGGATAAATCGGATTGTTCCCACATTTCACCAGACGACGTACCGTATTACAACAGTGCCTGGCAACATCTGTTGTTTGTCTGCTAACACCGAGAAGTAACCGGTGTAATTAATTTCTTCAACAGTCTGGTGTAGAATGATATCGCCAATAATACTGATAATTTCTGACTGTATGGTCAGTGAAACGTAGAGTGCATTTCCAGAGGCAGATTCTAAATGAAGTGCAAGAGTTTGATCGCCGCTTGCAGCCTTAAACTGAAGAAGTGTCCTGAAATTTCCTTTGTCTACGTTAATGTCACTGCTTGTTGCTGGACATGATATTCTGCCACTATCACGGTGACCACACAACGGAATACCACATTGTGGAAGAAAAATGATGCTTTCTGTGACAAGAATTAGAATGCAGCGATTGCTATCAATTTGCCTTTGAATGGAACTATCCAGTTGAACTATTATTTCCTTATTTGGGTTGCACATCGCAGTAATGAAGGTTTCGGCTTGACAGCTGCGTCTACATGATAATCCTGCCTTAAATGTTCGGTAACTTTACTGGACCTGTGGGTGTAGTGTGTAAACGGTGCATTCACAAATAACTCAGTAGAAACTTTGCTGTGACCAACTTCGTTTGGGGCAAACAGACAACAGTATGTGCAAAAAACGTCATTCAATTTAGGTGAATAAGCAAAACATTTATATTTCAGGATATCTGATCTACCTAGTCGTCACGGTTGATGCGCATAGTGTTCGGCTACGAATGTGATTCTGGAGGAGTATAGAATTTCAGTCAGAAATCTAAATTTGTCTGCATCTGCTAACTTTGCACCAACAGCTAGTCCAAAATCATTCTGATGACCAACATCTGTTACTGTGCTCACCCCTAAATCCTCTGACTGAGCAACTGAGACTGGGTTAAGTGATGCAGCTTTTAAATCCTTTACGTTAACAACACTGCCAATAGAATTATCTGCAGTGCAAACCTCTTCAGTCCCATTTCCATTGTCACTGACTTGCTTTCTTTTGGTGAAGAAATTCAGTAGATCGGTTTCTCTATAATGTTTCATCACTTTGTTATTTTATTGAAGCAATTAAACTTAAAAGTTTATTTAAATCGTTTTTTTCGTTTGAATGTAAACGAATTATTATACCGACGGTCTGTTGAGCATGAAGGACTATACTTTCACAGGAGGCCGACTTACTTGAAGACTGGGGACTGCAGTCATGTGTAGTGTGTACAACCTATACAGGCCACATGGCTTGTATAGAGACGGTGAAGGAGACAGACTGCAACATAGAGAGCGAGAGAAAACAAGAGAGAGATAGAGAGAGAGAGTGAAAGAAATACAATAGCTTCTGCAGCCAATGATGTTTCACTATTTTCTTCTGTACTGCATTGGGAAGGCAGTCCCTAATTATCTTCCACTGATTGATCTTCATATTAAATGCCAATGTGTTTTTGCTTGTAAGTCGATGCCTTTGCTGTTGCTTCTGCATGCAACTGATTTCCTGTCAAATAATCTGCATCACCATCATAATTCTCTGCCTCAACCACCGAGCTGACCCTAATGGCTCGCGCACAGTTGTGTACAGAACGAATACCTCCCAACAGAGTAGTTATAGCATTCAATACAGTGGACAAAACAGTTCCAGTCTATTCAGATATAAAAAGTGATTTCAAATGTCGAATATGGCAATGGTGGAAGTAGCTCTGGCAACAGAAGAAATGTTTTGAGTCATGTTTAAACTGCAATCCAGTAGAGCCCCATGGTCGTGAATCACATCAGATGGTGTAATAGAGCAGTTTAAGAGTTTCATTTGTTTCTCGTCATCGTGTCCACTTCAAAGGTCAAACCAGATAAGTTCTGTTTTGGTGGCATTTAATTTCAGACGCATAGATGTATACCAGGATTGGATATCATGGATGCATGCCGCGATTTGGATTTATAATGTTACCAGTGTTCTTTCCTGAGGGCTTTATGTAGAACTGAGTGTCAGCATATAGGTGGATCATTAGACTGTGTTGCGAACGATGTTAACAATGTTGGAGGTATAATACAGTCTGATATGTTGACTACAATTGAGTGGTTGAGGTTTTCCAATGGTGCAAGAGTTAGAGCTGTTCCGAATAGCATTTTTTACATTTTGGCCGAATACGAATAATTGGCCACACTATTTGACAGAATACGAATAGTAGGTGATGATAGAATGGGGCATAAGTAAGAACTAAACACAAGTACATGTATTTAAAATGTTTAAACGTTTTACAAGTTCGCTTTCAGAAAGATTAAATGTTCCATTCTGAATTTCTTTACGTGGCATTACACAAGAAAGTGAATGTCCTTCTTACTGAAAGTTTTGCAAGTTTGCCTTCAGAAAGACAAAATGCTCCAAATTCTCATGTGAAGGCAGCGTCTCCTTTCAGAAAATGTAGCTCCAGCAGTACTGAAAAGTCTTTTGCTTTGCACACTTGTTAGTGGGATTGCAAGAAAGGCTTGTGCACAAATGGTCAGGTCTGGATATGTGTCCCCATTCTGTTGCCACTAGGGCTGTCAAAATGTTAGTAAACTGCAGCCCGGGTACCCGGGAACAACCTGAACGGGGGCCCGTAAGCCCGTCAGGCCGTCAGTAAAACAACCTCCTAATTGGGTATTGATTGCTAGAGACTAGTTAAATTTCGTAATATGTGTGCTACATGCCTACATTGATTGACAGCTGTCACCGGCCAGTCCCGATGGAGGATAGCTTGCATGGGGACACACATTTCCAGTGGGGCACAACATTCTGCAGCCCTCATGAACGGGTCTAGTCTGAAAGGCGCCGGCATAAACAGCCAATCGCTCTCCGCTGTCCGCGGATTTAGCCTTAGGCCTCCCACCCAGAGTCTATAGGCGTGGAGGGGCGGCTTGTCTGTCCACCCCTCCCTTCTTGGATTGGCTTCTCTCAGACCACACGCGAGCGTGAGAACTGGTCAAAATAATTTCTGCCGGCATCAAAGGCCTTTGTACGACGTTGTTAAACTCGGGATCCCCCACACACGTGCACGGCGGACTGTTAAGATGTTACAAGGCGGCGCTCCTCTTGAAATACAATTGCCCCCACGCAAGCAATCTGGGGTCGTAGACTGCCCCCACCACACGCGGCTTAGCTGTACAGGCAACAGCCATCTGCCAGCTATTAAGCCCTTAGACCGTAATTAAACAATTGGAATGCCTGTTTAAGGCACTATGCCTCTTCCGCGGGCTTTGAAAATTGATATACCGGCCCGGGCTCAATCGTTCGAACGGGGGCCCGGCAACCCGGGCCCCGTTGACAGCTCTAGTTGCCACCATATCATTGTTTCTGAAGTTCTTGGTATGCAAGATTCCAATAGGAATTTATTAAATTCAGTTTCCAGGTCTGTGGCCGTCTAAGTCTCATTATCTAAACGCACTTGAAGGTGAGAGGAGTCCCATACTGTCCAAAATTCGAAGTCATCTGGTGAACTTTGCGCTCTCATTTTCTTTAATGGTGATTCTGTGGCTTTGTCTGTTGATTCAGTTAATTCCTGATTACCTAAAGACTTGGCCGTTGCACGTGGACATTCAGCCAAAAGTTCCTGAGTCACAGCAAAGCAGCAGCAGCCTTTGACAGTTTTGTGCTATTGGCAAGGACAAAACTGCTCCCCGTACTCATAAATGCTGATCAATCATATATTTTAAATTGTTTTCAGTGTTATAAGAGAAAAAATTGTCCTTTTCATTTTGAAGTATTTTTGCTTGAATTTGCCACCCCTTGAAAAATAACGCTCTAGGCAGTCACCTTGTCACCTATACCTAAAGCCGCCACTACAGCAAAGAATGTCATTTTGGCCTGAGTTCGTTTCAGTTCTTGTGTTATTGTCTACATTTTAAAATCTTGGGTCTAAAGCTGTTGCAACTACAATAAATGATTCTTCAAACACATTTGAAAATAGTTAATTAATTGAGTCTATTTTCTCTGACACTATTTTTTTATTCCTTCATCTCTGGAGCTGTATGCATGAGACAGGCATAACTGTTAATCCCAGCGTAAATCTGGCTTACGCCGGCGTTTTGGGTTAATTCGGTATGCACGAGACGGGATTAGCGTCTAAGCTGGGAATAATGCTACACCGAGTTTGACCTTGGTGTACGTCGGCTATTCATCATATAAAAATTATCAATGGTCCAATTTTACAATTATTCATAACAAATAGCTGGAATTTCCAGAGCGACTTTCGCATCTTAGAGCAACTTGGTTTCAGTCCATCATCACCGATATCATATAGTTACAGACCATTCGTATATAGCCCAGGGACCTTTCTCAAATTGCAGTGTGTTAGGTAGATCCCAAAGAATTCCTTATCAAGTCTTCTGACCAATGAGATTTCTATGTCAAAATGGAAAAAACAAGTCAACTGGCAACAGACTGCAAGCATGTGTGGGGGATATAAGCTCAGCAGCAGGCTTCAAAGAACTAGCGACCGTCGCTCGATGATCGACCTAGCTTGGTTGTCATAGAGACCATTATTCCCAAAAGAAGCGGCTTACTTCAAAGCTTAAGCGGGCTCTGACGTAATTTTCATTTCTCTACAACCCTCCCCCGACTAACGAAAGAAATGCCCCCATTTCTTTTTAGTGCATGGCAGTGACCAACCTCAGGAACCGGGGCGTCGGCAGCAGTTAAAATGCAATACACATTGCCTTAACTATCAGTTGAACACATCCTAACTATTGTCGCATACTGTTCGGATCTCTCAGCAGGTGTCGCCAACTCTGCTTCCTCGAAAGCCAACCTTACGCGGTGCTGTGGAGGGATTGATGGAGAAGAGTAATGGGATGAAGTATAGAGCCGAGATTTCAATCAAATGTAGGCAATGTATTCACAGATTAAATGGTCCATTGTCCATCTTAACATCGTATTTCAAAGTTCCTTAGCTTTAAGTCTCAACAGCTAAGTCAGTGATGGGCACAGTTTTTTTTTCGAGGGCCACATTTTTTTCGGGGGGAATGGGCGCGGGCCGCAAAGGAATGTTCC
The DNA here is from genome assembly GCA_020284085.1 of Aporrectodea caliginosa. Lineage (NCBI taxonomy): Eukaryota > Metazoa > Annelida > Clitellata > Crassiclitellata > Lumbricidae > Aporrectodea > Aporrectodea caliginosa. The sequence goes on along the minus strand of JACEVL010000155.1, from coordinate 272,020 downwards.
AATAGGAAATTGAAACTTATCTATAGTTAACAAAGTCATTCTGCACACAGGTTCAATAAAGTGTGTACAGTCACAATAGTTTGAATAGTGACTGAATCTATTCAATCGGCAATGTACTGAATGTTGTCGTAACGCGGTGAGTAGCTGTTAATACTTGTTCGTAGCTGACATATCAAGTGGTCTTGAGTAAGTCTATTTCGCAATTTGTTCTTGACAACATTCATCTGTGAGAACAACTGTTCGCAGCAGTAAGTACTCCCAACCATACATAGCAGCTTGTTAGCAGCAGTCTTAAGTGTTGGATATGAGTACTGATTAACAGTCTGCCAAAATTCCGCTGGATTCACTATTGCATGAGATCGGGCAAGTTCATCGTCACTTTGAATCTCCAATATTTCTAACTGTGCTTTACTGACATCATTGACGATAGAGTCAGTGAAGTCGTTCGGATCAAACGTGAATGGATTTCTGAAAAAGTGAAAGTGTACTTTCATATCGTTACACTCACGAAATCGTAGTTGAAACTCTTGCAACAGATTGTCTACCTCCGCAACGAAGTCACACTGTTCAGGATACGCTCCTTCTGCTTGCATTATTTCCGCCAAGACAAGGGAAATGTGTCCAGTTCATGGCAGACAAGTGTGTTTTGAACAATGTCAATTTACTCTTAAATGCATCAATTGTAAAGATCATGTCTGACAAACATTTCATCTGTCCTTGCAGTTTCAAATTCAAGTCATTTAGGTGTTTGGTGATGTCAGTCAAGAACGCAAGTTTTGTTAACCAACTGTGATCACACAATACTTCATGTTCTCTGTTAATATCATGGAGAAAAGCAAGTATCTCAGTTCTCAAATTGAAGAAGCGTTTCAGCACATTTCCACGTGAGAGCCATCTGACGTTATTGTGATAAGTGAGGTCATCAAAGTTTTTATCCTCGATTTCTGAGATAAATTCTCGAAACTGTCTGTGTCGCAAAGGTGACGCTCTAATGAAGTTAACAATGTTAACAACTTCTTTGAAGACTTCTGCAAACCCAAGTTTACCGGCACAAAGATTTTCTTGGTGAATTACGCAATGATAAGACAAAAATGCAGGAAATTTGTCGTCTGCACGCAGAAGACCAATTAAACCGTTGTGTGAACCCATCATGGATGGAGCACCATCTGTTGCAACGGAAACAAGTTTCTCCGGTGGGATATCAAAACGATTCAATAAAGAAATTAATGCATGATAAACGTCTTGTCCACGTGTTGTCGACAACAATGGCTCCAAATTCAGAAACTCGTCCTTTGTGCAGCCGTCTGAAAAAACCATTCTTATGAATACTGCTAGCTGTGCAATATCGGTAATGTCACAAGATTCATCAAGACATAAGCTGTAAAATTGGCACCTTGTTATGTCTTCTTTCAGTTGAGCTTCTATGTCCACATTTATTTCATCAGCTCTGCGTGTTATGCAGCGCCTGCTAAGAGAAACTGCGTTGAATTCAGCACAAACTCTATCTTGTATTTTCTTATCGTCACTGAACAAAGTAGACGTAACTTCAGAAAAACATTCCTTAAGAACATCAACGTCCGAAAAAGGCTTCTTATGTTTACACAATGTCCATGCAACTTTCAGCGACGCAACATATGCCTTCTTCTGTACAGTCTGTGCTTTACTGAAAATTGTCTGCTGTCGACTGAGCTCACTTTTGAGGAAATCAACGCGCTTCTGCCGCTCGGTAGACTTCGCAGGATATTTCCTATTGTACTCAACATGTCTGGACTCGTAATGGCGCTTAACGTTGTATTCCTTGTTCACTGTTATCGATTCCTTGCAGATTAAACATATACTACCGGAGCCTTGTAATGTTGTGTTTGGTGTAACGAAATAATCTAACAACCATGCGTCGTGAAATAATCTGTTTTCTGACGACAATTTACGTTTTTTGTTAATAGACGCCATGATTTATCCGAAAGAATAAAAATCTTTCAAGAATGATCTAATTTACTGCTTCCCTAGGCGGCGCTAATTTCACTGCAGCTAAGGATTAATAAGTAAGCAAAGTCAACACATGATGTCAATATTATGCTAGACGTCGACGATCAACTGCAAAAATTACGTTTCCTGCATAAAACTTTATTTGAAAATTTAAGTTGTCTTAGGATTCTCGGCGGGCCGCACATTTAAGTTGTCTTAGGATTCTCGGCGGGCCGCACAAAAGGAGTCCGAGGGCCGCATGCGGCCCGCGGGCCGCACTTTGCCCATCACTGAGCTAAGTCAATGCATTCACATCATTCTAAGAACAACTAGGCATCGTCTGGAAGGCAATTCATCATACACAAAATTGCATTTTCTTACGCAACAAAAGAATCCTTCAAATACTGTTCATTTCAGGCAATCAGCCACAAAGAATTTTAACGAAAAGATTCATGGCTATCATCGTAGCCGTAATCAAGGCATTTTTATTTAACACGTTGAACAAGTTTTAATAGATCTTCTGATCTTTCTCACCCATGTCTGTTTAGTCATCATCCGAGCTCAGTTCAATGAGTTCAGGCTGTGGCGTGGCCAAAACTTCACTGGTTGGAAGGGAAGGATGTATGTCTAAAGGGGACATCCACGGATGCACGCGAATGTCATTCAGCATCGGCCGATCAGCTGGACGCACAGAGAGGCATCGGGAAATAAGGTCCTTCACACCAGTGGAGAGGTTTCTGTTGAAGAGAACTTTTGCCTTTAGGATCTGCTCTTCTCGGTAGAGCGGAATGTTGCCGCACACCATATCGTAGAGAAGAACGCCCGAAGACCATATACTTACTTACTTATAAATGACTTCACAGACGCACACGTGTACACTTACATATGTAGAAACAACATACACAAACACATATAAGCTAAGATGGAAATATTTGATAGCAGAGACAGATGTTTGAGCGAAACATCATGAGAACAAAATTGAAAGGCTAAGCTAGTGTCAACTTCACATTTTTTCTTTTTCGATTACACTTCTAAGGACAACCACTGTCAGCTCAATGAGTTCTTGGTAGTCATCTCTGATCTCTTTCTGTAAACTCCTTGAGAAAACTTGAGTGCTGATTCATGAAAGACTTCAGTGCCAGATATGACTTCCAGTCCTTGGAAGTTGTCACTGAGTTGTGTTGTAACAAAATCAGTGTGCTGGCACTGGCCAATGTCAAGAACTTTCCAAGCAGCATCAGATGCCTCAACTGTTATAATATCAGGCTGTGTAAATTCTTAAATGTGGTAGAAGGTCCTTCTCCTTATCAACAAAGTGCAGACAAATGAAAATTTTTCCCATTTTGGTACATCCTATGTGACATCGACGATCAGACCATAACAGCCTGATTTCAAAGCAGAGCCTGCAATTGTGTGCACAATCTTGTGACTATAGTGCTCTAATATTTCTTGATGAATCCAGGACTGCAACAGAGGGTATTCATCAGATCTCAGATTCAGTAATTGACAAATATGATGTGCAAGTTTCACAAAGTGACTCTAATTTCATCCATTTAAAAGTCCTCGAGTCTGTCTAACTGATACAATAATCTGAGACATATAATTAATTAAATCATATTACACTTCCAGGTCGAAATATGCATTTTTTGGCACAAAAAGTTATACTAAAAGTGCATTCTTCAAGTCTTTTGGTAAAATCATTGCCATGGTAAGTAACAGTTGCGTCAAACATTTTCCTCTACACTTTGATCACTCTCTTTAGCATTTGGTCGCTTTTGGGATAGTCTGCAGGATCTTGGCTTCTCATTCTTAAACGAATCACCAAAGGTCTTCACTCCAACAATTGCAGAGGCTTTCGTAAACAAATGTTTGAATACATCATCTATTCGCTGTTTACCGAGTACATTAATAAGCTCTTGTGCTTCATGAGCACAAGATCACAATTCTCACTCTGTAGGCTTACTGACAATGGGTGAATAAATGTCAAAATATACTGAGACAACTGCAGTCAGAAGCCAACCAAATCTGCTCATAGTCTCCAATTGTCTGGCAACTACATCTGCACCCTGAGCATTCAGTCTGTGAGCATTCAGTTGCAGACACCATCCCTTCCCAAATAACCACCTTTCCAAGAGTCAAAGTCAGCCTCCCGATATCTCACCTACTCCTCCTTACACATTGTTAGATGTCCCTACTAAACTATCTAGTGTAATGCACAGCATGCAACATTGTACTAGAATGATATTACTAAGATAAGTAGATATGCATACAATGAAAATACGGAAAACCTCTGACAACAGGCACAAGCAAGATGCAATGAAACAGATCACAGCAACCTTTTCATTTGCAATTTGTTATATTTAATCAAAACACACCCGGTTCACAGGGATAGTATTAAGAATAGTGAAAGATGAATATGAAGCATGTTCCTGCTGAATTTCACATCCTTTAGGATAGCATTTAGAAACATCTTTTAAAAGTTTCAACTGAAGTTGTGACTCTGTAACTTGTTAACATTTCACTTACAATGGCATTTGGTTCACGTAAACACTTACCAGCATATGCAGGAATGTTTGGAAGACCATCCTCATCGCTGCTGGATATGTAGCGAAATCTCTCAACAGTTGGTGACTGATGCACTTCGACCAATTCACTCACAGATTCGCTAACAGAAGGAGGCATCTCCAAAGACTCTGACTAGATAGAAGCGAGCCAATGGCAGTTTGCTAGTGTCATAGAACTCACCAATGCTGATACTGTCATCCAGTGCTTTGGACTTGAAATCAAAGATGTTGAATTGAAACTCAGTGGCTGGCCCATGCGTGGAAGTCCCATCAGGGAAGAACAAATCCTTGGCAAGACTGAGTATATCTGCCTTCCTGTATGCCCTCGTCACAGTTACCTTCCGTGTTCCTCCTCCCTGTTTCTGACGAATCGGTTCGTCACCCCTTTGATTTTACAGAGCCAAACGATTTCAATTTGTCTAGCTGGCCTCGAAGCATTAGGGTTGGAAACGTTCGTTTGCGGAAATTGCAATTCCTCTTCGTCGGAACTTGACAATGCCTTTGCCTCCTTCTGCCTACCTCCTGTTTCTAGCTTTCGTCGTATCCTTTTTATTAACAAGTCTCTACGACTTGTAGATACCCCTCGGATGACACTCTTTGGCTGCAGCTGTCTACAGAAATCCTTAACCATCACACGGTCTCCACTTAGTGGAAAGAACTGCTTTAGCATACTGTCGTCCATCACATGTACTACTGAGGCATCAATCTACAACAAATATTACGACAGGCATGTATGTTTATTCATGTGCAAATACATACATAAATACACACCAATATGCATTTGGATAGGTTGTGATTACAATGTTCAACTTCTAACATTGAAGCTTGTTTTCCAAGTGCTAAGTCACATAGACGGGACGTTAACTGACATTCTTGTGTTCCATTGTCATCAACAATATAAAGCAGTCTATTGCCTCATGATCAGTGATAAACAAAATACTTGCAAAAGCATTTTGAAAATACAGAGTAAAATACTTTTCAAATGTAATTACCAAATGCATTTGCAGTTCACTGACCGGCAAGACCAAATGGTTATGAAGAAATGCATTCAATGAAATTAATCTATATTTCTGTTTATACTAAGTTTTGCATACACAACAACATTTGGCAAGTATTCTTGTTTCAACAGACCTTTTCCGTTTTCATACGCTCGATGACATCCTCTGGCACTCCCCGTTGTCTTAAAAACTGTTCCAGTGATTTCTCCATCTGAAAATTGGAAAAACTCTGAGACGATTATAACGAATCATATAAGAACAACTCTTCGCTGTAGAACTATTTGAATGTCACAATAACAATGAATAATAGCAAGATTGTCTCCGTAATCATTAAATGAGAAAGCAGTCTCTCAAGTTTTGACGCTGGATTTTCACACAACCTATATCGTAAACTCACTGCCAACTTTAAACAAAGTCCACTACCCAACCCGCGCCCCCTAGGTTTAAGCTTGGCATATGTTGGCCACAACTTCGACACCAAATACCGAATGCTTAGTTAGGTAAACAAACTAATCAATAACTATAAATTGCAACAGTCATATTTACAAATCGAAGCCAAAAATTGGTAGTAGTTGCCAATCAATAGAAACTGAATACCTTGCGATTATTTAGTAAAACAAAAGCTTACGATTCGAATGAAGCTCATACACACGAAAGAAGTCGCAACAGGAACACGTCTACTTATAGCACAATTGAACTAGATGAATAAATTTTCCCGTGTCTATTTATAGCACAGTTTATCCAGATAAATAAATTTTTCTGTGTCTATTTATAGTATATTGACATGAATAAAAAAAATTTATGTCTGAAATGCGTTATAACGACTTCTAAAAAAATTGTTATCCGATGGCCCGAACGGGCCGCCGTAGAGTGCACTGCAAAGTGAATAAGTAGTGACTGAAGGCAGCATTCCTCATAAAGACATAGGATGTTGCACTGCAGTTTGCTTTTGTGCATGATAGGCAGACCAACAAACAATGGAGTTGGATTAAAAGAACATGTTTATTAATTTTGCCATATAAATTATTGTATAACCAACTTGATCAGCTTTCACAGCATTTGCCAAGTAAATACCAACTCCTTGAAATCTCCAGTAAAATATGTGACTGCAGGTTCAATGGTTCATCAGTCATCGGTCAAATTGGTGGTAAATTGAAATAATGTAGCGACCCTCTTGTTTGTCCTTTCATCACATCCTCCATCGTCAATTGTAAGACCTTGGGACCTAGCCTCGTTGTCCGAGCTATATAGCTCCCTTACATTCCATCTATCGTCGTCCTCACTTTCTTCGTCGCCTTCCGCGTGGAGTTGGCTTCTCCGTGGCCTTACCTGAATAGGGTTCTATCTAATGGCCCAATTGCTAAGTCGGGGTACTCTGGAGGTCGCGGCCAGATACGTCCTGTACGACCGCAAAATGCGCCAGAATACTCAACGGTGGTGTCTGCTAGTTCCATATCACTCGAGGCGTCGAAAAGATATTCCTTCACGGACTGCATGCATACTACTTTGTGACGCCATGGTATGAATCATGCAGAGGGTCACGGCAGTCACATCGAACGGCACGTTCAGCTGTGGTGCGAAGCTTCGGAGGTGAAGCAATCCTTCCGGCGTGATTCCAACATGACCTTGGCGGCGGAAGAAGTCGAATGTGCGCCACAGGAATCCAGCGATCTGGACACGCCAGTGAGGGTGAGGGAGACAAACTGGATATCTTACCACTTGGTTGACTGGTGGCACAGATACTTGTCCGGTGGTGGGTGCGTCTCGTGCACTCAACGAAGATACGGTTGACCAGGGACATCCTCGCTCCGGTGGGGTGGATCCGTCGTCCACGACGTCCAGTTGTGCGTCGGCATTCGGTGCGATCTCCAATGGTTCGACGGGGGTGGAAGTCCGTGTAGCAGATTCTTGGATGGCAGCATCCAGCCATTCCTCCAGGGAAACACTCAGTGTGGCTTCCTCGTCTAACTCCAACTCGGATGGTAGCTCGTCTTCTCCATTCCAGGTTGCCATACTTTGCGTCACCGTTAGTCGCTCTAGAGTCAATCTGGACGCTTCAACTTTCGTCTCAAATGCACCACTTCTTCTAAGCTTACGACACTTCTTCCTTTTCTTCCTAGCTCCTTGAACGACGGCTTTCTTTGTTTTATCCCCTCACGCTTGATTATAGCTAGCGGGAGTTGGATGCGGGTTGACGATTCGTCAAAAGTTCTGACACCTTCTTAACAAATCGTTTATGGGCTTCCCCACCATTTAAAGACACACTGTTTGCGGAGGTCAGCGGGGTCATACAAGTGGTTTCTGATTGGTCGGCCACTTGTTCCTCAGCGGTACCCGTGCCTTCAGGCTGTCCACCGTGGATCGGGTTTACACGGTTAAAATGGGCCTCTGTCGGGTGCGCATTTCTGTTCATCTTACTTGCTATTCTGTCTGTCGGTGGCTGGTTGCATCTGTAGTGTAACTTCACTATGTGGCCATTTATTCTTACTTGATCCTCTTGTACAAATGTCACTAGCAAATCAGATAGAACAGACATCAACGTCATATGATCAGTGTGTGATTTGTCAAAAAAGAAGTGTGGGGGTCGGCTTAATTTCCTTGTTTTGGGGGGGCCAAAATACGCCGCGGCATATCCGACTAGGGGGTCTGGGGAGCGTCGTAAGCTCCCCCAGCGGGGTCCGGGGCGGAGCCCCGGCCGCTATTGATTTGGTGCAATCCAAAGCAAAATCTTCTATTGAAAGTGAATTGAATGAATTGAATAATATCACCTTTTTAAAGATCAGTGAACATGTTATTTATGTTAAAGGGTTTGAAGTTTATAATAGTGGCATAGTGCAACATAAGAACATAAAAGTCTAACTTCAACATAAAAGTTGGCTGTACAAATGCAGTAAAATGCACAGGTGCAGGATATATTGAGGTCACAATTTAAAGCGAATGAAATCAGAAAATGTAGTAACCAAAAAACTTGAAACTTCTACCGGCAGTCCAGCACACGATCAATACTTCGCAGTTAGCACCAAAATCAATGATCATACTTAGTATATGTACCCTTGGAAAGCCGAGCATACTTGGAAGTTGGCACCAAAATACTTGTAACTTAGTACAACGCAAAGTGAGAATAATACTCAGCAGTCAGCACTCAAAATAATGAAACAATAGTAAGGTCCTAGGATGAACGAAAAAGGAAAAAGGCGCCAGGAGAGGACAACATCACGGCAGAAATGATCCAAGCAGGAGGAAGCTGCTCGGTAGAAATGCTGCACAGCATCTGTAACAAAATCTACACTGACAAAGAATGCCCCAGCGACTGGAGCAGGGCAGTTATAGTGCCAATACACAAAAAAGGCGATAGGATGGAGTGCAGTAATTATAGAGCAATCAGCTTGCTAAGTGTGCCAGGAAAGGTATATACAAAAATACTACAACAGCGACTGAAAAGATATGTGGAGACTGCGATGGATGAAGAACAGGCGGGATTCCGACAGGGGAGAGGCACAATGGACCAAATATTTGTGATCAGACAGCTGGCGGAAAAGTACATTGCAAGAAATAGAACACTTTATAACAACTTCATAGACTATAAGCAGGCGTTTGACAGTGTGTGGCAGGAGGGACTGTGGAGAACGATGAGGCACTGTGGGGTGCCAGAAGAGTTGGTAGTACTGGTAGAGGCTATATACAACCAATCAAGGAGTGCGGTCAGGGTGGATGGAGAACTGACGGAATGGTTTGGAATTACGGTGGGAGTGAGACAAGGCTGCGGAATGTCACCGGACCTGTTCAACCTATTACTGGAAATAGTGATGAGGCTGGCAAAGGAAGGGAATGAGACAGGAGTCAGCCTAAATGGAAGACCGTTGAACAATCTTAGATTTGCCGACGACATCGATCTGATGGCCAATACCCGAGAGGAACTACAGGACCTGACGAACAGAGTAGACAGAACTAGCAGGAGAATGGGACTCAAGATCAACGAGGCGAAAACAAAAACGATGATCATCGGGAAACAACATGAAGACCTAAGAGTGACAATAGGGGGAGAGACACTGGAACAGGTTACAAAGTTTGTATATCTGGGAGGCATGATGACGGAGGATGGACGATGCGAAGAGGACATCAAACGAAGAATCGGGCTGGCTTGTGCGGCCTTTGGAGGACTCAACAAAATGTGGAAAACGAAAAGCCTCTCAATCAGGACCAAGATGAAACTCTACTATACCCTGGTGGAACCAGTATTACTATACGGATCGGAGTGCTGGTGCCTGAGGAAAGAGGATGAGAGAAGACTATTGGTGGCAGAAATGGGGTGGTTGAGGAGAATCATGGGTAGAAGCAGGAGAGACAAAATAAGGAATGATCAAACAAGAAAAGACCTCGGAGCGGAGGAGACGGTGATAGAGAGAATTGGGAGACGAAGACTTGGATGGTACGGACACGTGAGACGGATGGCGGGAGAGAGACTGCCCAATGCGGCGCTACACGGTCACGTGGAGGGAGAGAGGAGCAGGGGAAGGCAACGGAAGACCTGGATGGACAACATCCAAGAAGACCTACAGAAGAGGGGTACAGACATAACAAAGATCGGCAGCATAGTACAGAATAGAGAACAATGGAGAGGCTTCATAAGGGCCTCATCGTCGGGAAACTGACGGAAGAGAAATAAGAAGAAGAAGGATGAACGAAGTGCTCGGAACTTCACAAGTCACAAGCTGTAACGCATAAACTAAATACTGTTCTTATAACAACTCACAAGAAATAACTTCAAATAAGAAGATATTTGTGTTCCTATTGAGGACTAAAAACAGAAATAATTTCAAATGACAACAGAAACAAGAATCATCAATAACGAAGTGCAAATTATTTATGATGAACTAGTCATCATGCGAAAATTATTGAAATGAAATTGTCATGTATGATGTAGCCTAATTTGTGATGAACTCTAGCTAAGTGGTAGTGACTAGTCTTTAATCATGGCAAAAAGTTTATATCTTGGTCTAAGCTCATCAACATTCCTTTTCTTCCCTGTTGGTTTGTCGTTGGCACCATGCCTGCCTTTTTTGAACCAAGATAAGACATACTCGTGACACTTGAAAAATTGCACAGCAGGGCCATTAACAGCTATCATCAATAGAGCACTGACAGTTTCAGTTTTTAGTCGGTTTCTTGTGTCTGTGTGCTGGAGATTCATGGAACTAAAACCACGCTCGCAATCTGCACTACATTTAAGTAGGCCTAAGTTAGGCTATGTAAATTTTAACAGTGACTTACAGCTTTTCTCATCCAGATTTGACTAGCATTCAGAAATCGTGAAAAGAAATACAAATTATACAATCATCTATTATCGCTCAGTTTTGTTGTTTTTGTTGTTTGTTTCTTCTTCTTTAGAGCCTCACAACTGTCAACTGTTGAACGAATGAGGAAATGAAACGAATAAGTCCTACTAACTGCTTGCAGTGGTCCAATTTCGACCCCCTCTTGTGGCACTGGCCGCACTGCCAAAAGAGGGGGTCGAAATTGGACCCCCACACCTTTTTTTGGAGGTCGAAGTGTGGGGGTCGGGCCTTAGCAAAGAGGGGGTCCGACCCCCCAACCCCCTGGCAAATCACACCCTGCATATGATACACACATGCTGACTTCAAAAAGTTTATCAATTAAAGACTTCTTCCCAGTAGCATGCATGCTAAGACCTATATACAGAGGTAAGGGTGTACCCTGTTACTTGTGCCATACTGCAACAGCAACTTGGTTGCGGTTGGTATGTTTTGTTGTACACTATTAAGCACAATCAGCTGTGGAATAGTTGCTGCTGTAGGTACGTTTTACCGCAATGTCTGCACACCAATACTCTGGCCTACAAGTATTATACTAACAAGGGCCAGCATTATCGTTGCAATTTGCAGAAAATTGAAAAACCGATTAAGAGACCATTTAGGGGAATTTTAGGCCTATCACCAAGAATCTCACGACGCACAATTTCTGCAGTCTTAGAGATACAAATTGCATGTGGGTGAAAACCTTTACTGCAAGCTTTAAACAAAGCAGTGCCAATATCATCATCAAAGACTAGCATAACATCATGTCCGTAATAAATAATTTTTTAGATCAGCAAGCTTGAAAACTCGCCAAATGTGACTTACAGATTGCACTTCATTTCAGCAAACACAATACCATGTATTGCATCAACAGAACAGGATTGCATGAAGCTGTACTGCTTACATTCGAAGGAACGTCTACGATTGTATAATTGTGCCAGACAACTGGAGTGATATTTGGCCTCAATGGCTACCATGTCAGTTGTGGCAAGTTTCTTCCATCATCTGACAGTGGCAAGACACATTCCTGACCATAATGCCAAGCTCAAGTCAAGTGTCAGTACCTTATACAAGCCTTGCAGACCTGCTGGCATATGACAAAAAAGGCAAAACGGAATGCCTATTGTTTTTATATCACTGATACAATCTCCTAGAAAAAAATCCATATCACTTAACAGTAAGATGTAGAGGAGTTTGGAGAGGAAGGAAAGGTTGAAGATGGGGCAATAGTTGGAAGGAGTGCCTGGGTCTAGGCCCTCGCGCTTAAGTGATGGAAACACCACTGCCCTTTTGTGTGGTACTGGAACAGAACCCTGAGCCAAAGAGGAGTTACATAATAACAGTAAAAATGGAAGAAATTAGTCCATCCGGTGAGACTGGCTGCTGTAGGAGGGATGGAGGGAGACGGAGAGCCCTCAGTAGATCGACGAGTCGCGGCAATCTTCTTGGTTATAAAATCCAGATAATATCGGCAGTGAACTGTGGGGTTTCTGACATTTTTTAAGTGTTTTGTTACCTCCCAGCATTGTGGAGATTGTGAGTTTGGGTGATTTGGTTCGCAACTCTGCTACCAAACCCCATAACGCTTCTTCTCTACTGGGCGCGTTAGAAGTCTAGGTATGACGTTGAAGACAATGTTGTAACTCCTGCTCATAGTGTCATATACAGATTTTCATGTTATAACTATAGTATCCAGTACAGTTCCTTTCCGACAACACGGTCCTATCCAGGAAACTTTTTTCAGTTTGTGTATTTCTTTGTCTTCAATTTTGCAGCAGCTTGCTTGAAATCAGTTAAAGCAGCGACTTGTACTGCACTGCACCATTTGTCCTGAAGATGACCTCTGGCAAATGCAATGTTTCTTTGGTGTGTTAAAGAGTTTTCACATTTCTTTTTGTGAGCTACTGTTGGAAAGTTTGTCAGTTTTCCACTTTACAGTGAGTCATAGAAATGACTTACAAGCAGCTTCTCGTCATACACATGCCCTGTGGGGTCAATCTTCAGGCAACATGATAGCTCCGCTGCTGCAGCATAGAATCCGCAAATCCTAGTCCCACTTCTTTGCTGCTTAAAAGCCCTGACGTGAAATAACAAATTGTCAGCGGCGGAGTCTTCACGGAGTAACGATGACACTTGGGTAATGGTCTTATCATTAACAGATGTAAAGATACTGTCATACAAATACACGTCGTTGGCACAGTCTCCAAACACGTTTGTTACGCAATCCAATGGTCGCCAACGGTTATAATCTGCACAGATCGCTGTCGACCAACGCTTTGAAACCGTAGCACGGACGTCATCGGAATGAACGAGCCACAGTTGCTTGACTCTAGCCCTCCCACTTGCCTGCCATAATTTATCTCCAACAGATCAGGCCATATTTCAATTTCGTCAGATGTGAATTCCTGACTGGGAAGGAATTGTCCATCTGGTACTTTGACTGTTTCTTCAATATTTCCTGAAATTTCAAAGTAAAATTCAGGGGATCGGTAGTTGGGTCGACGATTGGTGGTTGTGTGGATTCGTTGCATCCTGATAGCGCAACCCCGGAAAGTGGTCTCCACTCCGTGATGGCTGGCTGCGGTCTGCCACGTAGCCAAAATTACGGATACGGGATCCACGAGAGGATGAAGTGGTGGAACCCAGCCCATATCTGGCGCACGTCTTCTGATGATAAGGACACATGTCCACGTCCATAGAAGTACTCCCCGAGCATCCAGAGAAAACCAGTTGTTCGGATGGATTGCAATGGGTACTGCAGGACCAAGGGTGGCCGTGACTGAACGTCCACTGCATCATCGTCGGGCGGACTAGGAGGTCCAACGTCTAGAGGCGGTACTTGAACGGGTTCTTCCGGAGCTCTTCCTTCTATTGCTGGTCTCGATACCAGCTCCCGATCCGGTGGTTGTTCGCCAACCGGGACTGCCGGTGTGGTAGCTAGCATCCTCTCGAGCGGTGCTGCGTCTTCCCCACCACTTCGGTTAGCAGTCCGTCAATTTCATCCATTGATATCAGGTTACCAAGAATTTCCGAAATTGCTTCATCCTCTTTTGGAAACGCCCAATCTGCCATCTTTCTATTAACAGGTTCCCGTACTATTTCAGAATAACTCGACGAGGTACTGGACCGACGCTTCAAATAGTCTTTCTGCAGTTGTGAACGACCCTGGGGTGAGGAACTAGTCCTTCCTCCTACTGGGGTTGAAGATGGAAGAGCTGGGGCTAATTTTGCATCATTTGGACAGGTTGTTGTCATGATTAATTGTTTATGGGCGACGACTATATTGGGACACTCAAATGACAGTATAGCCTCCAGCAATGTTTCTTTGGTGTGTTAAAGAGTTTTTCACATTTCTTTTTGTGAGCTACTGTTGGAAAGTTTGTCAGTTTTCCCACTTTACACTGAGTCATAGAAATGACTTACAAGCAGCTTCTCGTCATACACATGCCCTGTTGGGGTCAATCTTCAGGCGACATGATAGCGCCGCTGCTGCAGCATAGAATCCGCAAATCCTAGTCCCACTTCTTTGCTGCTTAAAAGCCCTGACGTGAAATAACAAATTGTCAGCGGCGGAGTCTTCACGGAGTAACGATGACACTTGGGTAATGGTCTTATCATTAACAGATGTAAAGATACTGTCGTACAAATACACGTCGTTGGCACAGTCTCCAAACACGTTTGTGACGCAAATCCAATGGTCGCCAACGTTTATAATCTGCACAGATCGCTGTCGACCAACGCTTTGAAACCGTGGCACGGACGTCATCGGAATGAACGAGCCACAGTTGCTTGACTCTAGCCCTCCCACTTGCCTGCTATAATTTATCTCCAACAGATCAGGCCATATTTCAATTTCGTCAGATGTGAATTCCTGACTGGGAAGGAATTGTCCATCTGGTACTTTGACTGTTTCTTCAATATTTCCTGAAATTTCAAAGTAAAATTCGTGACTACTAATGAATTTGAAATGTAATCGAGTTACACCTGATGAAATGTATTTGAGACTATCTTTTTTCTCATAATGTAGTTTTTATCATACTAAACAACCCTGTAACGATGTTCATGGCCATAACACAAACATTCCCATCTATATATATATGTATGCAGTTGTGATTGAATAATTAATTATAGCATTTGATGTAAGTAGTCTATTCAATAGACCAGTGCAGAACAATCTGCGAAGTGTACTGATTATAGCATTTGATGTAACTTGTCTACTCAATAGATAAGTGCCGAATGGTCAACAATCATCATCACCACTACTATGCTGGCCTTACGTAAATATTAATGCATTCATTCATTCAGCATCATGGACAATTTATATAGCTCTATATTAATATTCTGTAATTAGCAGTATAGCAATCGCTACATAGTATAACGTTAAACCTCATTATATTGACTAAAACTGTTCAATCAATGTTAATGCTACACACGTTAAGATTATAATACGAAGATAAGCAACAATAAAAGAAAAACAACTAGCTACAATGTGGTGGCGAACTATGGAGAATTTATAGGCTCTCCCTACAAGCGGATCGTCTACGCTTTCAAATGTAACGCTTAGGTTCGCTCACAGTATGACTGCGTTTCGATTCATACTGGGCCTATTCAGTGTCTTGTTCATAAAACACGGCTTCCCATACGTACATCGCCGATTCTATAAATTGGAGGGTCATGGCGACGTAATCTATCGTCCAAAAGTCCATCCCGGCGGCGGTTCTTAGATCGGACAGGCTTCCCGTGAACAGTGTTTCCGGTTGTGGTTGACGCAAGAATCTCCGGAGGACTTGTGTGCAAACGATCCAGGTTCCTTGGGTCCAGAGATCCGGTCTAGCCCACGGAGTCACGGCAGGGGATCGGTAGTTGGGTCGACGATTGGTGGTTGTGTCGATCCGTTGCATCCTGATAGCGCAACCCCGGAAAGTGGTCTCCGCGATGGCTGTCTGCGGTCTGCCACGTAGCCAAAGTTACGGGTACGGGATCCACGAGAGGATGAAGTGGTGGAACCCAGCTCCGTATCTGGCGCACGTCTTCTGATGATAAGGACACATGCCCACGTCCATAGAAGTACTCCTCGAGCATCCAGAGGAAACCAGCTGTTCAGATGGATTGCGATGGGTACTGCAGGCACTGCAGGACCATGGGTGGCCGTGACTGAACGTCCACTGCATCATCGTCGGCCAGACTAGGAGGTCTAACGTCTATAGCCGGTACTTGAACTGGTTCTTCCGGAGCTCTTCCTTCTGCTGCTGGTCTCGATACCAATTCCCGATCCGGTGGTTGTTGACCAACCGGGACTTCCGGCGTGGTAGCTAGCATCCTCTCGAGCGGTGCCACGTCTTCCCCCACCACTTAGCAGTCCGTCAATTTCATTCATTGATATCCGGTCACCGAGAATTTCCGAAATTGCTTCATCCTCTTTTGGAAACGCCCAATCTGCCATCTTTCTCTTAACAGATTCCCGTACTATTTCAGAATAACTTGACGAGGTACTGGACCGACGCTTCAAATAGTCTTTCTGTAGTTGTGAACGACCCTGGGGTGAGGAACTAGTCCTTCCTCCTACTGGGGTTGAAGATGGAAGAGCTGGTGCTAATTTTGCATCATTTGGACAGGTTGTTGTCATGATTAATTGTTTATGGGCGGCGACTATACTGGGACACTCGAATGGCGGTATAGCCTCCAGCAATGTTTCTTTGGTGTGTTAAAGAGTTTTTCATATTTCTTTTTGTGAGCTACTGTTGGAAAGTTTGTCAGTTTTCCACTTTGTGCTGAGTCGTAGAAATGACTTGCAAGCAGCTTCTCGTCATACACATGCCCTGTGGGGTCAATCTTCAGGCAACATGATAGCTCCGCTGCTGCAGCATAGAATCCGCAAATCCTAGCTCCACTTCTTTGCTGCTTAAAAGCCCTGACGTGAAATAACAAATTGTCAGCGGCGGAGTCTTCACGGAGTAACGATGACACTTACAGATGTAAAGATACTGTCGTACAAATACACGTCGTTGGCACAGTCTCCAAATACGTCTGTGACGCAAATCCAATGGTTGCCACCTGATGAAATGTATTTGAGACTATATCTTTTTTCTCATAATGAAGTTTCTATCATACTTAACAACCCTGTAACGATGTCCATGGCCATAACAAATCTAGCCACAATTTCCCCCCCCCCACAACATACGATATACCCCATATCGTAGATAATAAATGGCTTAAGGCCAACGAACTTAATTCAAGTCAGTGGCCAAATGGGCCCTCCCATCAAAACTCATCTTAGCCGACTAGTAAAGTCAACCTTAAAATCAATTGTTCCCGAAGGAAGTCTTACAATAAGAGTCTAATAATGTTTCTCTACATTATACTTATCATAAGATTGGTCATGATACCTTTCTATCAAAGTTCCTGGTCACTAACTTAGCCAGGCACACAAAACAAAACACAATCTAACGTAATTCACCTCAAAAGTTCGATCGACAGTCCCTCATACAATGATCAACAATGTGCCCCCAAAAGAAAACTGACCATCGGCCAAGCAACAAAAATCATGAGTAACATTTTACAGATGTCACAATTCTAAGTAGGCATCTTACAACGGACGGTATTCTTTGACGGTCATTAATCAAATTAAAATAACACAAATCATGGCAGAAAATCAACGACAAAATGGCTACGTTCAATCAGGGAACTGTACATCGTTCAGCATGGCATCACTCGTCGGAGTCGGAGACCACATGCGTTTCGTGATGACATCTGGACGGAAGCTGGCTTGAAGGAAGTTCATCATCCTCGTCTGGACCGGAGACCCTGGAAGAACGGCTGAGGGCCCAGCGCGGTCTAGGCCTGAGATCGTCTGAGTCAGAGGCTGGACCCGGACTGATGGGTGGAGCGTATCTAGGATTGCCAAGGTATCCAGCGTCAGAACTGGATAATGTGTCACTGAGGTCAGCTGACTGTATGGGATCAGGCACCATCCAAGAAACGAGACGCCACGGAGGAGGGCGAGGAGCAGGAGGCTGCTGTTTTCCCATCCTCAACGTCACCGCGCACGGTTATCCAGGAGCGGTCGTCCCAGCATCATAAGCCGCCGGAGCTATGGAAGGGAAATATGGATACGTGCGGCATACCCTCTCCATGAAACTTTCAAAATGCGGAAAAAGACCCGGACTCTCGGCCATACGGAAGACGGCCCGAACCTCGTCAGGAGCAGGAGCCGTAGATGGTCGGAAAGCCGCAGCGCAGACTGGAACCGAGGCAGGACCCCGGAAAGAGGAGACTGCCAACTGAGCCTTCTTCTTCCACGATTCTCCCATCGAAGAAACTCTCACAGGAGAAGAAGTCAATGGAAATCCCATAAGTCGTTGGGGCGTTTCGGACGAGACCGTACGGGATGAAGCCACATCTTCCCGGCGGATAGGAGAAAGAGGAGGGGTATGGAGGCCGAGGTCGACATCAGGCTCGACACCCGGAGCTTGAGAAAGAAGGTCAGCTCCCACTCCTGCTGTCGAGTCAGTCAATAGTTCCTGAAGACTCGGACCGACAAAGCACTCCGAGGAAAAAGGATCGGGAGGAGACGCACGTCCAGAAGCCTCCACCACCGGTTGAAGGGAAAGTTCCTCATCACCAACCGGCGGATCCTCCATATCCTCCGTAGTAATGGTCGAACTGGATGAAAGGTAGGACTCTTGGATTCGACGAATTTTGGTGGGCCCTTCAGTCTCCGTCAAGTAAATGGTTTCGAAATGACGCTTACGTGATAGCTGCGCCTTTATTCCCTCGAATGTAGCCGGGCAATCAAAACATCTCAGTGTTCTCTTCATAGTAAGCCGATGTGTTCCTACACAATCAAAGTAAAGTTCTAGCGTTAATGTAAGATGCGCAGCGTCCGTAACAATCAACATCTTCGAAAGCCCCGTATTTACTGAAAGCGTACTGGTGGCCTAATCACCCGTCGCGGTTTGTCCGTCGTCCCAAGGGACCAGAAAGAGGCACAGGCTCCACACCGCTCATCGCGTTCGAGCTCTTAACTTCCTCCTAGTCAGCATCGTCCAACCCCTCGGCATATCAGGGTCGTAGCTTGTCGATGTGAGCGATGAAGGGACGGGAATTCTTATTCTTCCGGGCGCTTGAAGTTCACCAATCCTGCCTGTTCTACGACGACGAAGGGTCCAGTATACGTTCTAGCCCACTTTGATATTTTACACCCAGACGATATCTGGGACGCCGTCGATCACCAGGTGCGAATCGGGTGGGACGGACTTTCAGATCATAGCGTCGTTTTTTTCTTTCCGCGGAGACTCGAAGATGCTCTCGGACTTGCTGGTACGCTTCCTCCATACGTTCGGCCAAGTCCGTCGTATAGGCTGAGTAATTCGTCGGCTGAAAGTTATCTTTAAGAGGTCGCCCGTAGACTAGGTCGATTGGCGCCCTCGTCTCTCGGCCGAACATGAGATAGTTCGGTGAAAACCCAGTGACCTCGTGTTGCGAAGCTCGGTAAGCGGAATGGACATAGGGCAAGATTTCGTCTCAATCGCGCTGATGGCTGCTTATCACTTTTCCTATCAGAGTTCATGGTTCGGTGAAACCTCTCGATAAGCCCATTGCAACTAGGATGATAGCTAGAGGTTCAGACCTTATCAATGTCCAGTAACCGACAGATTTCCTTAAATAGGTTGGCCTCAAAGTTCTTCCCCTGATCAGTTAGAATCTCTTAGGGCGCCCCATACCGGACAATTACGTTTTCAACCAAGACTCGAGCTACGGAAGTTGCCTCCTGGTTGGTCATGGTATGGCCTCTACAAACTTTGTGAATCCGTCCATGACGGTCAAAATGTAAACGTGACCCCGTGGATGTGGACCAGTGATATCCAGGGAAAGTCGTTCCCACGGCTCCCCGCAAGGTAACGGCTGGAGGGAACCCCACTTCTGGTACCAATGTAACGGGTCACCCCACTTGCAGCAGGCTTCTCACCAATGTCACGGACTCCCTCTTGTACTATTCTGTAGACTGAATTTGCCCCACTTATGGGACCAACGAAGCGGAAGTTGAATGGTCTGAGCCTGTCGTTAGGGACTGGAAAACTGCCGTGCGTCTTACCAGGATGCCTGGCAGTCACCCCGTCATATGTCCGAATGTCGCTCGGAGCGGGAGCGCAAGATCACCTTAGTGGTATTTCTAAGGATTTAATACGTCTGCAGCTGGCCAAGCGTTCAGAAATCAACGTCAGATGTAATTAATTAGTCTCTTTAATAGTTGATTAATAATTAGAAGACGACTTACTAGTAGCAACGAAACAGAAGTCCTTCAATCATTAACGACGTACTTAATCTAGCACAGTGAACGCTGAATTAGACTGACTAATCAAGCGTCAAAATGAATTATCGACGGAACCTCGCTCTAGGAAAACGAAGTGAAGAAAGACCCTCGAGCAAAGCTCGGCCTCTTATATACCTACTCGCCTCCGCCCAATGCCGGCCTAGCGAAGCAGTATCAAAAGAAACGCTTATGACAGAGCATTAGGAAAAGACCCGCAAAGGCTTATAGCAGAGCATTAAGAGAAAAGCCGACGCGTGGGGAAGGAGAGCGGACGGCTCATCGCCGGCCGAGGAGAAGACAGATCAAAGAGAAGTGCGGCAAAGGCGAATAGCAGAACAGAGAGAAACGACCGACGTAGGGGGAGGGTAGAATGACCAGTCGCCGACCGAGAAGAGGTCGGCCGGTCAACAAGTGCAAAGACGGGAAAAGTAGACCCTCAAATTTGCCACAGTATTATAATCAGATCGTCTCTACACTGTGCTTCCATAGGCCACAGGTTCAAAATATCATCAATGTCATCCCGAAAGATTGGGCTGGCGCGCTGACGGATTTCCAGAGCGACGGTCCACAAGATTCCACCGTGTTCCCAACGGGTGCGTAACGGAGCAAGAGTGGATGCTGAAGTTACCGACAATCTGTGTAATATTGACTTTGCCGCCATTTCGTGATTGCTTTTTTATAAATCGGTACAGTATGACATGACAGCTTTCCAATCCCTTTGCAACAGAGCAACATGACTCATTTCCTTTGGTAATCTATTTTCCTCTTCTTGTGTTGTTTGCAGAGGAGTTATACCTTTTGTACTTTATTGCTTGTAATTCCTCATTCTTTTAAGAAAGACTCTACCCTGCAATAATAAATAGGCCTACAATTTTTTATTCTTAAACCTACAATCATAGGCCTACAAATAGGGCCTGGGCAGTGTTGTTCAGTAATTGAAATACATGTAATTGAATTACGTAATTGAATTACAAGTTCTGTAATTGTAATTGTAATTGAATTACATTTTAAGTCCAGTAATTGTATTTCAATTGCAATATTGCATGTAATTTGTAATTGAGTGAAGTGTGAATTACAAATTACTTTCATAACGTCAGAAAGATGACAGCCTGCCGGGTTGACCCGGGCCACCCGTTTAATTGAATAAACTGCCCTGCATTATGTTTGCTTGGCAACGTACATGTAATTGTCAACATTATTCTTTCCTTACACCCCTCTTACAATCTTACAGCACACTTTGATAGACCTCAAGGGCAAGGGCTGACCTTCATTATCAGACTATCCATGCAGTCATACACTCATTCTTAGCTAGCTTACTGCGACTGCTTACAGACAACAGAGCTTCCATCTTCAGCTCCAGTTGAGCGTCTTTTTAGCACTGCTGGACAAATTGACTCACTCACCCAGGCGCAATCAACTAAGTTCTCTAACAGACTATATATATCATTTTGAAAAACTTCTACAAAAAATCATATAAATGCTAACTTGTTTAATGGATCATATTTGCAAATCGTATTTTGGATACCTAACAAACTTATAATACAATTGAATGTATATATTATTACAATTTACAGGCCATTGGTCCATTGGATGTTTGAGTTTAAAAATAGAGTATATGCCCTAAATTAAAAATTATCGAAAAAATTCTAAATCATTTGCCAATTTTAAAGAACTAATTGAAAAGTAATTGGTAATTGAATTACAATCAAAATGTAATTGTAATTCAATTACTTTCACAATCAAGTAATTGTAATTGTAATTCAATTACATTTATAAGCATGTAATTGCAATTATAATTGAATTACATTTAGAATGTAATTGATACAACACTGGGCCTGGGCTACTATTATCAGTTAAAATGGATCAGGCTTAAACATCCATTGGGGTTTGTTGTAACATACATTGGGGCAGGTTGTAACATGTTACAACTAACCCCAGCTGATGTGGTACAACCAACCCCGCTAGTACATTTATCTAGTTTCTATTTCATATCCTTGGAAATCACCAACTTCCGATAATCATGGCAATCAGTAAAAATGTAAAACGTGGATACGGTGAGTCATGTCGTAACATCAGTCGAGGGCTCTGAAGGGGTCGTGACATCAGCCGAAGTACCAGTCGAGGGCTCTGAAGGGGTCGTGACATCAGCCGAAGTACCAGTCGAGGGCTCTGAAGGGGTCGTGACATCAGCCGAAGTACCAGTCGAGGCTCTGAAGGGGTCGTGACATTAGCCGAAGTACCAGTCAAGAACTGAAACCATGTAATATACAAGAATAATTTATTTCACATAACAGTCATTGTTGTATTGTTAAAGACTTAGTATTAGTAATGTTGATCTAAGTATCCTGTACCGGTTTAAAGAAATGAAAAGTTCTCATGAATCTTATTCAATAGAGTTTGGAAAATGATATGCCATGCTGTCATGCAGGAAATATAAGATTGCAATTTAATTAATTTTTATCATTAACTTAACTTAATAATAACTTAATTAATTGTAATCCACTCATAAAATAACATAAAAGGAAATTACAGCCTTGTCTTCTGTCGACCACAATGAAGGTGTTGGTTATAGGCAACGGACGCCGGGGTCGGTATTTGTGTCGTCCCTTGGACGCATCGTTAATTTATTTTGGCGTCCATTCAGAACTTGGGTGCGTCCGTGGACGCAGCACCTTTATTTTTCAGCGTCGAGCTTCAAAATGTCGGTGTCCCCTACGCCAGGACGCACACTAACCGAATCACTAATTATGAAAATTTATATAATACATACGTAAGATCTGATCCATATCATCGGATTCTTCCGATGACAGTGAACTCGATGGACAATAATCTTCATCTCTTGAATCATCCAATTCATCGGAATCGGATTCTAAACACTGTTCTAGAGCTTGTTTCAGGGAAAATGTTTTGCGCAACGATCTGTCAGCCATTTTCTTTGTTTACCGTTATTATGAAAAGTGATAGCTTCCAGTTAGTTACGACCTTGTGATCCGCAGCTTCTCACATACGACCTTATGATTCTCACCCAAACAATATAAACGTCAATACGACCATGTTGCTCAAGATGTATCTCGATCATTACTGCATATACATACGTCTTTGTTGCACTAGATTGTGGCCCTTTCCTTGCTTAATCAATAGAAACTAAAAAAAGCATTTTTTCAAAATCTACACGATATGGCACGAGTTGGTGAAACAAAAAGCTTCATTGTCAGTTGCAATGGCAGCAATATTGTGCGCAGCAGTGCTTACCGCATCAGCTTCTATTTCTGAAATGTTTCCTTCAGTCAGAATATGAGTGTGTGCACTTGCCAAGCTCTAACGTCATAGTCAGGTTCGTCCCTAACCCAATCCTGCTCTCTGTGGCGTTCATAGCTGGACACGTATTGGGGCTTCCGTCTCCACGTTTCCTCCGCTTCGTGGTCTAGATCAGATGCCTCAACCCCCTTCTCTCTTGTAGACGGACCGTGCGAGCAGCTGGGTTCCCGAGATCCCATCTCTGCCACTTTGCTAGGGTGGGGAGATCTTACTTGCTCACTTACTATTGGTGGGTCGGCTGTTACACCGGCCCGCGTAATCCTCGTCGCCTTAAGGTTGGGCCTACAGACATTCTCCGAATTGGGCGCTAAGTCAATTCGTGTTGGTGAGAAGCTGAGACTCCGGTATTCTTGATGAACTAAACGATCAGTATATCTGTCTTCGGTTTCCCATCTCACTCCTTCTACTAGTGGTGGTCCTAGGGGAGGTCCTTCTAACCTGGCTTGATCATCGTACCGTACTCTGGGACGGCTACGTAAACGCTCGCTCCTCCTCACGGTTCTATCAGGCGCGTTAGAAGTTGTCACCCCTGCACTAGTTTCAACGCAGGTGACCTGAGGGCAAGACGCGGTGTCATCTGTATTCACGGCCTGGGACCAGGTTTGGCCTGCGGTTCGTTTCTCAACCTCTCTTCCATGCCTAGGCCTATCTATCTGGTTATCGTCCTCCGGTTCTGGGTCTAACCGTGGCGGAATCTTCCGCCCGCCTCCTAACTCAGATCATCCTTTGTTCCCCAAAGCGTTGATCCACGCTCTGAAATCGGTCATCTATTTGTTCAAACCGGTAGTCCATTTCTTCGGACATACCTCTCAGCCGTCCCTCCAATCTCTCCTCCAAGGACGCTATAGAAGTTGCCAACATCGATCGCTCGCCTTGGACCTGGTCCATGACGGATTCTAATCTCGTCATTATCGAGTCTAAGGTGGACCCTTGGGTTTGGGTTGCGTGGCCTATTGTAGGGGATCTAGCACCCTCATCATCATTCGACAACATTCTCACCTACATCATCCTCCACATGCATCTCCAAATCCATATTCGCAACACAACAACAAGTTTTCAATGATTATTACTAGAACACACGTTAAATTCGCAGATACAACAGTGGGCCTATTCTTTACCACATTCAAGAATTAACACACGGAACACTTCACCACATGCACCATCTAACATTCACACAACTTCGTGCAATATTACGTCAACTCTCCCCTTTTTCTATCTAGCGTAAACGTATCTATAATCCTGTAGCGCTCCCGATTAATTCAGAGCTAATGCGCTACAAAAGGATTAATGGGCGGTACTCACTGTTAAAGCTTGGTTTTCCCTGCGTCACCGTTTCCTGTCTTCGTCTCCGCTTTCGTTTTCACCATAGATTACGTTCACTCGAAAACAATAACTGTCGCACTGACGGTCTTTCTCGCACTTTTCGTCCTGGCCTCTTATGACTAACTGTTCGAGTCAGCTCCGTTCTCAGCGGATGCATAGGTCGTACACTTACAACGACGCTATGTTACATCGACCGAACGAGTGCTCTATTCAGTCCTATCGTCAGCTTTTCTCTGTTCCTCGTCTTTCTGTAGACGTCTATTCACGAAGATTCCCGGACTGGCAGGAACCTACGGGTGCAGCTAGTTACAAAGCTCTCTCTAGGTTGACATCGCTAGACTTTTCCCTTCACTCGGGTGGCTAGATCGACCAACCCTCTAGAGTAACTTCGCTAGTCTGACCCCGAGCTACTGTATTCGTGTCTATTTAAAACACGTCTTCGTTGCTCATTTCAGCTTACTTACTCTGGACGCAGGTGCTGGTCGATCCGGCGGCGGCTGGCGATGCCTGTCGATATCGGTCTGCTTCAACCAATCACAGCCTTCGCCTCCTCTTCTCTCTTTGGGTATACTCCTAAGGATACGCCTCCGGCAGGTGCCTCTGTACTTTTCCACACAACATCCCTCGCTGAGCCTGTCAATCACGCGTTAACGCCATCCGTCGTCCATATCCTTACGTCACTAGTACTGTCTAGTTGTAACGTAAATATTACAGAGTAGAAGTAATAATTCTTGAAAGGAATGTCCTTTCACTTTCCCCCGCCCACTTGGTTTCTGCCCTCAGAAACTAGCAACTGAACTAGTTCCAACGCGTTCATTTGCTGCAGACGCGCTAGAACAATATCTCACAATAGTTTCTTCCTCCGTACACTCTTCAATCGTTACTCCTCTCTCCTATTTGACACATCTCTAACAGCTGGGACTCTTCCATCAGTCCCGCAATGCAATGCCTTTCGCTCGCATCCCTGCATACAAAACTAGGTCAGGCAGCTAATCTGCTCTCCATTTCCATACTGCACTGTGGTCCACAGACCCAGTTCCTGTAACCTAATTCGCTCTTACTGCAGGTCTCGTCGACTGCATCACAATAATCATCATCGCTGCCACTATTATCATTGTTAAATCTTAATGCAATAATCCATTCATCCATTCATCCACTATAGGATAATGCAATGATTAAAAATACGTTTTATAACAATTAGGCAGTGCAAAAAAATGTCCCACATATTTAACTAATAGTTCAACGTCTGCAATGAAACATACGGTTATGCAAAAATAGAACAAATATAAATGTTAAGAGATTATATGAATTGTTATATAGGGAAAATTCGTTAGCGACTAAAGAGATAAGTATAGTTCTCTCTACAAGCGGATAATTCACAAATTATTCGTTGGCGTACTATGAAGATGATTATAGTTCTTCCTACAAGCAAACAATTTATAAGATATTCATTAGCGTACTATGAAGCTGAATATACCGCTTCCTACAAGCAGACAGTTCACTCTTCGAATCCGTACATTTAGGTGTGGACTACACTCTATTAGGACGGTCCTAATTACGGGCCAGGCGAGTTCGGTGCAGTTATCGGTCTTGTGCGCAGAAGGTCGCCTCCCACACGTACATGGCCGATTCTATAAAATACAAGGTCATCGAAATAAATCCGATGACCCAGTACTCGCCTTCAGCATCCGCGTAGAGATCGGACAAGCAGCGACGGAATACTTCTTCCTCGGCAGGCTGTGGCTGTCGCAGGAACCTCCGGATCACCTGAGTGCAGAGAGACCAGGCCCCTATCGTCCAGCAGTCTGGGCGCGCCCACGGGTTCAGGGCCGGCGACCTCCGATTGGTCGGACAGGTCAACCGAGTGTCCACGCGTCGCACGCGGTTGGCCCAGGCGTGTAGAGTGGTTTCGGCTCCTCTGGTTGTTGCCAAGGAGTGCCAGGTAAGGAGGATTATCGGGATTGGGTCCCCTCGACTGTGGAGTGGGGAGACCCATGTTCGCAAGAAGGCGACATCCTCGTTGGACACGTAGAGATGGCCTCGTCTGTAAAAATATTCGCCTAGCATCCAAAGGAAGCCTGCTGTCCGGATGCGGTAGTGTGGGCGTCGTAGGCACAGCGGCATCGGGGGTGGGGACGGTTGGCGCCCCTCCTCGTTGTTGTCCGGTTGTCCAAGAGGGTCCCGTGCTAGTGGTTGTACTACACCGGCCGGTGCAGGGCCCGCTGCTTCGATCACGGCCGCTTCCTCATCGCCTCGTTGTAGATCGCCATCGATGATCGGAACTTCCGGTGCTGCCACATTGTCCTCTTCCTCGAGTACCACGACTTGGTCCTCTTCGTTGTTTAGCAAGGCCTCGAGATCTATCCCCGCTTCAATCGGTTGGTCCATCTCGTTCTCGCCGTCCTCTAAGTACCAATCCGCCATTTCGTCCGCACAATTGACTGATTTCGTGATTACTTCCGGTCTAAGTGTTCGTCGTAATACTGTGGTGGCATCGGTCGTAATGTGTCTTTTTGTGGGGTCAGATGGATTAAGAGGGAAATTAGTGACTCCTCCCCTCATTGACATGGCTAGGGTATACCCTGGTGGCGCCTCATCTTCCATCGGGTGGCGGTTGATTGATATTAATCGTTTTGGGGCGGCGTTTACGTCAGAATGGCCCTGGTTGCTTTCCACTTCTACAGCGCGCGACCGGCGTAGGGGCGGTGGGCTACAGCCTGTCCTTAGGGACAGCGAGGCCATGGCTGGTACTGCTCCTTCGAGTGTACCATCCCTTACGTCACGTGTCTTTGCTATATGGTTCGTCTGGGGTGTCGTTGGTGGGGTGACCATCTTGAGTCCGTTGATTCGAGTAGGCCCCAGTGTTTGCGAACGACAATGCACCGGTATGCGGCGATTCCTCAATTCTATCCAGTTTTCTTTCATGTTCCAACTCAGCTGATTGGACTGCATCCAGGGAAGACCGAGCACTAGTTGCTGAATATCACTACTTACATAGACGGGAGTCAACACTTTCATTCCGTTTATAAACAATGGGATTGTAGATTGGCCTACAATCAACACGTCAGTTCCGTTAGTTGCTACAACTCGTTGCGTAGATCGTCTAATATCTCTGCGTCTCATCAAGTTCTTTCCAATAATGGAACATTGAGCCCCACTGTCCAGGCTGCAAAAAATAGGTCTATTTCTATAGCACCCAGTTAGCCCATAGTCTCCTCTGGTAGACATCCCTCTAACGTGCAAGACTGTTTCATCTTGTACTCGGTCGTAACTATTCGATGGCATCGCCTCTCGATCAAAGTTTGGTGCGTAACCATTGTAGTTCTGGTTAGCGTAACCTGGCCCGTCGTTGGTGCGATTATTCACCGATCTACCATTTTCGTAGTGACGTTGTGGTTGGTACCTCTTGTACGGTTGGCGATTATTCGTCCATGGTCGTTGATTGACAGGTGCCATCAGCTGTTCGACGTTCCGCCCATTTGTCGGATACCACTGTTCTCTGACGTCATACGATTTCTCTTTCTTCTGCGCTGCAAGCTCCCTTTCGACTTGTTGCAACCGTTTCTCTAATGGACTCTTTGTTTTATTATCTTCTGATTCTAACTCTTTAACAGACCTCACACGCACTTTTGACCGTTCTGCTACTCGTTGCTCCTCTGACGCAGCTTCTTTAAAAGCCAGTAGTTTTAAAGAAATCCTGAAAGCTTCGTCTAGATCAGAAGGTTCTCGCTCCAACAATTTTTCAGCAATGTCTCGTTCGCGTAACGAGTCAATGTAGGCTTTTACGATTACGTAATTACTGTGTTCATTGCGAGATCCCGGGAAAGCAAGATTGCTCAACCTTCTGACGTCACTCACCAAATCTCCCAGACTTTCAGATTCAGCCTGTCTCTTGGCCTGTAGTTGCACTTGCCAAAGTATACGCTGATTTGAACTACCGTACCTATTTTGAAGCTTCGTCACTAATTCTTCAGCATCCATGTTTCCTTCTGATCCACTTTCGAGTAACAACTGCGATGCCGGTCCAGACAAAGCGCAACACAGATTGTTAAAACTCTCCGAAGGCGTCCAACAATTTTGAGCCTGGCATAGTCTGTATCTTTTTATAAAGATGTCTACAGATTCTGCCCCTGTGAATTCTTTTAATTTCAGGTAGTTTGACCTCCCTTCACGCATCCTCGGCTGTTCTATTGCTGTCGGTGTATTATTTCCCTTGTTCCTGCTTCTCCATTCTACGTACCCATCTCCATCATTCGTCTGTGTAGCACTAGACACTGTCACTTTAGGTACAGGCAAAGATCGATAATCAGCATTCATTCCCGTAGAATGATAATTTACTGATTGATGCTCCTGCCTTCTCCATTCTGGCATCACTCTGTCCTCATTGTACCTCAACGCACCAGTCTTATTATTGCTTGGCCACACCGTAGTCATGCCTTCATTTCTCGTGAACGCCGATCGATTCACCATCTGCTCAGACATCATTACTGCATCAGTGTCGTAAACACCACTGACTCGATTATCTTCGTAACGTAGGTTAGGCGATCTCACTGTATCTCTTCCTAACTCAAAGTATCTCTTTGACTTCGGTGGCAAAGTTTCTCGATACGCAGACACAGGTCTATTTCTAACGTTGATTGCTCTGGTATTAGCAGACATTGACGCTTGCACAGTTTCGTTGACTGGAAGGTGAACTTGATTTCTCCTTTCAGACACAGAGTTCAGATACGAGCTTCTCGTAAGATTACGTGGTTCAGATACACTTCTTCTCACGTTTACATCGTCTCTGTTGCTGTACTCACTCGCCCGGGTGGTTGCATTTTGTCTGGTTTCAAAATTTGACTTAGGGCACCCCCCTTTCAAAATTTGAGTTAACGGTTGGACATTAGCTAACCCTCCCCGTTTCATCAGCCTACTCTGTTGACGTAATTCTGCATTCAGTCCATTAGCATTTCTGTTATTCATTCGCCATCCTAATGAATCAATTCCATTTTCAACTTGTGTCTCAATCACATCATCATTCTGCCAATCAATTTCATTTAAAACTTGTCTCATTCTTGTACCATTTTGCACATCATCATCACGAGTTTCAACAAACAAGCATTCATCATCCTCATCTTCATCATTATTGTGTGTCCCATCATACTGAGGAAATCTATTTCTGGATTTATCAAAACAAAAATCTTTTTCTTTTGCAGATTTTGTTTGATAAGTCCCTAACTTTGTACAATCGGTTTGCATTCTGTGGTTTGATCGAGGGACTGCATCACCGACTGAATTAGAACTAAATGTGCCATTGATCAAGAACAAGTTTCCAGCATTTTCTTTTGCTGCTGAAAACTGATCTGATTCTACTCGATCACTAGAGACAGCTTTTATTTGAATCTCGCTGTTCTCATTAGTATTCATTTCTGTATCCAAGAGATAATTCGATAACACCTTCTTTTCTTTTGTGAAAGTGCTTCTCGATTCATCTCGCATTCGCTCAGGCTTAAATTTAATTATGTTCCCAGTTCTTTCATTCATATACAATCGTTGTTCATCATCATGTTCATCATCATTTTCATCATTAGGCCTAGGTCTCCTATGGTCAAGGTTTACTCTATCCCATCGTCGTCTGTCATTGTCGGGTTGGCCTTCGCCGTCGTCTACTGGGGTCTGCCAAGCTCTAACGTCATAGTCAGGTTCGTCCATAACCCAATCCTGCTCTCTGTGGCGTTCATAGCTGGACACGTATTGGGGCTTCCGTCTCCACGTTTCCTCCGCTTCGTGGTCTAGATCAGATGCCTCAACCCCCTTCTCTCTTGTAGACGGACCGTGCGAGCAGCTGGGTTCCCGAGATCCCATCTCTGCCACTTTGCTAGGGTGGGGAGATCTTACTTGCTCACTTACTATTGGTGGGTCGGCTGTTACACCGGCCCGCGTAATCCTCGTCGCCTTAAGGTTGGGCCTACAGACATTCTCCGAATTGGGCGCTAAGTCAATTCGTGTTGGTGAGAAGCTGAGACTCCGGTATTCTTGATGAACTAAACGATCAGTATATCTGTCTTCGGTTTCCCATCTCACTCCTTCTACTAGTGGTGGTCCTAGGGGAGGTCCTTCTAACCTGGCTTGATCATCGTACCGTACTCTGGGACGGCTACGTAAACGCTCGCTCCTCCTCACGGTTCTATCAGGCGCGTTAGAAGTTGTCACCCCTGCACTAGTTTCAACGCAGGTGACCTGAGGGCAAGACGCGGTGTCATCTGTATTCACGGCCTGGGACCAGGTTTGGCCTGCGGTTCGTTTCTCAACCTCTCTTCCATGCCTAGGCCTATCTATCTGGTTATCGTCCTCCGGTTCTGGGTCTAACCGTGGCGGAATCTTCCGCCCGCCTCCTAACTCAGATATCCGCGCTTCGAATCTTTGGTCCGTGCGCTGAAATCGGCTATCCATTTGTTCAAACCGGTAGTCCATTTCTTCGGACATGCCTCTCAGCCGTCCCTCCAATCTCTCCTCCAAGGACGCTATAGAAGTTGCCAACATCGATCGCTCGCCTTGGACCTGGTCCATGACGGATTCTAATCTCGTCATTATCGAGTCTAAGGTGGACCCTTGGGTTTGGGTTGCGTGGCCTATTGTAGGGGATCTAGCACCCTCATCATCATTCGACCCATTCTCACCTACATCATCCTCCACATGCATCTCCAAATCCATATTCGCAACACAACAACAAGTTTTCCATGATTATTACTAGAACACACGTTAAATTCGCAGATACAACATTGGGCCTATTCTTTACCACATTCAAGAATTAACACACGGAACGCTTCACCACCTGCACCATCTAACATTCACACAACTTCGTGCAATATTACGTCAACTCTTCCCTTTTTCTATCTAGCGTAAACGTATCTATAATCCTGTAGCGCTCCCGATTAATTCAGAGCTAATGCGCTACAAAAGGATTAATGGGCGGTACTCACTGTTAAAGCTTGGTTTTCCCTGCGTCACCGTTTCCTGTCTTCGTCTCCGCTTTCGTTTTCACCATAGATTACGTTCACTCGAAAACAATAACTGTCGCACTGACGGTCTTTCTCGCACTTTTCGTCCTGGCCTCTTATGACTAACTGTTCGAGTCAGCTCCGTTCTCAGCGGATGCATAGGTCGTACACTTACAACGACGCTATGTTACATCGACCGAACGAGTGCTCTATTCAGTCCTATCGTCAGCTTTTCTCTGTTCCTCGTCTTTCTGTAGACGTCTATTCACGAAGATTCCAGGACGTCTGGAACCCACGGGTAGTCTAGGCAGAAGTTCTCGAAGTAGTTGGTCTTTTACATACTCTACTGTCGACAACTCCTCCATACGGACTCCTCTAGACTGAACCCCGAGCTTCCGTATCTGAGTGTATTTAAAACACGTCTTCGTTGCTCTTCCCTGCTTACGTACTCTGGAGCAGGTGCTGGTCGATCCGGCGGCTGGCGATGCCTTGCCCCTTTCGGTCTCGTTCAACCAATCACAGCCTTCGCCTCCTCTCCTCTCTTTGGGTATACTCCTAAGGATACGCCTCCGGCAGGTGCCTCTGTACTTTTCCACACAACATCCCTCGCTGAGCCTGTCAATCATGCGTCGCCTCTTCTTCGTAGCCGTTATTACTACGTCACTAGTACTGTCTAGTTGTAACGTAAATATTACAGAGTAGAAGTAATGATTCTTGAAAGGAATGTCCTTTCACCAATATTCAATATGGTTGCATATCTTGTCTCATCAGTTACTGCTGCTGCAGAAAAATCTGAGCAAAAAAGCTACATCCAGTGGCTGCAATCTGTGTGGTGTATGGGGGTGTATTCAAAAAGCATGCGCACCCCGACTCGAACAATATTAATGGCTTTTAAATTCTTTGATTGTGTCACATTCTCATCCATTACCAGAACCACCTTGCAGGGCTTCGTTGGTTTGACAATACTTATAAAGTGTTTAAGTTATGACATAAACAGAAGCCCTCAGGCACACGAAAAACAGTTATGCATGGTGTCACAATGTTCAGCAACTTGGCTTGGTTAACAACAAAACAGTGTTGAATATATGCACATCACATCACATGGATTAAGATCTAAAATGGGAAGCAACGTAACATCCGACACTCCATTGTGTTCACCAGTCGATACATGCTGCATGAATCCAGACCAGTTCTGACGCGGAATGTGAGTGGAGCAAACTGCAATGCTGCCTCTTGATTACCAATATCCGTGTCCGGCGTTGGGTAGGTTTCCCGACTGAATGCCATTTCTCGCAGTTCAGCTATTACGAGCTTCGCAACGGTTTTTACAATCCTCCGGTTTTCCGTTTCGTTGTCATCAGCAGCCCGTTCTTTTTGCCACTGTTCTCTCAAAACATGAATGGCATCACATCAGCACCTTCCCCCCCCCACCCCATGTCTTCAACAAAGACAACATGTTTGCCATAACATTCTTATAACTTGACCTTCAGCGACTTTAAAGAGTATATATACTTCATCGTCTGAATAACAACACTTTCGTGTAGTTTGAAACGCAACTTAGCTATGCTATACAGATAGGGTTATTTTAGACAAAGTGAACCAAGTTTCACATCGGGCCACTTTGCTGCTTTCAGAGGTGTCGTTTCAAGGATGCAAATACATCCTTTTATAGATCATTGATTGCTCTCAAAGACTATACAGTTAAACTGGACTGATATTCAGGTTGAGTGGATCAGATACTACTTCAAAGTTGTGATGTCAAATGGTTCTCTTTACCTGACTTTCAAGATATAGTGAATCAGTTTTTGTGATAAAGTGAGCCAGCTCTTACTTGTACCAAACTGCATTGTATAAAGTGAACCAAAATACAAACACAGCCTAAATAGGATATATAAATCACAGCAGGTTGTAAACATTTGCTCTGATTTTAATAACTGACAACTTATAGCCTATTGAATTAAAAGGTTGATCGTAAGACATTGCTCTTTGTTCCCGTGTTCAACAATAAATATCATGCAATCTATAAAAAGGTGCAAGAACTTCTGCACAATTTTAACTAACATTAGGCCTATCATAGTGCAGAGAAAGAATGAACACTTAAAACACTATTGAAAACTTACATAGCCTACTATTCAACTCTTCAAATATACTCCTTTTCAGAAACTGGGCCATGCACTGAGCCTAACGATTACTGCAAATGTCACAGTCATAGTAGGCTAACTCTTCTCAGTTAGGGAAGCACAATCCTCATGTGCCCATTCTTTACACTTTCTGCACTGAATCCATGAGTCACCATAGTCCTCACCACACACAAGACAGAAACACCTATTGTCTGCAGTACTGGCAGTTTTTGAAGATGCTGCAGTTTTGACTTTATTTTTTCACCAAGAAGCCATTTAATCCATTTTTAGTTGCATACTCGTAAGCCAACTTTCTAACTTCTCCCCGTGTTAATGGGAACCCCACACGTGCCAACTAGGAGATTGTATCAGCAAGATCTTTCTCTGATGCAGGTGGAAGCACTGGGCAGCGGCCTGATTCATGTCTAAAACCTTTAACAGTGCCATGAACTCGTCGTTTAAAGGTGGAATAAGGCACATTCCAAGCACGTGCCACCTGCCTAACTGATGAACTTTCAGGTCTGTTTTGTGAAAGTTTAGACATGTACTCTTACAACGCCCCTTCCATATGGTGTGGGTCCCATGTATTAATTTTCTGTCCTTTTCGATTACCACGACTCACAGAAAGGATGGAATTTTGCTGGTCTCTCTTTCATTTCTTATTTCTTTTCTTATGACTTGTTCCATGATGATGGAGTCTACCCATGGTGGTGCAAATAAATTCCAAGCGTAAACCTTAAAATACAGAATGTTCAGTTTTTAGATAATAAACTGCTTACTTGCATTAATTTCTTTACAATGTAGGCTTATTTTATTGTAGGCATAAGTCATAGGCTATCCCGTTTAGGCTTAGGCCTATCTATAATTTATTTGCCAGGTAATCAGATTAAGTGAACCACTGGTTCACTTTAGTAGAACTCCCTTGGCTCACTTTATCAGTACGTGCAAATAAAGTGAACCGCATGATAAAAGTCAAATACCAGATCGCGTAATCGTTCAATAAGACAGTAAACCAATTTCTTTTTATTCAATCCCATACCCAAATTCATATGGAAAAAAATTCGCCTGCATAGTGTAAAACCTATCGACGAAAACTGAGTTTTGTTATACCTCCTGTAAAAAGTGGGACACTTCAAAATTGTTAAATTTCTTCGACCTCCGAAACGTCTCTGTCTGCCATAATATGAAGTTGCTATGAAGTATTCAGAGAACCCGCTAACTTCGTAGCCAAAAGGTAATAGTAAGTGAAAACCGTCGTCACGTGCATTTGACATTAATAGCTGGCTGACCATACGATTTCTACCAGAATTGATTCACTCAACCTGATGGTTCACTTTGTCCGAAATCACCCTACCAATTGGTCTGACTTTCAAGCCAGTCACACACCATGAGAAAGAAAGCGTGCTTCTTTGTGTCATTGGGCTCATATTAACATTACCCAATTCGTCCTGGAACCACCGATCATTTCTTCGATCCTGCTCCACTTTAGACGACTCTTTATAAAATGTTTCAACGTCTTTCTCATTTACTATCGCTCTCTCGTGGCTAACGTTAACATCATAATAATTCCAGTCTGGATCAACTTCTAAAGCCGACTTTGCCGTTGGAGTTTTCTGGACTTTTTTTACTGGTATTGTCTCAATGCGTTTGTTCTCTACTGTGACGAACCATAAAAGATAATACGCGGATAGGCCTTGACTAGTATCGTGAATAATGAATACCTTTGCACTGTCACAAATGAAATGAAATATTGAATCGGTTTTTGTACCACTCCTTTATATTTTCTTCTAATGGTATGAACTCCTTGCATGTTCGTATATCAAGCCACGATGATAAGAAATGGCGATTTTTAGATTCATCGCAGTTTGTTCCTGCTTGACAATTTTGAGTGTATCTTTTTAATTGATGCAAAATCAGAAAACTTACTACTTTTGTTGAATTCTTCTATGAAGTTCATGTTTAATGTCCATTCTATATCCTCCGTCTTTTCTTGTTCATATGTTTCGATATTTTTACGAATTGTTGGTAGAATTGATTCATTAAAACATTTCTCGTCACATAGCCTAGCTGAAACGGGACGGCGCCTCTTCCTGTTCTCTGCTGGCTTCCGGAGAAATTTCTGAATAGTATCGCGCCCGTCCCCACCCTGGCGATGCCGTCGCCGATTGCGAAAATGGAGGGAGAAGGGAAGTGGGTTTGGTGGGAGAACGAAAAATACGCGTTCTGATTGGTTGAAATTCATGGATGACATCTTTGATCATTCGCTTCCTGTGAACATTAAATTTTGTTTTGAGTGAAGATCATTTCGCTTATGTCGTCAATTTTTCGAAAACTTTGCTTCATAAAGAATCTGTTTGCTAAAAAAGTTTTATTGTACTAAATTGTAATCTTCAGATTTCTTCAGCTCCACGAAAGGTACGTAGTAGGAACTAGGTTATTCACGGGCACTCGGTCAAAACAAACCTAATGTCGTCTGTGGTTCATTAGGTGTCAACCCGAATCCCCCAAACCGCTGAAAATCCACAAAGGCCCGAATTCTATAAAGTATGGTGCTTTTGCGGCGGAAAATGCCGCCACGCAACCGCGAACACTTACTTCTGCGGCGGAAATACTGCCTATTCACATGTTATTTTAAATAATTTAGCGCTAGTAAGTTTTAGTTATTACTTACTTACTGAGTACTAACCCTAGTCAGACTCACAGTCTGAACAGGCCTGTATTTCATTAGAAAAAACAGCTTATCATGTTAGGGACCCAGAAGTCTTAATCTGGCCGTGGTCGTCTGTAATATTATTGCTTCAAGAAAAAGTCTACTGGTACTTCTGCAGGCTTGCATGGGTAGAAGGTATTGTGTGTTTTAGTTAGTCAACTTAACAAGTTAGATTTGCGTAAACTGTATTGTTTTTCCCTAGTAAATAGATTTCGGGGATCCATTGGAAATTAAATTTCGGGGATCCACTATGCACCTGCTTTCTATACATACAACATACAATACAATCCAATTGCATTTCATATTGCCCTCCTTTAAAAGTTCAGAAGTGCACACGCGACAATATGACAGAACATCGATGGTGCTGAGCAGTTGTGAGCGATGATTTTGCTCAAGGTCCCTACAAAGTGACCACTCAGTGAAGCTCGAAACCATACTCCAAGCGTTACAAGCCGAGCACTCTAAGCAGTCGGCTACCATGCTCCAATTATAGTTTCATGGCCCAATAACACTATGCCCCAATAGGCTACATTTAGCCTATAGTTTCCATGTAAGTAACTTTATATGAAACAAAATTTAGTTTTCTGAAGTAAGGTACATGAAAGATTTTCTCCGAGAGACACAAAGAAATGTATGGCAAGATTGGATCTTTTTGACTCCTGTCCAGTGTCCAATATTTACATATTGAAACTGGCACTTACCACCATTACAACCAATTTTCTGTTCTGTATGTTAATATTTCTTGTGTATTTTTAGTGTTCATAGAAAGCAATGGTTGGCTGCAGTGCTCCAAACTGCCACAACAGCACCACAAAAGGTGTGAGACTCTTTGGATTTCCAGCGAACAAAGATCGAAGAAAAAAATGGATGATTAACTGTCGACGTGATAAGTGGAGTCCAACATCAGGGAGTCGTCTTTGCGAGGTACATTTTGAAGCTAGCCAGTTCGAGAAAAACCGACAGGATGGCTGGCGAAAACTCAGGCCCAACGCTATACCCACAATATTTCATGTTCCCAATCCACCACGTTTAATGGAATCAGGAAGGAGAGTTTTGAAGCGCAGTGCAAGTGATGATGGTGATGTTTTGATGAAAGTCCATCGAATTTCCTTGGAGCACAAGTATGCTAAGCCTGCAACCGGAAGCCCTAAGATTGTGGACAATGAGGCAGATGTTGTCTATTCATCATCATCCCTGGTTGATAAGAACATCTTAATCAGTGAAAAGCAACCAACTGAAAAGGAAGCAAATTTTTGTGTGTTCAACGACTTTGATGTTTCAGAACATATTGAAATAGTGACATCTCAGCTGTCACCCAGGAAACTAGTACAGGCTGAAGATCGTGTACGTATTCTTACTAAGGAGAATCAACAGCTCACTCGTCAAATCAGAATGCTAAAGAAGCAACTAAAAGCATCACGAGAAGAAAATAAACAGCTTAAAAAGAAACTGGAGAAGGTTTTTTCAAGTGATCAGATTTTGGCTCTTCAGTCACCTACTGGTCTAAGCCGTGGCAGAAGGTGGTCTGCACAGACTATACAACGATCCTTGCAGATGCTGTTTGCTTGTGGCGCCTCAGGATATTGTTTCCTTAGGAGTCAAGGATTTCCTTTACCTGCTTCTCGTACGTTGCGGCATTCTTTGCAAGGAGTTCGGTTTGACAGCGGGTTGTTGACTGAAGTGTTTGATCTGCTCCAACTTAAGGTTGCCCAGATGAATGACAAAGAAAGGGATTGTGCTCTGACACTTGATGAGATGAGCATAACACCATCTGTTGAATATGACATACGGACAGGGAGACTAATGGGAGAGGTGACTTTGCCTGGCCACAGTGGAAAAGCAACACATGCAATGGTTTTTATGCTCTCTGGTATCAGCACCCGTTGGAAGCAGACTGTGGCGTATTACTTCACAGGGAATTCAGTTTTTGGATCGGCAATCAAGCCCATTGTAACAAACATTATCCAAAGAGCATGGGATATAGGTTTGAGAGTCGTCACAGTAACTTCAGATATGGGAGCTTGTAACAGAGCGTTGTGGACCACTTTCGGTATATGTTGTGGAAGGGCAAGTAAGACCGTCAATGCAGTCCTTCATCCGTGCTCAACTGAACATAGGCTGTACTTCCTTGCAGATGCTCCTCATCTAATAAAGAACTTGAAAGCTGCTTTGGTAAATGGTCAGGACATTGTGTTGCCAGACTGGGTTCTCCAGGAGTACAATCTGTCTTCAAACAGGGTTACAGCCAAACATTTACATACTCTGCTCACATTCCAGGAAAATATGCATTTGAAAATTTCTCCGAAACTGACAACCAAGACTCTGAAACCTAGCCATTTTGATAAAATGAAAGTCTCCAATGCCATGAGCTTCTTCAGTCATTCAAATGCTGCTGGTTTGGAGTATCTTGTGCAAGCACACAGCCACAGTAGCGATTTGCTTACAACAGCATGGTTCATAAAAACTATCAATCGGTGGTTTGACTTGGTTTCTTCGAGACGTTTGGTAACAGCTCTGAGCTGGAAAAATCCAGTTTGCTACACCGAAGCGACAGACTTCCTCCGACGTGTGATTGCTATGTTTGAGTCTGTATCGATTGGAGAGAAAGGAGTGTGGAAACCAGTGCAGACTGGTATCATCTTGACAACAAAGTCCATCCTTGACATCAGTGAACACCTTCTGTCATCTGGTTACCAGTTTGTCCTTACAGCACGCTTTACATCTGATTGCATTGAAAACTTATTCTCTTGCATCCGTACAAACAATCCAGTTCCTTCTCCATTGGATTTCAAGAACAAACTGCGACTTCTTTCTGTTGCTCAGTTTCTTCGGGTGAAAGCCACAGCCAGTTATGAGTTGGATGATGCAGACTATCTTGTTGACTTTCGTTCTAGTAAAAGTGCAGCTGATCTGGAAGTAGATGATAACTTTTCACAAGGGCTGTGTTTTTCAAATGTTTCCTCACTCTCGCATGCAGACCTTGCATCACTGTACTATGTGGCTGGATATATAGTGTCACGTGTTGTGAAGAACAACAAGACATGCGTTACCTGTGCTCATGCCATTCAGTCAGACAACAATTCTGCTGGAAGTCACTGCCTACTTCAAAATCTGAAGTCCTATAAAGAGGGGTGCCTAGTATCGTGTACTTCTGAGGTTTTCGAACTAGTACAACAAGCCGAGAAAATATTTCGGGCAACAAACTTCTCCCTCTTGCATCACAAGAAGAACGTGCGGAAACTCTTGTTGTCTGAAATTCAACGGGTTTGTGCAGATTTGGACTTTCCAAACTGCCACAATGTCAAGAACATTTTGCTGGGACGATTTGTTACCCTACGTTTGCGTATCTGGGCTAAGGAACAACGAACACTGCTCAAAAACCAAAACCATTCACGGACAACAGACAATGGCGCACTTGGCAGTAAGAGTATGGCAATGCGAATGGTTGTCATTAAATTCAGATAAGCTACAGCTTTTTTAGGCTTTTTATCTGCTAGCCTCAAGTGCTGGAACAGTCTTCCTCCTTTGATTCGTTTCTCCGACTTCCTGAAGTTGAGTCTTTCAAGACTAAACTTAAGAATTTTCTGTTTACAAAGGCCTAGATCGACTAGCGGGTTTCTTGTGTTGGAGCCCTTGTAATGGCGTGACTGCGTCATGGCATCTTACAAATTGTTGTTATTATCGGTAAAATCCAACTATCAAGTTAACACAGAAACGAACAACGAATGAGTGACTAGGATGACAATGCCACTGATATCTACTAGTGTCTTAGGTCGAATTCACCTGATTTAACGAGATTCTTCTCCTCTGTCGAAATCAATCCATGCATGATTGCATGTTTATTCATGAACACGATTGAACTGAACTTTCCAATACTGAGTAGATAGAGTGTATTGTTATTAAACTGGAACAGCAGTTAGCTATGATGCACTAAAACTAAAAAATCATTTAGCAATCATTTTGCCACTGTTAAATGCACTGAAGACAACTGCTGTCTGGCTGTTACATTACGCACCCAAATGCTGTTACGGATGCAAAGTTATTATGGTGTATTGAGTTCAACTTTGAACGTGGTGTATTGAACATGAGACACTAATTTTAAAATGCAGAAGTTAAGCGCTGATGAATTAACTTATTTCTGATTCAACTATATATGGGAAACTGTTTCTCAGATATGGATAGTCTACATAATAAAAAAATAAATATTATGGCAATTGTTGAAGTGCAGTACTGCAATGTTTACAACTTTTCATCCACAATGAGTCTTGAGACTTCTTCAAAAAACCTAGAACCACCGAGACAAGGCCCAACACCTCCCATCGAAGATGTTGGCTCTGAGGTGAGACCGAGATGAGACTCGATATCTCCAGTCCCAGGACCAAAACGTTGGCCAAACAGCTGTATTGTAATATGTTACTAGTTTCATAATCTCAAAGGCTAAATAATAGAATATTTGCAAAGTTGAAATGTGGTTCTGTTAATTAGCATGGAACATGTGGTTATTGTTCAAGTTATTACAGGAGTCGATTTTAACTATACGGCAGCCATGCAAGGCGCC
Organism: Aporrectodea caliginosa; assembly: GCA_020284085.1. NCBI lineage: Eukaryota > Metazoa > Annelida > Clitellata > Crassiclitellata > Lumbricidae > Aporrectodea > Aporrectodea caliginosa. The sequence goes on along the minus strand of JACEVL010000155.1, from coordinate 230,853 downwards.
CATCACATCCTACATCTCATTTTACCAACGTGCCATCTCGCGAATGATAGGCTGAGTAGACCTTTGAGAGGGTGCGGGAAGCGATCACACTTCCTACTGCTCTTCACGCCAGTGATGTTACCACTACTCTATGGATCCCCAACGAACGAATGAATTTGTGTTGCTCTATCTGTGGTGCTGTATAAATGTTCAATTTGACTTCCTTTTCCTCATCGTGCATGACTGCATATGAATGGCTTCCAGTTTGTTTCTGTAATGTCAGTATTGGTCTTTTGGTACAGAAGCAAGATATGGTGCCTGAACAAGGTTTGTGTGCACACCTACATGTATACAATAATATAAACTGCAAAGGCCCTTAAACCCAGAGTCTTCAGGCGACATTACTATAGGTGTCTCACGAAAATGAGTCCGTAAACATTTAGAATTGGGGTGCTTAATTCTAATGGCGTCGTGAGTGTCGGTTAGGGTAAGGTTAGGCGTTGTCAGAGTCGGTTAGGGTGAAGTTAGGCGCTGTGAGGGTCGGTTAGGGTTAGTATCGTCTTTAGAAAACATGGTAGGCCTACCTTCCGCGCAGCATGCCAAAAGATACCGTATAACGCTCGTGAATAAGCTGGTGCCCTGCGCTTGGCTTTCGAGTGGCGCTTTAGAAGTTTGGAAATTACGATAACGCCAGTAGACTTACGCACCCCGATACTAAATGTTTGCCCAAATTCTAATCTAAGGCAATCATTGGTCGTTATTTATGAGATTTCAATCACGGGCTAGCACCGTAGGGCCTATTATTGCTCTATGGCATGGTCGGTATACACTGCAGGAACCTCAAATAGCGTGGAAACGGTGGAACCCGTTCAAATGGGCAGCGGTGGTGAATCAATTGATCAATTAATTGAAAAATGAGCAGGATCGTTATAGAAAAACGTGTAAATTTACATTATGCGAGGCCACACGTGGTAGCTATGAACGCCGCAGCGGCAGAATGATCAATAATGGAGGCCATGAAAATTGACCAATCAGAATGCAGGATTCCCGTTCTCATTGCGAACATAGGACATTGCCAAACTCTCGGTAATATTCAGAGATGAACATAATGCAAGACCACAGTGGAATGGTTTATGCAAATGATTCACGTTGGGATCGTCATTCACCCTCTGCTTATTTTCGCTTTTTGCCTGTTATCGATTTCAATCTTGGTGATAAATCGCGCATCTTTTCCACTTTGAGTTTCACTAGCAACCAGGCTGCAAAGTTGAATATAAGAACCGCTTGTGTCACTTTTGATCAGCCTCTTTGGATAAAGGTGGTTGAAATTGTTGAGGCTGAGCATATGAACAACAGTCTATGCAAACTTGATGAGTTTCACATGCTAATGAGCTTTCTGGATAAGTAGTTTATTCACCACAAAATAAAAACCGCAAAATAACAATACACAAATTTTACAGCGAGTGGTGGGCTACCGGTGAAGTCACATAGGACTCATCTCGCCGGTCACATTCTGAGCTTTCTGGATATCATTGGTACACTCATGTCTGGCTGCAGCCTAGCAGAAGGTTTGCAGTGCTGTTACGGCTCCAGTACAGTCATTCATATGTTGTCAGGTAAGGCTGTGGCTCGTGCACTGTGGTCATTTCTTAGTTGATTCCACCCTCATAACCATCCTACTGCCAATGATGTACTAAATGATGCCTATGTTGAAACCTTGCATTCATTATATGATACTGTTGCACAATGTGAGTTTCATAAGATGTCTTCTGCAAATAATGTAGAATGTGTGCACAAACTTACATTCAGATTGTTAAGGACTTCTTTCGTGCTGATCGAACTGGAACTATAGGTGTCGGTGGGTCCCAGTTCTGTATGGTCTGCCCTAGGGCTCTGTCCTTGGCCACCTCCTGTACATTATTTATACTTCTGATCTTGCCTCACTCCTTGCAGAGCACGCGGTCTTGGGTCAGCTTTATGCAGATGACATACAGGCATACTTGCACTGTCTGTCATCAATTGCCACCTCTGCAGTCCGGGCTATGAGTCGGACACTGGATGGGTTGGGGATATGGATGTCGTCAAACCGCTTTCGCCCTGACCTGTCAAAGACTCAAAGAATTTGGCTGGGCACCTGGCAGCAGCTTGCTATGCTTGACTTAACCACCCTTGCTGCTGAATTCTCCAGTTACACTTCTCCACTACTGTTTGCGACGTTGGCATCCTACTGGACCAAGAAGTTACTCTTGCTCCTCATCTCCATTGTCTTAGTTGCAATTGCTTTTACCAGTTGCTCCAGCTTCGCACTGTCACACGCTCACTGACTCCCAGTGCTGCAACCACTTTCCTGCATTCCTTTGTCTGTACTCGACTTTACTACTGTTCTTCCGGCGTACCGTCTGGTCGGCTGGCGTGCCTCGACTGGGTGCTCCGCTGTGCGGCGCGCCTTGTTGGCCGAATACCGAAATTCGGTCATGTCTCTAAGTACATGCTGGAAACCCTACACTGGCTCCCTATCCGCCAGCTCATTGTGTACAGGATCGCCTCTCTGGTGCGGCGATATCAGCTGGGCCATGCCCCATCCCATCTGCGGGACCTCTGCACCTGCTTCCCAGAACGCTCTCCGACATGTTTTATACTAACCTGAAAACTGTTCTTTTTGGACGTGCTGGAGTCGGGAGCACCTCTGAATACTGAGTAGTTCCTTTGAAGAGGTGCTATATATAAATCTCATGAATGAATGAATGAAATCATGTGGTTACGTTCTAGGCAGCAGCTTACCAAGCTTAACTTGTAAGACTTTGCTAAGTTCCCAACCTACAATTTTTCAGCTACAGCCCGTGACCACGGTATCCTATTGGATCAAGAGCTAACCTTTGCACCACATCTGCATCGCCTTAGTCCGTACTGTTGCACATACACTAAAGGCCATTGCTGCAACTACTCTTGTGTATGCCTTCATTGCAGCATGGCTTGATTACTGTTTTATCTTCTACTCTGGTCTACCGGCTAGTTGATTGTCTTGTCTTGATCGTATACTGCGAGCTGCAGCGTGCCTTGACAAAATACCATTATGATCATGTCACCAGATATAATATGTTGGAGGTGCTGCTTTGGCTTCCTGTCCATCAGCACGTTGAATATATATTTGTCTCTCTGGTCTGGTGACGCCAACTTGACTTTGCACAAGCCTACCTAAAAGACCTTTGTCAGCCAGTTTAAGGGACCCAGGGTAGCCGTTCCCTCAGCTCTGCTGAGGGGTTCTGGTGGCCCCGTTTGCCCGCACAGAATTAAGTTTGACAAAACCGTGAATTCTTGTGGTAGGATTTTAAAATCAGAATTGCATTCTTTGGCCCTAAGAACATATTTTTGAAAATATAATAAAAAATAATCAACTTTCTGATATGCATGTAAGTTGATATATGATTGTTTGGTTTTTGAGGCGGCCATCTTAGATTTCAAGGGCCATCTAGGATTAAAGTAGTTGGACTGTTTGGGAACTTCTTTGGTGTGTACAATACTATGTTATAATGAGTTTTTACATTTTCATTTTCAAGCCCTAGGCCCAAAACCACTCCGCTATACTAGAGGAAATGATATTTTTCAAGGAAATGGGGGTCAAATTTGAGTTTGGCCCTAGAATGGGGCTTGGTGGCCCGATTTTCTGCTATCTTGACTACAGTGTCTTACAATATATTATAGTCACATTTTGCTTATTTTCAGCTTGTCACAAATTTTTCTGAAGTTCTGCCATCCATCGACCGTGTCGCTAAGTTTTAGTGTTTTACGTGTTATATACCAGTCTATTTATGTTTCTTTTATTTTTCTTCTATTTCGGAATTTATAATATTGAAATAACTCTTTCAATCGATGGATATTACGTTGACGTTTTGACCACAAATTATGCCGCGTGAGAAAACACTTTACAAGTACCGGTGTTTGGAGCCAGCGTGCTCTTTCCTGATACGAAGCGATAAATGGCTGCAGCATTGCCAGGATAAACATGCTTTCAAATATGCCAGGTAATTAATAGTAGTGTGCCAGTGTTTAGCCTTAACATTTGACTGTTTTATACAATATCATAAATGTATGTATCGTCTAATTAGAGCAAAAAAGTTCCAACTCTGAAAACCATTATTTTCAGGAATCCAAAAAGCAGTTTCAATACCAAATTGCAAATCGTCATTTTATTAGTGACTACAATCAACAGTTGAATATTATGCATAAAACCTCAGTAAAACAAGATGAAATAGTCTGATCAATATTACTTAACACATCATTGATATAAGTGTCAATTCATTCTAGATGGTACATTTTTGCACTTAAAAGTTGAAAGTCAAAACATTCTAACTAAATAAACTTTGTTGCTTTGTTAAGTGTGATGAAACCAGAAAAATGATGATACTACACATAAAAGCAAAACCAAGTTATTATTTATCCAGTATGTTGTTCTTGCTCAATTGCCTCAGTTACGAACAGCGAGAGACTCGTAGAACGGTTTACAATCATTTGGCAGAAAAGCGCAAAGTTTGAGCAGGTCTTCCTTCTTGTTTTTGTCTACCCCCAGTGGTGCGGTATACGCGTGTGTTAGCTCCATATTACTGAAATTGACATTCCTTCCCCTCTTCTTGTAGACAACCGCTTCACTCACTCCTCCAATTTCGTTGGAAAACGAAACTGCTACATCGCGCGCATCGTCTCGGCTGTAGATGATAGAGTGCTTTGTTATGATGCCTGCAAAAGCGTTGCCACGCATCACAGTGTTAACTGCACTCCAGTCATAGATATTTTCTCTGTTCAGAGAAATAACTTTATATGGCATTTTTGGTCTAGCGGTACGTGCGGCCTCCTCGTATTGACTGGGAAGATGAATATCTCGCTTTCGAACTTTGTTTTCAATTGAGCTGTGAATAGCATCGCATTCCATCTGCGAGTGGCCAGATTCAAAGTACTTTTGTTCGACTTTTTGCGTATTCACACTCCTGCTGAGAAACACAATTATCATACTACACACCACCCTGTTTCTATTCTGCCCTGCACAAGTATCACTGTATACTGTTATCTGCTCAGCGCCCTTTTTATCTTCTTCAACCAGCCAATGGTATAAAGCTGATGCAATTTCATTGGCTCCTCTTCCGGCCTCTGACTCTGTCCACATGTAGCAGCTCCCTTCCTTTGTTCCCAAGTTATAGAAAGTTAGATTATACATGCTAAGTTTTCGCAAATAATATGCTGAACCCACTGATAACTTCGGAACGGTAAGAACTTGTTCAAGGTCCATTGCTGCGCATATTTTGCTATCAGAAGTGCCTTCTTTATCGATAATCTTGCTCGTTCGGGCTTGCTCTTTCCTTCGAATATGTGCAGCGTATTCCGCTTGTTCCTCTGCTGCTAAAACACCTCCATTTGACTTCTTGCGCAACTCAAACTTACAACACGAATCACATGTGTCCTTCGATGGCTTATGAAATCTTAGGTTGTAATCATTCACAAACACAGATCGATACACACTCTCGTGTACGACCTCTTTTGCCTCACTCATGCACTTGTCCTTATATAATCGATACATGGCAGAAATGGTCAAAGCTCCCTCGAGATACTTACACACTCTGGTTGAACGACAATAATGACTTTCCACGTGTGGAAATGACTCAATGTGTAATTTGACTTCAGCCAAGGAATCTGGCTTGGTTTTGTTATGACCCCCTCGTTTTTCATTTACAGAACCTCTGCCTGGTGTTGCGCCACGAATGCCAATTTTGTGTGCTTGACGTACCATTGCGGCTGATATGTCCAACGTATTTAGAAAGAAATTTTTACACACACTCACTCTCTCGTTCTCTATATTGGGCAAGAAAAAGTAATATGAATGATTTCGTGGTTTACTCTTACCACAGTTATTCAGCTTGGTTCTGGTCGATACAACCTGCTTCTCAGTATTGCTACCAACAAAATCATGTCGTCGTTCCTTCAAACCCATTTCCCAAAAAGCTTTGTTTATCTTATCCTGTTGCTGCTCATCAATTTTTGTACTACACTTTCTCCTGCACTTTTCTGCCATGCACATACCTCTTACTACTCTCTTCGAGGTCTCTGGCATATTGGTAATTTTTTTCTTGCGTTTAACTTGTTCTCCACAATTGTAAGCTTTTTTCTGCACGAATCGTTTCCATTCCAGTTCATTTCTTTTACGCTTCCGGGTCTTCTTATGCTGAGACTCAGACTGGTCTTCAATTGCAGACACTGGGGGCGGAGGCTGGTTGATATTGTCCAGAATGGCATGTAGAGACTGGTCGACACCGGCCAGCAAAGCAGGTTGAGATTGGTCGACAGCGGCCAGCAAAGCAGGTTGAGATTGGTCGACAGCGGCCAGCAAAGCAGGTTGAGATTGGTCGACGGTGTCCAGAATGGCATGTAGAGACTGGTTGACATTGTCCAGAGGGGCATGTAGAGACTGGTCGACAGCGGCCAGCAAAGCAGGTTGAGATTGGTCGACAGCGGCCAGCAAAGCAGGTTGAGATTGGTCGACAGCGGCCAGCAAAGCAGGTTGAGATTGGTCGACGGTGTCCAGAATGGCATGTAGAGACTGGTTGACATTGTCCAGAGGGGCATGTAGAGACTGGTCGACGGTGGCCAGCAAAGCAGGTTGAGGCTGGTCTACTGTGGCCGATGCAGCAAGCGTGAAGTGGTCGGTAACAGGAGGGGATGAGCGTCCAGACTGTTTCATACACGTACCGTCGTCGTTCGACTCATCATCACTGAGCTTGTAATCTTCGTCGACTGCCGAGTTATCTGGATCAATATTGTTTAAGAGTAAATTATGTCCCATAATGATTTTATCTTACCTTGGTTATGCGCTTCAATGTTAATTTGGGTTTGGGTTATGTAGCCCAAACCCAAGCCATAACTTTAACCCTCATTAATTTTAGCCGTAATTAGCAATGAATTTACTCATCGAGGCCATGGTTAGGCTGTTATTGGCAAATTCAGAGTTGAAACATTGGTGCATAATAATGAAGGAGTCATTGTGAGCAGATGGGATGATATTGAGCGATCCAGATTAAGTGAACATCAGATTCTGCGTTAAGGTTTCCTAGTAAATATTTCAAATCCAACGATATCTCGATGTTTGAGTAACTTGCGAATATATTTCGGTATTATTACATTTAATATCAAGCGTGTGGCGACAAGCACATAATATCGCCCGCAGTTACGGATACTCGCGTTTCATTAAATCAAAAGCATGAAATAAATCTTACCTGCGTCAGATTCATCGAGCATGAGCAGTCGCAGCACTTCACAAGCTTTAAATTTGCTTTGCCTATAATTATTTGATCGTGACATTGTTCGAAACTTGCTAAAAAATAATTATTGTCGCGAAAATTAACCAAAATTATCACAAAATATCATCGTTAACAGCCGCCGGAAGTTGATCAGTGGTGAGCAAAAATATTCCAACTACAGTTGAAACAACATTGCTCTCAATAGCCTAATCCGGGATGTTGATGATTTGAGGCAAAAATGTTCTATCTACACTTGGAACAAATTCGCACTATAGAATATAATAATAGTCACAGTTGAAACAAAAGTGCTTCGCTAGATGTCAGTACTGGTATGTGCTATAGAGCTGGAACATTTTTGCACGAAAGATAAATGAATTTACTCAACGAGGCTATGGTTAGGCTGATATTGACGAATTCAGAGTTAGAACATTTTTGCTTTTAGTGGACGGTATATTATAAGGGACCGTATGGCGTATACGTAACGTATACGTATATTATATATGGATAAATCTTCTGCGGCGGAAAATTCCGCCGCAGAAGTAACATTTTCGATACAATTCTGCGGCGGAAGATCTTTACGCATGCATTGTTCAAAATGCGTTACTTCCTATAAATTTACGTCGTGAGGGTCGGTTAGGGTCAGGTTAGGCTTCGTGAGTGTCGGTTAGGGTCAGGTTAGGCGCCGTGAGGGTCGGTTAGGGTCAGGGTTAGGGTTAGAGTCGTTTTTAGATAAAATGTGAAAAATAATTCCGCCGCAGAAGTAAGTTTTCGCGAGTTGCGTGGCGGCATTTTCCGCCGCAGAAGCACCACGCATTATATATATGCACCGTAATACAGGCATATTACACCGTCTTAAACGTATACACGCTTGTTCATTAAGCTCCTGTATCCGAGGCTGTATGTATACATTAAGCTCATGGACCGACGACCGTTCAGTACCTCATGAATTTTTACCCACCTTTGTTGTATCATTGTATGACATAATCTGAGCGCAGCTTCTGTGCGGTGGGGCAATGTGCTATCAGACATGAGAAACCTGGCAAGTGTGTATAAAAACTAATACTCCTGATTTCTAAAGGGTAAAGGCTATTAACGATACTCATGATTATATTTTATATGTATATATATATATGTCATAACTCATGGCAATGATGACATATTACATGATATTCTGCTATTCTTTTTTGTTGTGTGAGAATTAATGGAATGATTTCTCACAATTATTTTAGAACATATCTTATACGTTCTGCAAAAATCCCTAACCCCTTACAAAACCAGAACTGAGAACCTCTCGCATTTTAGGCTCCACGAGCATGCGCCCTTACCGATGTCGCTAGCTTGACCATACGACCTCGACATAAGGATAGCCTGAGAAAGTGCTCAGGATAGGGGGAACTTGAGCCAATTTATCATAAATTATAGGGGGGATAGACGCCCCTGGCGCCATCGAGGATACATTTTCATTGGTTGACTCATATTCGTTTGCTAAGTCCTCAGGATTTAGCGACCGCTGCAATATGTTCGAGCCTTCCTTTGGGATCGCAGCGCCCTCTGGAAAGAGAACGGGGTTCGTTCCCGCCAAACCTTCTTCATCGTCAGATAGCATTGGGTGACTTGGCGCCAACCTGTGGTAATTTCCCGCCATATTTCACCTATTCCCGCCAAACCTGGTAAAGTTCCCGCCGATTGGACTTCGCACTCCGAGTAGGAGCTGCCATGATCGTCGTCGTGAGAGCGACGTTTCCCCAGGCTCTGGGATTCGAACCCTAATCTTACAAATAGTTGCTCAAGCCTATAATTTTGCAAACTTTGAGCTTTAACTAATGAATCAAACAAACTCTTCAGTGATTCTATCTCTGTGTGCTCCACAGGTTTTTCTGTCATTATCAATTATTTATTACTTTACAGAGAATTATCATGAATTTACAAAGAAAATATACAAAGTTACAATAAACTTCAATAGCGTCTATCGCTGTAATCAGAAATCATAAGTCTCCTTAGAAATGTGTATATACAGTTTCCAGACGATTCGATTGTCAAACATAAATTCAACGAGAGTCGATACAATTTCGATCCGTTTTATCCGTAATCAACTAAAAATTACTTTCAGACAGTTCAATTACACAATCTACTGCCTTAATCGTTGCAAACCGCTTGCGACGTCCAAGAATCGAATCCCAGAGCAGAAAAAGAACCACACAGGTCCAACCAGCACGGCGGACAGGAAGAGAAGACTCCCTAAAACCACCAAGACGGGCTTATATAGCCAAAAAGCGCGGGAGAGTTCCGCGGGGTTTTCCACCAATCGACGGTCTTCGGCAAAGGCCGCCAAATGGTCTACGTGACTTGCATCACGAAGTCAGCGCTGCGCAAACAAGTCAATCAGACAGGAAAAAGCGATCGATAAAGGTCACCACACTTCCCTCACCTTACCCTAAAAATTTGCAATGGAATGAAAATTTTTAATCAAAACATCAAATAACTATAAAAAAACAAATTGACAACAGATTCTAAACACTAAAACTTTTAAACAAAAATAAACGTCATCAGCTTAGGGCATCAACTTAAAGCCGGGAAATTGACACAAAGCCACTTCCTGTAGAACGACCAAAACAACAGGAACAACCTCAGCCAGGCGCTTTACTTCACCACTAGACGCTTCAAGCTCCGCAAAATCTTGGTCGGTCAGCGACAATGTTTTCCGGGCGAAAAGAAACTCAGAGATGATTTGAATGACACCACGAAGTTTCAGTCTAGAAGTACGAATGATTTGAGGCTGCCTACAATGCGCGAAAGGCTTCCCGATCTTCATCAGACTCATGGTCTCCCGGGGTCTCCTCTAGCAAATGAGCGTCGCGAAGGTCAACCAGTCGCATTTCACGATCCGGTTGTTCCAGAGTCTCCCGTTGAAGCCTCACTGTTTGACAGAGCTTCAATTGTGAGCACGGCAACGTCGCGTCATCTTCAGACGAATCTGACAGTTCTTCAGGGTTTGCGACGAACGCCCGATTGCCCAGGTCCCCGATTACCCTTTCCCCGATACAAACTCCCCGATTACAAACTCCCCGATAGGCCCAACACCCCGACAGACCCAAGTCCCCGAATATGCAACTAATCCCAAGTCCCCGACAGGCCCAAGTCCCCGATTGGCCCAACACCCCGACAGACCCAAGTCCCCGAATATGCAACTAATCCCAAGTCCCCGACAGGCCCAAGTCCCCGATTGGTGATTTAATCTACACGTAAGACTATTTAGTGTCAGTCTGTATAGGCTAAAGAGGGTGACACCAATCGTCTTGGCCTTATCGACGGACCGTGCGAGCAGCTGGGTTCCCGAGATCCCATCTCTGCCACTTTGCTAGGGTGGGGAGATCTTACTTGCTCACTTACTATTGGTGGGTCGGCTGTTACACCGGCCCGCGTAATCCTCGTCGCCTTAAGGTTGGGCCTACAGACATTCTCCGAATTGGGCGCTAAGTCAATTCGTGTTGGTGAGACGCTGAGACTCCGGTATTCTTGATGAACTAAACGATCAGTATATCTGTCTTCGGTTTCCCATCTCCCTCCTTCTACTAGTGGTGGTCCTAGGGGAGGTCCTTCTAACCTGGCTTGATCATCGTACCGTACTCTGGGACGGCTACGTAAACGCTCGCTCCCCCTCACGGTTCTATCAGGCGCGTTAGAAGTTGTCACCCCTGCACTAGTTTCAACGCAGGTGACCTGAGGGCAAGACGCGGTGTCATCTGTATTCACGGCCTGGGACCAGGTTTGGCCTGCGGTTCGGTTCTCAACCTCTCTTCCATGCCTAGGCCTATCTATCTGGTTATCGTCCTCCGGTTCTGGGTCTAACCGTGGCGGAATCTTCCGCCCGCCTCCTAACTCTATCATCCTTTGTTCCCCAAAGCGTTGATCCACGCTCTGAAATCGGTTATCTATTTGTTCAAACCGGTAGTCCATTTCTTCGGACAGGCCTCTCAGCCGTCCCTCCAATCTCTCCTCCAAGGACGCTATAGAAGTTGCCAACATCGATCGCTCGCCTTGGACCTGGTCCATGACGGATTCTAATCTCGTCATTATCGAGTCTAAGGTGGACCCTTGGGTTTGGGTCGCGTGGCCTATTATAGGGGATCTAGCACCCTCATCATCATTCGCCACATTCTCACCTACATCATCCTCCACATGCATCTCCAAATCCATATTCGCAACACAACAACAAGTTTTCAATGATTATTACTAGAACACACGTTAAATTCGCAGATACAACAGTGGGCCTATTCTTTACCACATTCAAGAATTAATACACGGAACACTTCACCACATGCACCATCTAACATTCACACAACTTCGTGCAATATTACGTCAACTCTCCCCTTTTTCTATCTAGCGTAACCGTATCTATAATCCTGTAGCGCTCCCGATTAATTCAGAGCTAATGCGCTACAAAAGGATTAATGGGCGGTACTCACTGTTAAGGCTTGGTTTTCCCTGCGTCACCGTTTCCTGTCTTCGTCTCCGCTTTCGTTTTCACCATAGATTAACGTTCACTCGAAACCAATAACTGTCGCACTGACGGTCTTTCTCGCACTTTTCGTCCTGGCCTCTTATGACTAACTGTTCGAGTCAGCTCCGTTCTCAGCGGATGCATAGGTCGTACACTTACAACGACGCTATGTTACATCGACCGAACGAGTGCTCTATTCAGTCCTATCGTCACCTTTTCTCTGTTCCTCGTCTTTCTGTAGACGTCCATTCACGAAGATCCCGTCCTGGCAGGATTCTCCGGGTGCAGCTAGTTACAAAGCTCTCTCTAGGTTGACATCGCTAGACTTACTTCTCTTCACTCGAGTGGCTAGATCGACCAACCATCTAGAGTAACTTCACTAGTCTGACCCCGAGCTACTGTATTCGTGTCTATTTAAAACACGTCTTCCTTTCTCATTTCAGCTTACTTACACACACGCAAGCACTGGCCAACTCGCGTCAGCTGCCATGCTCTGTCAATATCGGGCTGCTTCAACCAATCACAGCCTTCGCTTCTTCTGCTCTCTTAAAGTTTACTCCTAAGGATACGCCTCCGGCAGGTGCCTCTGTACTTTTCCACACAACATCCCTCGCTGAGCCTGTCAATCACGCATTAACGCCATCCGTCGTCCATATCCTTACGTCACTAGTACTGTCTAGTTGTAACGTAAATATTACATAGTAAGCGTAGTAGTAATAATTCTTGAAAGGAATATCCTTTCACAGCTTCGTCAGCTTCGAGTGGCTCTCGCACTCTCTCTCATGATGCGGTCGTGGTCCTTGTTCACGCCTTTGTAACCAGTCGAATTGACAACTGTTGCTCCCTACTTGCTGGCCTTCCTCTTGGGGTTCTGGGGCGACTAGATCGAGTTCTACGCTCGGCTGCTCGTCTCATTGGACGACTTCCTAAGTTCTCTCCTGTCTCTGCATACATACGTGATGTGTTGCACTGGCTGCCTATCTCTCAGCGGATCTCTTACCGCACTGCTGCTGTGGTTTCTCGCTGCGTTCTTGGCTGTGCTCCATCTTACTTGCGTGATCTTTGCCGCCCAGTGTCCGACGTTGCAGCGCGTCGGGCACTTCGTTCTACGACGAGGGGTGAGCTCCTAGTTCCACGGGCACGCTTGGCTATCAAGCAGCGCCGTGCTTTTTCGGTTGTGGGACCTTCCACCTGGAATGACCTCCCGCTTAAGCTCCGCTCTTTACTTGTGAGCCAACCGGCAGGGTTCTACAAGTCCCTCAAGTCTTTTTTCTTTAGTCGTGGCTGGGCCGGGAGCGCTTCTGAGTAGCTTCTTGAAGAGGCGCTATATAAATGCTCTGAATGAATGAATGAATGAATGAATGAACAGTGGAAGCATCATTTTTTTTTCTCCCTCCGGTAATATCCCGTTCAACAACCAATCCATGCGCAGTAAACAATTAAAACAATCAGTTACAACAAAGCACGTCAACAGCTAATCATTTTTCGAATCATGACGCCATTTTCGAATTGGATCGACTACTCAGGTCCGATTCTTTTTCGATTCGAGCGTCGCAGGTCTCTGTTACCCTGCATAGGCCCTACGAGAACGCGTCATGTTACATTCAGTTACAAGAATTATAGCCTATGGCCTATTTGAATTTAATTACCTGTGCCTTCGCGCGGTGCTGCCCCGTTAGCGTTTGAATTTAATGTTTTTGTAAGCGACTTCGCATTTGAATTTAATGTCCGCTTACTACGCCACCTATCGAACGTTCTTCCTTGGAAATTGTTTTATTAGAAATTAACGGGCATCGTTATTGGTTGCGAGAAAACGGGCTTCACCTCGATTTTAAGGCGTTTGAATAAATGACCACGTCGAAATTAAAAATGTCCGTATATCGGAATTTAAAGTAAATAATGAGTTGAAAATAGTACCGCACAGGTTATCTCTACCTTATATAGGCCTATTATTTGTTCCCCGGGCAAAATAATATAATATTAATAGTAGACGAAGCTCGGCCGTGTTCCATTATAGCGATCGTAATTTTTCGGATCGATGCCCGCGTTTTATTTCAAATGCGCCTGATTTGCATATATAGCTTCGCGTGACGTAAGACAACATTTCTTTTACGTCACGCCGCTCACGCGAGGCCTGGCTAAATAAAATGCAATTTAATGGCCAACGTTATTGGTATTAAGGTACCTCATCATTTCGAAGTTTAAAATGTCCATATACAAGCGTTTAAATTAAATTGCGAGCTGAAAATAGTCGCGTTAACGTATAGCCTACACACGCCCGTGATAATGTTTTGTACAAATTTTCAATTCGCTAAACCGTTCCCTTTCGGAGCCTTTAGTGTACAGACAAACAAACATACAAACATAGGCCTACAAACATACAAACAAACGGAAGGAAAAACTTCTAGAAATATAGTAGGCCTATAAGATTAATTTTTTGCAAAGCTCCAAAGGGTTCATAACTCTTTGGCTATAGAGTATAGAGTTATTGCTATAACACATACGTAGGCCTATATAAAGATGAGCATAACCTTTGTACGCAAATGAATGGCATTGGCTTCATTGGCTTTATTGTTGAGCAAGGAATCTCTATGATTTGGGGCTTAATAATGGTTTATATTGACATGTAGACTGATGTAGTATATAAGCCTAAACCACAGTACTTAAATGCGATCCTCGTTCCTCAGTTTTATCAATTTTCTACAACATCATCTGATTGCCTTTCTCTGGGCATAATACGTAAACCTAGAACTGTAGGCCTACTTGGTGAACGAGCGTTTTCGGTTGCTGGACTCACATTGTAGACCTTATAGGCCTAGGCTTATGTTCGTTCTGCTGAGTCACTCGTGTCGGTTTGTTTTCAGCTTAGCCTAAGACTTGTCTTCTTCAAATTGCTTCTCCGCTCTAGGCTGTCCCTATCTTGGAAGTCTGATCTTCTGGATGTTGACCTGAATATGGGTTGGTTTTGGAGCACCATCGGTTGATCCCTTGATATTTATGCCGAGGATAGGAAATTTGTTAATTAACCGTAGTGCCACATCCAGTATTCGGACGACGTATTTATCCTCAACCCTGGGAGAGGGGGATTTTACCTCTGATTATCACAGGAACTACAAGTGAAAGAGAACTTAGAGAAGTGATTTTGTGACTATTACAGGGTTTTCTGGGTTTGAAAAGTCAAAGAAACTAATTCTAATATTGCAGGAAAATCGGACGATCTTCGTTTTCAAGGTCGTTTGACTTCTATTGTCATATATATAAATATCTCGGTGTAGGCCTATACAAGAGATAAAGATAATTTATCAATCCAAGATCGGTTTGTCGAGGTCGTAGCTGCTGAAATTTGCTAATCGATTATAATGAGAATTCGCTGTTCATCTAATCGATTAGCTAATCGATTATTTTCTAATCGATTAGTTGTCCATCTCTGGTATGACCATCGCCTAACTTTGTAGGCCTACTTCAGAATTCCTTCAATCAAAAAACCATAATTTAACACATTTGTCATCCTCAGAACAATAGGCCTAGCCGCCTACTGTAGGCTAAGTGGAACAATTGATCTAATCATTCTAATGCAATGTCAGCTGTGACGTGAAAGTTTGACGTAATATTACACGGAATTACGTCAGAGTAACCTCCTGAACAGATATTTTTGTAGGCAAAACATATTCGCCAAATGAATTTTTAATCTTTTCCAGTTTAAAAGGAGCGGGGTAAATCAGAGGGGAGGGATTGTCCCCAAAGTTTTGACGGGCCTAGGCTATCTGTGCCCCTACTAAATACATTATCTCCGGTCTATGCCATATTGGTGCCCTAACTAACATTGCCACTAGCCTAATTCTTCTTTAGTTAGAGCAGAGATAATATTTGCTATCTCAACCCATTTAATAACTAACTGTCAGAGCTTAGACAATTTTTCCTATCTGTTATCTGTAACAAGTTGCGACCTGTCAGCTTGGTGTTGTGAATAAACGAAATTGATTGATTGATTGAAAAATCAGGCCCCCGAAAAATCTGGCCCCAAAGTTATGTAGGCCTACAGATTTTCGCCTCTGTTTAAAAGTCATGCGTGAAAACTCTCTGGTGGGAATGTCCCCAAGGTTGCGGCTTTAAGGCTAATAAAATATATAAGGGCCTACGTATAGACTTTTTTTATATATATCGTTTGTGTCGCTCATATAATATACCGTTGGCTATAAATGACGGTTTGGGGTATGTCATTACCGTCCGACCTGTACTGCAGTCTGCATTGAATGCTAGTTTGTCTAAAAGACAACAGAACCTTTCACGGACGTTCATTGACTCGCACGCACTTCAATGCTTTCATCAGGCGCTTTCGCCAGTCACGTTTTTACCTGGCGAGCACGGTTTGTCCTTTTGGATGCGCCTCCCATCGCCCCATCATTCTTCGATCGAAATTCGTCATCATCATCATCATCATCAGCTGCTGCTGCAGTCACACCTTCCTCCCTCCGTAACAATCAGAATTGAATCTTCACCCGATCCAGAACAGCGCGTCCTTAATTGAGGGAACGTCGGAATTGCATTGGATGGATAGCATTCTAGGCGGAACGCTGATTTGTCATCTCTATCTCCGACTGCATAATAGTACGGTAAACTTGGTCCTTACTCCACCATGTGCAAAAGTATATTTCCTTATCTTTGTCTTGCGCAGGTTGTGTGGCTCTCTCATACTGCCTAGCAACGCTGTAGCCGCGCCTGGCTAAACTAGCAGCTGAGTGACGTTTTTCGCCACCGCCAGCCGAACAGAAGCCCAGCTGCAGCCGGTCTGCTGGCAGCTGCCCAGGCCTAGCGCTACTCGGCCAGCAGCTGTCGCGCCCGCGCCGTCAAAGAAAAACACAGCTGCACCGGGTCAGACGAGGGTTAAGGTTAGGAGAGGTTAGTGCTATGACTAGGTTCCGGGCTGACTTTAGGGCTTAGGTTCATTATAAGTGTTCCATTATGGCTGCTAAAACGCGGCAAACTCCTATTTGTGCAATTGAATTTCCTACGGCACCCAGTGCAGTTTGGATGACCCGGTGGCTCGATATTGATGCCTGGGAATTCTCGGTACAGTTCACAGGATTTTCCTCCGCCAATGACGTCACATCTGACGTAAACATTGACCTAGTTTTGTGACCCAGTTAGCCTTGACCTATACTCGCGTATATACAGCAGTATAATATAAAAAAGCGTTTCGTATCGCTTCGTCGTAGGTTCAAAAGTTTCGGTGGGCGTACGGCGTCGAACCCCAGGCCCTTAGAATTGCCCGTCGAAAAGTCTTTTTCCGCTTCGTTGGATCGCTTTCAAACTTATCGACGCAACTCGCCACAGGACACTGACGAAGCGTGGACGAGGAAGCTCTCTACGATGTAAATAAAGTGGGTGAAGAAGGCATAGTTTGTCAGCCTTCTCTAATATAGGCCATAATCATAATATTATATTATACACACACGCTGTATATATATATATATGTATGTATGTATGTATGTATGTATGTTACGTATGTTCGTATATTGTTAGAGTTCAATACAATGCAGTATGAGTAATAATATGCATAAGTGGATAGGCTGATACTTGGGATTGGTGGTGAAGTGTTGCGCATAATATATATCTGGGCGTTGCAACGTATCCTTGGCCAGGCCTTCAGTCGAGAGATAGTGAAATTGCCTCACTTCTGCCAGGGACTTCAGATACATAGCAGCCGGTCGCTGATTTGCAGGCGTTAAGGTGAGTAAGCACCCACGTTTCTCACTTATTTGGGTTTAAGGCCAAGTGGTTTTGTGTATTGCAATTAACAACATAGCAACAAAATATCAGCAACAATAATTGTAATCTGTGGAATGATGATGATGATGGTGGTGATGATGATGATGAAGAAGATGATGGTGATAGTAATAGTAATAATACTGCTAATAATAATAATTATCGTTATCATAATTGTAAATAACATAATAATAATAGTAATAGTAGTAGTAATAATAATAATAATAATAGTAGCCATCCAAACAAAATGCTATCCCTAATTTTTGAGGGATTACCTCAGGGAAAATAATAATACTAGTAACACAGTGATTTAATGCAATGCTTACAGACTTTATTATATTGGAATATAATAACTTCAGGTGCTTCCAAGTATGAGTCATGAATTCTGGCAACTCGACTTGGACATCCTTCTGACAACCCTTTGGACAACCCCCCTCTTGACTTGATGCAGTGCTCGCGAATAAGCTGGTGCCCTGCGCTTGGCTTTCGATTGGCGCTTTAGAAGTTTGAAGATTACGATTACAAGCACGAACAATTTTTTTGGTGTGCAGGAACTAATTTTATGTACTTGCTTACTTATTACTTGGTACTGGCCCGCAGTTTGGGACTTTACTTTATCACTCTGGATCTTTTGTTAGGTACTGCTGTGATTTTTGTGTAACACGTACAAGAGGCTGTATTATGCGACTAGATGTCTGCTTGCATACTACACTGGGATTATTTCAAGTCAGTGAATCAAAGGAAAGAAAATTGGTGCTGCTAAAAAATGTGTTAAGAAATGTGACAACACTAAGTCTGACACAGAGTGAATCGCTGACATGTTTGCCTTTTCTCTTTGCATCTGAGGTTCTAGCCAGTTAGTACTGACGTTCAGCATTATTCATTCATTCATTTAAGAGATTTATATAGCGCCTCTTCAAGATTCATTCATTCATTCATTTCAGATATTTATATAGTGCCCCTTCAGGATTTCTACTCAGATGCGCTCCCGACTACAGCGCGGACACTGAATCGGAGTTTCACGCCGAAGCGCATGAGCAATTGCGAGTGAAGAACTTGCCCAGGGTCCCTACGCGGCGGCTTGAGGTGGATTTGAACCCGCATCCCTCCGGCTGCAAGGCACCGAACATACCCCTACACCACCGCGCCCCACGATTATCTACTCAGAAGCACTCCTGACCCAACCCTGGCTATGGAGAACAGGATTTTGGGCCCATTAAGTCTGCCAGCTTAAAGTCCAAACAACTGTTTTGAACATAGGCTTCAACATGCTGTTGTTGGGAAGCTCAGAGGGTGAGAGGAGGACTGACCCCTAGCCTTCATAAGCTAAGAGGAGTAAGCTTATCACTAATACCCATGGCTACCTCTCAATATTCGTGGCTGCCTCTCAGGTTTCTTCATCCTCTTTCTATCACTCATTATACGTAATATCAACAAACACTGTAGCCTACCGCCTGCAGGGATTTAAGTAGTCTGCCAGGTTCTTTTCAAATCGCCATGCATTGTGTGAAACTGAAACTAATTGTCATGTTCTGATAATGCATGAGAAAAGGGTTGCTGTTATCGTGTTTGCACTTCGGTTGAATAAACCTTCAGTCACAGGACTCTGCCTATTTCTGATACACATACATGTGTCACTCATGTAATATTAAGTACGGTAAGCAGTTACTTTCTCTTGCTTTATAATACTTTACATGAATATGTGTTACATTACCTCTGACACCGTACTATACCTTACCTTACTCATTTACCTTACCTTATCTCTTGCAGTGATGTGCTATATTTTAAATACTTTTGAAGTATTTTGTTCTTGTATTCAAAATAGTGTAATAAAAGTACTTGTACTTATTTAAAGTACATATTAGGTTATTTTATATGTTAAGCTGTAATTATGAAATACTTTTTAATATTTTATTTTCTTAGTTAACAAATTAAGCCTTCTTTAATAACTGTTGGGCAATACTTAATTGACTTGACCATTCAAGTGTTCATCTGTCCTAATGCCTACACGTGGCCATATTTTTGTAACCACATTGAATTCTGACAATGTGTTAATGAATAAAAGAAGATTCTAAATTCTATTCTATATTCATCTGTGAGCAAATAATGCTTGGCTAACTAGAAGAAGCACGATTAATGTGCTCTTGCACACACTTCTAAATGCTCAATCATTAGGGTCCAGTCCAGAGTTGATAAGCATTCGACATTCAGAGTTCCTGTTCTATGTTGTATCAAGAATCAAAAATGACGAGAGCCACCAATAGTGTTGTTTTAGTTTTGCCTCGAGTTTTAGTTTCAGTTATTAGTTTTACATGCATGGTAGGTGTTTTAGTTATATTATTAGTTTTAGTTATTTCACGAAGTTTTAGTTTTGGTTTTAGTTAATAGAAACTGACACTTCCTCATTGCAGTTTTAGTTTCTTCAGTTTTAGTTTTAGTTTTAGTTTTAGTTTCAGTTATTGGTTCACTGATATTTGGTCATCAACAATGTATAATAAATTACTGCAAATAGGCATTAGCAACCATTATTCTTACATACATGATATAATGTCCTTTTAATGATTAATGTGGTAAACATTTCTTGTTGAGCTTTAAGTGATTCCCCGATTTTCGCCCCTATGTACAAACACATTGAATATTCAACGACTGGCCCACAGTTTGGGACTTTACTTTATCACTCTGGATCTTTTGTAAGGTACTGCTGTGATTTTTGTGTAACATGTACAAGAGGCTGTATTATGCGACTAGATATATGTCTGCTTGCATACTACACCAGTGGATTATTTCAAGTCAGTGAATCAAAGGAAAGAAAATTGGTGCTGCTAAAAAATGTGTTAAGAAATGTGACAACACTAAGGCTGACACAGAGTGGATCACTGACATGTTTGCCTTTTCTCTTTGCATCTGAGGTTCTAGCCAGTTAGTACTGAACAATGTACAGGATTCTGGGCCCATTAAGTCTGTCATAGGCTAAGAAGATTGAAGTCAGTATCACTAATGCTAATAATAATGTTGTGTAGGTTTTCGTTGTGCGTTTTCGTTTAGGTTTCAGTTACCATTTTTGGCCGGTTCTACGAGTTTTAGTTATTATTAATTTTAGTTATTTCACCAAGTTTTAGTTTTAGTTTTAGTTTCAGTTAACTATAACCCTGAGTTTTCGTTAACGAAGGTTTTCATTTTAGTTTTCGTTAACGAAAACAACACTAGCCACCAACTGATACTCCTCAGGTAGTATAAAATGCAGCAGCATCTGGGATATAGCAGCGTGTTGTTCATAGCGCTCACTTTATAATGTCGAGAGTAAGGGTTTGAGCATCGCTTTAGACTGTTGTTGTGTAGGGACCTTGAGCAAGTCGTTCACTCAGAATTGCTCATTGCCATCGATGTTTTGTTGTATGGTCATATGTCTCATCACTATATAGTAGTGCTTGATTAATGCAGAAATAATAATGATATTCCTCAAGTCGTCAGACAGGCAGTCATTAATAGCCAGTCAATTGGTTGTAGAATATCTGCAATTGTTATCCAAGATAGCATGTATAATTCTTGGGCTCAGCACAGTCTAACCAGAAACCAGTCTTCTTCTGAAAGTTTGATTGATTGAAAATGGTGGTTGTGCTGCAATGACATACCAACAAATACCATATTATATTGGATCCAGTTTTCTCATTTTCTGATCATGTCAATCGTATCTCTCGTACATGCCTTTAACACCTTTTTAACTTGAAGTATTTTGTACTTACATGTAATATTTTAAATATTTTTTAAAGCAAGTATTTTATATTTTTACATTTATTTTAATTATTTGCTTAACTAGGTATTTATACTTGTATTTTTATACTTCTTCGAAGAAGTCTTTGTTCTTGTACTCTAATTACTTTTGAAAGTATTTTACCCATCACTGTCTTTAAGTTACCTTACTTTACCATAACATACGTTACCACACCTTTCCTTAAGTACTGTATCTTACATGTACTTTCACCTTTCTCGAGAGCTGCTGCTCAAGCTCTTCAGTTTGTTCCTTCCACAGTTGCACAAGCACCTGAAGTCTGTATTATTTGACATTGATTTCACTGGTTTGGGTTGGAAGTGCTACTGATTGTTTTTTAAAGTGGTGCTTTATAAATGTCAGATTACAATAACAATTAGAATTACCTTAATGTACCTTGCCTTCCTTTGCTGCTCCTTACCTTATGGAGGTGGGTAATCGTACCCTACCTTGATCTTGAGCTTACGTATGAGGATGAATAGGTGTATTAACTAGGGTAGTATGAATGGCAGTGCAGATGTTGGAGGATTTATCTTTAGAATATAGTATATTACTTTGGAGCTTGACTGACCATGCAGCTGTTGTGTTAATCATATTGGTTGAAACCCTTAAAGACCAATGAAGTCATGTGATTCTGACTATGATTGCTTCTTCCACATGATATAAATTGGAGCAATGTGTAAATGTTTTTGTGTGTGTTGATGTGTTATTGTGTGGTGACATACTTTTGAATAAAAGTTGATTTAAATTCTTTCTGGCCAATCCTGCCTACCTCTCACCCTGTTCTTTTGGGTTTTGAAAACGATTATTACCCTGTGGTTACCAGGTATGGTGTCTAATTGGCTAATTTGTAGCATTTTCGACACAGATTTGTATCCTGGGTGATAAATGTTAAATCAACATACCGGTAGGTTGCACTGGCTGACTGTGCGTAACCTCGGAGGCCATTGTCTTTAATGAGCGCTTCGTTAAAACCTCCTCATTGCATCTTTGGCTTTGAAGCACAACTGAGATATCTAACTGTCACGTTATGACATACACTTTATTACATAAGCCATTCCTCTGATTAAATCTTCACAAGTTTTCATGTGTCGTATCTTATAACAGGAAGTTGAGCCATTGGTGAAAGTACAATGTTGGCTCTGTTTAGGCTTCTCTAGGAGGTAAAGGCCCTACACTCAGGATGTGGTAGGATTCTGTGTTCATCTGCCTGCCCTGCTGTTTGTCTGCCTGTATGTGTCTTATCTGTCCCTGTTTTATTGTATTACAGTTGTTAGTTGTATATAGCCACACTCTTTTAAAGTGTCTGTTATTTTAATTCTATGTCTTCTTTTATGTCTTGTCTTTTTTGTCACTGACTTTGGCTCCTTCTCTGCAAGTCTATCTGTTTGTCTGTCTGTCTGTCTGTCTGTCTGTCTCTGTGTTACTATCTTGATCGCTTAATTCAGTTTTTTGTGACCGCTTAGTTTTGCTAGATGTCTTTATCTGTATTTTAAATAACGATTTGTCTTCGAACGGCTGTCGTTTGCTTATCAAAACTTTATGCAAACACAGATAAAGCTTTGACTTACCTTGAAAAAAATATGGCTCACAGACAGATCTATGTACATACACAAAGGTACCTAGTGTATTAAACAGATGGTGACAGATGTGCTTCATGAATAGCCAGTCAGCTCCAGGTGGCTTCAAATTGCCCTTGCACTTCCTCTCATAGGCAGACTTCTGGAGAGGAGGAGAAGGACGAGGAAGAGGACTAGGTGGTGGAGAAGGAGGAGGAGGAGGAGGAGAAGGGGAGATAGGTAAGAGGACAGTGTTAAGATAGACACTTGAAAACCCTGTGAGACTTGCACTGAGACACTTCTGGTGGTATCACTCTTTACATCTTCATAGAAGGCAGAGCAATTATACAGCACCTTTTGAGGGCATCTCAAAAGCTCAAGTCATTGATGGCATTCTGTGATACAACTCGTATTTTTTTGTTTTGATGTGTGTGTGTGGGTGTGTGTGTGTGGGTGGGTGTATAAGGGTGCTACATAAATAGGAGAAATTAGTGGCGGTTGTGATGCTTAATGGTAGACTACATCTACTGTTTCAGTTTGTTCATTCATTCATTCCGGGGGATTTAATATATAGCACCTCTTCAAGGACACTACTCAGAGGTACTCCGACTCCAGCACGGCCAAAAAGAAAAGTTTTTAGGTTAGTATAGAACGCATCAGAGAGCTGGTGTTTACTGTTTGTGGCCTTGTGCTTTGTGATGTCAAAATTTCCACTGAGGCTTTCGCTTACGCAAACTGTATCAGCTAAATGTCTACTGCAAGTCTTTCAATTGAATCGTCTGCCAAACTTCTAAATGTTCAGAAAGTTAAGAAAGTAGCCTCAACTACTTTTGTTCATTGCATCTGAGCACTGGCAAATTTTATCAGGATCCAAATTGGTTTAATATCTATATTCTGCTGTGTTTCAATACACCATCGCTTAGGAGGGCCCAAGTGTTGCGCATGTTTTTGCACTGGCTTATTTAGGAGGCATTGGAGAAGTTTTATGGGCATCCTATGCATTTGTTATTCATCACTTGATGATAAAGTTTAATGTTTCCTCAGGGGATACAAATTTATGTACACTTGTGTGCAGGTATTTTGTGGCATGTTTTGTATAGGTATGTTTGCATACAATAAATGCATATGTTTCAGTTTATTTTATGTTTATGTATATAAATATATATTTTTATATATGCCATATGTAATACTTGTATATGTATGCATATATAATATGTATATGTATTTATATTATGTGAATGTACACCAGAATCTCCTTATAACTGCTGGGTTTAAATGTATTCAAGTGTGTGTATGTGAGTGTGTGTTTGTTTGTGACACTTTGTGTGTATGTGTGTACAGGCATGTATATTGTATGTGTGAATTTGGTGGATTTGTATACATGTCTGTTGCACGATGGAGGTCTTCCATAAACGAGCGGCTTATGCGTGCGGGAGCATCGCCAAGGCCATAAGTCAAGTAAGTCTGTTGCACGAATTTCTAATGATTGCAAAGATGAGAATTATAATGGCTTAGAGAAGAGTCTGCGTGTCCTGTTTCGTGTATTTGTTGCACTGTTTCAGTCAATGCCTTTAGCCGTCATGCTGTGAATGTTTACATGTTCTTCGTATCTCTAGACATGACTAAGCGTGGCCTGCGCTGGCCAGCAGCAAGGTCCTACTGGGCGTTTCATGGAATTAAGTCTGTAGGAACGAACGAATGCCATTGAAGAAGAAGAAGAAGGAGAAGAAGAAGAAGAAGAAGAAGAAGAAGAAGAAGACTTCAATGGAACGATCAATGATCGCAGCCGAATACACAGTGCGTCATTCAGGACATGTAAACAAGTCTTCGTCGTTGCCGCCGGTTCTTCTTGCTGTCCGTCTGCCGATTAATGTGTCGCCTTCATCGACCGTTTCTCTCGGTGTGTCTGTTGCTCTTTATATGCTGTTGTCTGGCTGTTGCTCTGTATATGTTGTTGCCTTCGTGTCATACGTCTGGTGATTGCGTCATGCACGTGATTGGAGACAAGGATTTTCAGGACTCTCTGTGGCATGGTGGGGGGGGCTAGGTTGGAGACGACTTAGCGGGAAATGTGGACACTCCGGAGAAACCAACCAGAGGACAGGAAAACAGCAACTAGTAGCAGAAAAAAGACTTTTATCTTGGCTTATGAGTTGAAGAAGGAATCAGAAACCGAGATATTTTGTTTTAAGATGGGGTTGTTAATTGGTGTTGACACTCAGATGATTGTTTTAGTGAAAAATTATTTAATGAAAAGAAAAGTTTGAAGTTTCTTACACATTTAATTCTTCAGGAATAAGAAATTAATGCTGGAGCAAGAAAGTTATGCGGAGCTAACTGTCCTTGGCCACACTGGTCAAAGCCTGCAACTGTGCCTCAGTTATGCGGTTTAGATTTAGTGTGTGCTGGGACTTGTTGAATAGCTTCCCTTAACGGTTTTCCATTTCTCAGTCATTCTTTATTCTCAACTTACAGCACGAATAAATAATTCTGAGGTTATTGTTAATCAGTTACTCAGCTATAAGAGTCTGTGGTTTTGTTACATGTGTACAAGGACTTAATAGTGTAGGGCTTTCCCACTGTTCTATCATTGCTCACTTGCAGAATTAAATTCTTGTTCCTATTGAATGATAACATGATGTAGCCTGACTATGAGCACCTTCCACAGCTTATTAGAAGTCTCTGTGTATATCCATTCGAAAGTGTCTCCTACTCTTTGCTGTGATTGAAACACATTATTAGAAATATATTTAAAACAATTCCAAATCTAGAAAGATAGAAAGCATTGACTGAATTTAGTGCTACAGTGCTTGGCATACATCTTGTTTGTTGTTGACTAAAAAGGTTGCCTTGGCAATACAATATTAAAGTGTGCTTCTTCTAAGTATGTGTATACGTCATGGCTATAAATCTTTATTTTAGAATAAATCTTTTTTGGGGGTTAGTCATTGCTATTCAGCTTTTCCAAGGGTCGGGCCATGGACTTCTTAAGGAGGCTTTGGTGCAGGCAACACCCCTTCAATAAATCCTCTTCGAGTGAGTCACTCGTGTATTGTCCAAGGGTTCATCTAGGCAACTGGTATTTAGTGGTTTGGCACATTACAGGTTTTGTTTGCTAAACTGAACAGGTTCAGGGGTACATGGAGGAAGACTTACAAAGAAACACGAAGCATACTTAACGACACAAGAGCAAATGTAGGAAGACAAAGGCTTGCCATATGCCAGCATATTTTGCCACACATAGAGTAGCTAGCTCTAGTGTAAAAGTGCATTGAAGTATTTCTTGAATAAAGCTGACTGAAATATTGGTTCAATAACTTTATGAATTTATTTAAGAGAACCTACCTTACAAGGCTTGCGTATATAAAATAAAAGCCATAATTATTGTTTGTGACAACATTATAGTTAATTATCTAAATTTAAATCATACTACGTGATACTGTCAGTGTTAATAACAATTAACTATGAGGCTAAATGTTATTAATATTTTTATTTATGTCAGTGTTATTGGTCTTATTAATAATGTCGGTCATATACTTGTATAGTTGTTAATATGCTGGACTATCAACCAAGAGGTCGGTGTTCAAATCCCTGCCAGGGCAGAAATTTATTTCAAGATTTCTGCCTTAGCCAGCTGAGCTATAATGAGTACATCGACCGTACACGGTCGTGTTCCTCAGATGGTGAGAGAGAAAATCGGCCACTTGCTTTCATATACTGAGTCATATGCTGAGGATAAGAAAGTGAAGTTGCTAACAACTCATACCAGTGGCTGTCTTAGGGCTAGCTTAAGCGAGTGCATGTGTGTGTTTGTGTGCGTGTGTGCGTGTGTGTATGTCTGGGTCAAGTATGAATGATAATTTTATGGCTGACCCAGTCATTGCATGATCTGATGAGATGTTCTGTTTTGTAGGGTATATGGCAACCAATGAACGCACTCTGCCATGGCCAAACGCTGCGCTCTCTCTCTCTCTCTCTCTCTCTCTCTCTCTCTCTCTCTCTCTCTCTCTCTCTCTCTCTCTCTCTCTCTCTCTCTCTCTCTCTCTCTCTCTCTCTCTGTCTCTCTCTGTCTCTCTCTCTGTTTGTCTGTCTCTCTTTCTGCCACTGTCCATAATTAGTTACAAGGCCACTGACGGCCTGTAGGCCTACGGCTGTGCCAAGGCTCTCAGTGTCTCCTATTAGACCCAGTACAACTCTTGTTAGACCAGTTTCATGGTCATCATATTGATACTATCACTGTGATGCTTATTATGACTGTTATTATTCATTGATATTATTAGTTTTATCATCACAGTTATTATGCTTGGTAATAAATTTTAAAATTATTGTTCATAATACTGATATTGATATTAATTATAGAAATATTATTTTTATCATGCTTATTCCTACAAAATATTATTATTAACTATTATCATTATTACTGTTATTGTTTATTATTATTATTATAAACGATTATTATTATTATTATTATTATTATTATTATTTACTATTATTATTATTATTATCATCATTATCATTATTATTATTATTATTATTATCATCATCATCATCATTATTATTATTATTATAAAACGGTTATTGTTCCTCTAAGATCAGAGTTCTAGGGCCCCATTGTAGCAAGGCATGCGACAGCGTTGAATCGCTGGACAGTAACAGAGATCTTTTGAAAAAGGAAGAAGGTTTCTTGTGGATCTTATTATTATTATTATTATTATTATTTTCCGAGCAAATTCGTATAATTATTCGTTTTATTGAGCAAAACAGTCTGACAGAAACGCAGAAATGCTTACATGAGTGATAATGGATAATAAAAGTTAATTAGAAAATTTAAAAAATATTATTATTATTATTATTATTATTATTATTATTATTATTATTATTATTATTATTTGTCCTAATTAATGCTCAAGATCATTAAGATTACTATTGTTATTGTTGCTATTATTATTTTTATTAATGTTAAATAGTATTATTATTAGTAGTGTTATTAGTTTTTTTAAACTGATGCATGAGTGGATGTAATAAAAGGCCTGGGATGTGGAACATAAAGCCCTGGATGTTTTAATTGTTTAGTATCATTTGTGTTGCTATGGAGAGGAGAGGAGGAGAGGACCATTAATGTCAGCTGGTAGACAAGATGGCTATTATGGTAAATCATCAAAGACTGAACAAATGAATGGTAACTGCTACTGTCCTTTAATTAGAATTCCCTTGGCTGACGAAATATCACACGTCAGTCTTTGCAGAACAAAGTGCTGATCATTGAAATGATGGTAAGTCAGTCGATCCTGTTTTCTTCCTCTGTATTTTATAATTCAAGATCAGGGTCAACAAAGTATGGCTGACTGCACAGTTGACCTCTGCCAAATGTGTAACTGTTGTGGAATTTGACGTCCTTCATTTATTCGTTGCTAAACTAGGGTTAAAGAGAGAAGCTTAAGAGTAAACTCTGAATGAATCAGTTTGTTTGTGTCGACATATGAGGGCCAGTCCTCTCGTTCACTACCTAATCTTTTTTATGGTCAGTGTACTCCTTTTATAACGAAGTTTATTAGTACATGCTAGTGAAGCAGAAGTCTGGATATATTATGTCATGACAGGCAGTGGTTAAAGTGGTTTGGGTGAGCAGTGGAAACTCTGAAGAAGAGTTTTTTTGGAAAGCATGTGTCAGCATGGTCCCACTGCATGGTGAGCAGTGGGAACGCAAGTAAAAGATTTCGAACGCAGTGGGAACGCAAGCAAAGAATTTCGAGAGCAGTTCCCACAGTTCCAACACCACTTTAAACCCTGATGACAGGTATTTTAGACCTCTGTCAGTCTAGCACACCAACAACTAGACTGTTGCAACCCCTTCGTGTATAATACTTGTGGTAGAAAAGATTCTAATCTAACACCACTAGGAAAATAGATCAAAATTTAATTGAGCTTTGGAATGTGATCTAGTTTTAAGGCTGTGTTGTTACGAGTACAACAAAGTACTTGCTGTGATGCCAAAGATATTTGTTGCATAGAGTTCAGTGTTGTTGATGGAGTTGTTCACAAACAGGTCCGGACGAGATCCAATGTCAAATTTTAATGTAAATCTGTCAGATTTCTGATTGCCACACAAAAGATGCATCAAAGATTCCAACTTAGTCGCTATATGAAATCACGTCCACAAGATCCAGGTATTTTGGTCGGTTTTAGTGTAAGATCAGGATGCAGAGGAGTCCAGCAGAGGAGACAATGTACGTGGTGCTAGGTGGAGATCAGTTTGGATGGCACCGGTGGTCATAGGACGGTGCTAGAGCAGAAGTAGAATAGAATAGTTTGTTATTTGGTACTATTTTATTACACTACACAGGCATATGGAGGTCTACAGTTTGTCTTAGTTTGTATATTTGTACATGTGCATGTATTGTATACTTGGTACCTGCAGACAAACCCCACAGCATAAATAGTGGCATAATGTCTTTGTTGTGACTTGTGTGTGGTTGTGTGTACCTTTGGTGTGGGTGTATGCATGGCTTTGAGTGTGGGTGCATGTGGTTTGGGTGTTTATTTGGATTTGTTTATGGGTGTGGATATTATGTTTGTGGGAGTGGATATTATGTTTGTGGGGCGTTGGTATTATGTTGATGCAGGTGTTCAGATTGCAGCCAACTATAGCATTCAGTTGAGAGTAAGTTGTTCCAAGATGAAGCCAAGCCTGTAGGATGCAACTCTGTTTATGTTGTTCTATATATCAGTTGATGACATAAATTATTATTATGTTTGGGCGGAGAGCTATAGGCTGTGGAGTTAGACTGTCCTTGATGCCCTTGGTCTAGAATGGATTCTTTTTATTGCTTTCTTTATTGAGGTTCCGAAGAGAATCCACCGAGCGCAGTGTGATGTACTTAATTAGAACACTTCTTTTCTTTAACATATTGCACATCAGTCGTACTATGATGTTTCATGTGGTGCAGTTCAAGATTCTTTTTACTGTAGTGTTGATTGTTCTTACTGTTCCATTTGAGATTCCTGTTGTTCTAGCTATTGTTGCTCTTGCTGCTGTTGATCTGATCCGTACCATGATGTAAACTTATTTGTAACGTGCCATGCCTGGTGACCTGTTTATCTGATGATGCGCCTGTTTTTTTGCGTAGTTTTTAACAGTGGAACAGAGGTGGGCATTGCGAAGTGGGTGTGTGGTGACTCATGTTGCAGCCTGATGAATTGGTGAGTGGGCTGACGATGAGCAATGTGGGTTTTAAATGGTAGGTTCACTGAACCAGAAGTTATGGCCCAGTAGCTGCCATCACCTGTAGCCAATCAGCGGTCTACCTGGTGCAGATGGCCGCCTGCGATTGTCACATGGGCTCAGCAATGTTTAACCAGCGTGATCAGTCATACATTGCTCGGTTTAACCTGTCACTTGCGATATGCAATATAAACTTGTAAAGTTTTTGTAAAGTTAGCAAAGGAGAATGACTGCTTTCCGAGTTGGTAAGTTATCGACGTTGGGCGTTTATTAAATTTTGCCCAGAATGTATATGATTAGTACATTCTAAGTGCTGATTAATAAAAGTTATAACTAATTTATGGCATTATTATTTCTTTTTTGTAATTGTATTAATATTTTTAAACTTATAAAGCAATATTTTACTTTACAATTTATGATCATAAAGTGGGCTTATATTGAGTACCTGAGTAGACAATAAAGGCATTATCTGGAATGCCATCTTAAGAGGGCTTGGGCATTCTCAAGTTGGTGCTTCAGACATTAATAATAGTATTGTTATCTTTTATTATTTTTTACTCAAGGTAATAGTATTCCTTCAGCAGATAAAAATTGTCTGGAGGTAGTTAATGACATCTGGAATGGCTACATCTCATCCAGTTTCAACAAGAATAAGGTACAGCAACAAGCAGCGTGGGTTGAAACACTGAATTGTTAGTGAGAGGCATTGAAACAGATGGTTGGTTTTTCTTGCATCCCGGAAATAGAAGTTAGATTGTGTCCCAATTATAAATTGCTTTATTATTGTTATTAGTATTGTTATTAATATTATTTTATTCATTCATTCATTCATATCGAACATTTATATAGCACCTCTTCAAGAAAACTACTCCGAGGTGCTCCCGACTCCAGCACGTATAAAACGGATAGTCTTAAGAAGAGAAAAGGATATAGGAGAGAGGGTCCTGGGAAACACATGAAGCTCCAGAAAGAGGTCATTCCAGGTTGAGAAGCCCACCACTGAGAAAGACAGATTCTGCCTAGTGGAGGTACAGGCAAAAGGGACAAGGAGCAGGCCCTGTTCAGACAATTAGAGGGCCTCTGGCACCGAATAAATACAGGGCAACAGACCTTGCGAAGGTAGGCAAGAGTGAGAGGTCCAGCAAGCAGCGCCAGACTAAGGCAGCTATCCTATACACAATCTGCGGCTCAAAAGGGATCCAATGGAGGCCGTCACACATGTAACTGGGGCTATGGACTAATTTGGGTATACGGCCAATATGGCGAACAGCAGAATGCAGGATCCAATCCAGGCACCCCAGTAAACCAGCACGGAGCGAGCTTCAATAGTCAAGTCTAGTTGTGATGAAGGCATGGATGAGGGTGGAAGTAGCAGAGATAGTGAGTGAACGAGCAACAGTTATTATTATTATTTTTATTATTATTATTATTATTACTAATAATGATCTTTGTTTATTATTTCAAACGGACACACAGCAGTAGGCCTATGATTACAATTCATAGTATGAACGGATGATCACAAATTGTTACAGGAGACGAATCTAACTGTCTGGCAGCCATGCAAGGTGCCCATCATGTCCTACTGCTCATTTTACCAATGCCACTATTATTACTAGTATTATTATTATTATTATTATTATTATTATTATTATTATTATTATTATATCTTAATCAGAGAATATTGAACTTCTTTGAAAATGGTCTAGTGCACGTAAGAGCGTAATTAAGACCTTGGTATTGATTGCCCAACCTCCACTCCATTCCTCCTGGGTTCTCCCCTGCCAGCATGTTCTCATGGAACCCATATAGGACACATACTCTCGTATGGGATTCATTTATAACCTCTCATCTGATGCCCATGGAAATGCTAATAGGGTCTTCCCCTATTGAGCCACTGCACACAGTTGATCAGCTTCAGAAGTGACCTTGGCAATGAAGATTCCATGAAAGCAGACCAAGTATTCCGATTCGATTATCCGACGGATTTTGTTTAGAGCGGCAGCTGATATCGATCAGAGAGAGACCAATGCGTGGGAGAGATTATAGCCGTCTATCCTTCCGTCGGTTGGCTGGCCGTCGCCGTCGCCTGTAGTAGTTCAGTTCTTTAATAATGCAGTCCTTGGAAGGCACGCGTAGGGCCTGCCGCCGCCGCCGCTGTCAGGCAAAGCAGGTCGAACATTGGGAAGGTTGTTTGGCTCCCGCCGCCGCCGTGTCAAGGGCAGTTGAGGGAGTGCGTCGTCAGCCTTGGTCGATCATCCGCGGTTGGCCTCGGTGCGCCGCCGGAGAGAGACGACGACCTCGGTGGGAGACGAACGGACGGACGGTGGGCGGATGACGCGGCGGTGGCGTCTCTCTTCGCCTCTCTCTCTCTGACCCAGAAGTCGGCCTTTCATGTTAGACTGTAGTAGTTCACCTGGCTACCATTTCATCCCAGGAGCTACTGAAACAACAGCCAACCAGGCAGATGTCTCCGTCTCTCTGTGTCTGTGTGTATCTGCCTCTGGTTCTGTCTGTCTCTAAGCTCTTTGGTGTGGCTGTCTGGCATAGTCTATGTTGCTGTCTATCTGCCTGTTTGGGGCTTTGTCTTTGCTTCTCTCCCTGTCTCTTTCTCTGCCTCTCCCTTCTTCTGTTTCTCTCTGTAACTATCTACCTTAATTGTCTTTCCGTAGCTTTGTCTCCTATTCTCCCCTGTCAGTGTCTATGTATCTGGATCTGTCTGTATCTGGTTGTGTCTTTGTCTCTGTGTCTGTTTAGACTCTGTCTCTGGTTCTGTCTGTCTTTCTAACTGGTTATGTATCTGTCTTTGTCTCTGGTTCTGTGTGTCTCTCTGTGGATCTGTCTCTCCCTCTGTCTGTGTCCATCTTTCCATCTCTGGCTCTCTTTCCATCTCCTGATCACTGCTGTACTTGTCATCAAGCATCACAGTCACTTATTTCATCAAACAACACCAACAACAACAGTGTCATAGCTGCCATCATTATCATTGTTATCATCATTACTCAGATAACTGTAACAGAATACAGTTACCATAACCTCTGTGCTGATTGGTTTAAGGTTTTCAGTTGTCAAAGTTTTTCCACTTCTTTGGCTTTTTCTTGTGCATTTGCTGGTTAACGCTTTAACGATGAGCTGTATTGTTTTCCAAGTAGCTGTTAGTACCTCCTAGTAATTAAAGAATTAAACATTTTCCATATGCACAATAACACAATAAAACTGATTATTTTTTAATAATGTTTTTATATTTTGTATGAAATATTCCTTATTGTATTTGAACACTTGTTATAGCGCCCCTACCAGATTGCCCATTCAGAGGCGCTCCCGACTACTGCGCGGACGCTGAATTGGAGTTTCACGCCTTGAAGCGCATGAGCAATTGCGAGTGAAGGACTTGCCCAGGGTCCCTACGCGGCAGCTTTGAGGTGGATTCGAACCCGCAACCCTCCAGCTGCAAGGCACCGAACATACCCCTATACCACCGCGCCCCAGTTGTATTGTGTTGTGTTGTGTTGTATTGTATTGTATTGTACTCCACGTTTATATTGCGACCGAGCCACCCGCAGTAAAGATCCGAGAAATTAATCTCTGATAAACCGACTGACCCGGAATCGAACCCGGGCCGCTGACGTGGCGAGCGGGCTACCAACCCACTCGGCCACTCAGGATCTCTCTTATTGTTGTATTATCACTAATTTCATATTAGCAAACTTCCCAATTATTGATATAATTTCCTTTTTATTTGTTACATGAGGTAAACCGTATTTGCTGCTGCTGCTCTACTACTCCTAAAACTACCAATAATAATAATAATAATAATTATTATTATTTGACGCAAGTGTCAGGAAGTAACTGTAAGAACTTCAGTGCTATATAAAAATACATTAATATATTATATTACATTTTTAAATGTAATATAAAGAAAGCCATGATACGAGTCCTGATAATTTTGCCAATGCCTGGTGGTTGTCAGTATCAGTGCATATGTACCGTACTGGAATGTTAATGTGTGTGCACACGTGTGCGTGCCTCTGTGTGTGTGTGTGTGTGTGTGTGTGCGTGCCTGTGTGTGTGTGTGTGTGTGTGTGCGTGTATGTGTGTCAATGAACGTCTGTTGGTGGCTGATGTGAATGGAACACCTTGAAACCCTTATCAACCCAGAGAATCTAGATTTGCCTGGTGAGCCCACCAGCAGAAGCGTAGCAAGAACGATTAAAAAATAGAAGGAGAGAGAGAAAGTCATGAACGAGAATGAAGAAGAGGGAGAGAACAAATAGGAGGAGGAGCAGGAGAAGGAGGAGGAGAGGAGGAGAAGGAGGAGGAGGAGGAGGAGGAGGAAGGACGAATTGCAGTGCAAGAAGTTTACACACAGATGTTATATTTTGTCCTCTTCAGTGTTGTGACCTGTGACCTTGGTTTCTTGTTATTAGAACACAGGCACTTGGCCTTTCTGTGAAAATACTCAAGCACCCATTTGTGTCCAACAAACAAGCAGGCCTGGCCATTATTAATAGGACACTGAACTAAGAGCGCGGCTTCACAAAGTAAATAAGTTCACAGCAGACTGGAATAGTGAGTAAATGTAACGTAAATGTAGATGTTTTCTATAGCGAGTAGCAATATAATCTAATCTAATCTAATCTAATCTAATCTAATCTAATCTATGCTAATCTAATCTAATCTAATCTAATCTGAACATTTGTAAAGCGCTTCTCACAGCAGAGCTATAATAGACAACATAACGTTTATTTTTGTTGCACCACCTACACCTATGTGTGACACAGTAGCGCTATATAAATACTTGGACTGTGATATGGACACTGCATGTCCGTGCCCTTCTGCTACTGTAAGAAGACATTTGGAAGACATTTGCCCATTGCTTGAAGAGCTCAATATAATGAATGGCTGGCTAGTTTGAGGCAGTGCACTGGGATTTGAACTCTAGAGGCTGTAGTTAGAGGTTTGTACAGAATGTGTATAACTTGTCAAGTTTGATGACTATAAAGATAATTATGTAATGGTGGATTGAACATTGAGTTAATCTGATGAGTTGGGTCTACTGGGAGATATTAAAGTGATTACCAAGAACTGTGTCCAGTAGGTCAGTAATCATTCAGTCAGTATCATAAGTATCGAGCGCCTCTGAGTAGTTTCCTTGAAGGAGCGCTATATAAATTCCCGAATGAATGAATGAATAAGTGTCACTGGTCATCATGCTCCTCCTCGTCCTCCTCCTCCTCATCATTACAAACATCATCATTACCATCACCATAAGCATCATTATAGGCATCATCATTGGCAATATGAACTTTTCCTTTGCTTTTTAGCAGCTACAAATCCTTTGCTGAACATGAAGCAAATTCAAAGATTTAAGTGCAGGGGATATCTGCTCATATTTGTATGTAGCAGTGTCTACATATTTGATTTTGGATACCATGAAGAAGTGAGCTATATAGTAATCAAGGCAAGTGGAGACACGGCATTTGCCAGAGATATCCTAAGCTCATAGCACCTAATTCTGTATGTCATACAATACATGTATATCAACTTATAAATATCAGTAGCATAGTCTTTTCCTTCTTCTTCTTCTCGTCCTTCTTCTCCTTCTTCTCCTCCTCCTCCTTTGCATTCTGTTTCTGCTTCACATCCTTCCTTCTTCCTTGTTGTATTGTTCTTTGTGTTCATCTTTGCATTCTTCTTGGTTGCATTCTTGGCATTCTGCTTCACATTCTTCTTGTTTGCCTTCTTCATATTTTTCTTGTTTGTATTCTTTCCATTCTTCTTCTTTTTCACATTCTTCTTTGTATTCTTCTTTGCTTACTTCTTCTTGGGCTTCTTTCTGTGCATTCTTCTTGTTTGTATTCTTCTTGTTTGCATTCTTCTTGTTTGCATTCTTTTTCATCAATCAATCAATCAATCAATCGATCAATATTCATTTATTCGTTACATGCATGTTGTCACAGATGCAACTGGGAGCAGACAATCTGCTGTGTAGTTCATTTTTGAGTTCAGCCTCGAGTCAAATTAAGTCAATAGGCATTCTTATAGAGGACAGGCGGGATAAAATTACGATCGTCTTTAATGGTGTAATGTAAAATTATGTGTCCTTGTGAGGAGGGTAATGACTACTACTAGGAGGGGACAGAACAAACTCCAAAGCACATGATTTGTATCCAGGAAGATGGCTTGTCATCGGCTGCCTCAGCCAGTTGGGCAGATGTGGGAAGACGCTTCATTGGGTTCACCAAACACTTGATCTCGTCCCTCTCCTTTAAGCTGGTGTATCCCCATCACCATCAAGCGGGGGAGGCATACATTGCGTTCTTTTTCTTTGCATTCTTCTTCTTTGCTTTCTTCTACCTTTCATTCTTGCAATTTCCTTTGCACTCTTCTATGCATTCTTGTTCACATTTTGCAACAAATTATAGTGGATAGTTTGTAATGCCTGAATTGTTATCTTTTCAGAACCAGGTGCTGAGAATGCATGATGTAGCAACACATTTTACAGAGCAACCAGCTACACCGAGAAGGCAATGGTTAGCAGACTGGAACCATCAGCATTATGTTTCTTGTGAGCTCAGATGGGTGAATTCAGTTTTGGCCAGTAATGGGAAGAAATTCTCGGCTTATGGAGGCGTGTCTACTTTATTCTAGGACTGTTAAACCAGTGACTGACATGCAGGACTTTTCTCAGAAGAATGCTCAAATAGCAATGGTTTATCTACAAAACGATTTGCCTATGGAAGGCATTCAACAGGAGAATACAGACATGCCACGCAAAACTTTAGTAGACCGCACATGTGCGAGGCATGAAACGGTAAGTGTTGATGGTGTGGCAAGATTGAAATCTGAAGTTGGAGATGTTGCTTTTGAGGACTCGGTTCCTCATTCTCGGAACTGTTCTCAATATGAGAGTCATCTACGTGGTGAGTTTTTGAAGTCGCAGATCGTCTCAGCCAACGATGTGCAAAGTTGTCGATGTGCAAAACCATGTAGACAGAATTCCACAACCAGCATTCCTTTAGTCCCCGATATCATCATCGAACATGTACCATCCAGCGTTGCTCTTGGCCATTGTCAGGCAGCAACATTTTCCACTGCGCTCCACAGCAGTCTTGCGGTTGGTTCGTCTCTGGGCCAAAAAAAAGGTCGCACACATTCAGACAGCTCGATATATGGAGCAGACAAAAGGATATCGTGCGTAAGAAGTTCACTGAGTAGCTTGCAGAGTTTATTTGTTGAACCTTCTTCAGATGTCTTGGTGCACAGGACCACAGCACACACAGATTCAAGCAACTGTGGTGCAAACCCAGGTACCTGTGATGAAGTTTTACCCAGTACACGTCAGGATGACAGTGATACTTTCATCGAACCAGAGTCGCCGAACTGCAGCAATCGGTGCCGAAAACCGGCGCTGCCCTTCCTGTTGAACTTCAGTGGAATTGACCATTTCACAGCCACTCAGGAAAAGTCACCTAAGACATATTGGCTGAGAAGACACTCAGATTCAAATGTTGCAGATGGACATGAGAAGGGGCTGCACGCAGAGTGTTACGCTCTCAGGTCACACAGTGCTAGTGATACGATACCCGAGATACAGCGTGATGAAGGCATGGAGGCTGAGCACGTTGGGGAAGAAGTGACAGCTGAAAAGTGCTTCTTGTTGGAAAACAGTCAAGTGCAGAGTGGTTCGTCAGATAGAAAGAAGTGCCAGAAGGTTAAAAAGTATCTGCAGACAAGATATCAGAACCAGTCACTTGACATGGATGATGTTTTTATGGATTGTTCTACAGAAACTGACATCTCAAGGCCTGACCATTCATTGGCTGACGATGCTCCAGCTGCAGTGCTCAAACCGGAAAATCTTGGTCACCGAGTTAGTGACAAAGAAATTCAGAAACTGGAAAGGTCTGCTCTTTTGTATTTGCCAAAGCGTCTCTCATTAAATAGTGAGGACACAGTATCTTGTAGAGCTAATGAAATTAGTACCACCACAGGGCCTCCGTCTGAAAAGGCCCTTAGACCCACCACAGGGCCTCCATCTGAAAAGGCCCTTAGGACCACGACAGGGCCTCCATCTGACAAGGTTCTTAGGACCACCACAGGGCCTCCAACTGACAAGTTCCGACCGAAAAAGATTCTGTGTGCAACTAATGACAGTGCCAGCGTCTATGAAAATAGTTCTCCAAGTTATTCTCTGTCAAGTCCAAGACAATCGGTCTTTGAATTCCCTTTTTCCAGCCCGTATACTGTCCTTGGTGACATTCCTGTCACTTCAGGCAACATTTTCTTCAGTCTCTTTCCACAGGGATGTCTGCCAAGTCCATTTCTGCCCAGCCCACTAACTCTTGAAAGCTTCACTGTTGAAAGCGCCTCGTCCAATGGAGTTCATTCATCACCTTTACTAGTGTCACAAGACCGTGCTGCATCCAGTCCAAGTGAATCCAAGTGTTGGCAGTCAACCGTCTGGGGTGCGGTGGCGTCTCCAAAGAAAATTTTGAGAGAGCCAGGTAATGAGATGAAAGCACAAGCTGGTCCAGATCATGAATTGAATAGACAAGCATTTCTTGAAACACAAGAATCTCTGTGTTCAACAACCAGCGCTTCCTTGGAATCTTCTTCCAACATGAATCAAATGATTGTTAAAACTTTAAAAAGCAATGATAAACCACAATCACTCGTAGTCAGTCACGAATACCTGCCGGACAGCAGTCCTGCTTCTTCACCATCGACCATCATCTCTCCAAAACCATTGCTGCACACTCTTAGTTCCCCCTTGCCTTCTTCGCCAGTGGTGGGCACGCCGACAAGAACCAGCCCACAGGTCGTCTTCAACTACCAGTTTTCAGAGAGAATCCACGAGCAGAGACAGACGGGTGACAACTTTGTGTGTCCCGTCTGTGGCAGTCTGTTTCTGTCATACAATTCGCTGGCCAATCACGTCGTGAGTCATCTTCCGTCGGAGGTCATCACGCAGGAGGGAAGTGACAGCTCCAAAGTGCACCTGTGCAAGGTCTGCAATCGGTCGTTTTCGCGCAGTGACATGCTTTCGCGTCACATGCGTCTACACACAGGACTGCGCCCGTACGAGTGCCACCTCTGCCGACAGGTGTTTAGTAGGAGTGATCACCTGCACACCCATCTACGCACCCACACAGGCGAGAAACCCTACAGATGTTCGCACTGTATGTACGCCGCGCCACGGCGGGACATGGTCACACGGCACATGAGGATCCACATGAGAGGGAGCACAAGGCGAGGTCGCCGCAGTTCATCCACCAGTTCCCTGGCCAACGACAGCTACCAGACATCCCACGTTGCCACCAACGAGCAACCTGCTGGTGGCCAGACACCAAAGACCAAGGCGACACCAGAGCGCCATAAACCAAGCTCTTTCCATAAGCAGAGAAACTGGTCTGTGACGAGCAGTGAGAACAATGAAGGGCCAGATGGGTTTGATGACAAGGACTTGTTGAAAATGACGCGTACGGATTCGACAACAAGCGTTGACAGCGGCGTTTCCTATCTGACTCCGATGAGTCTGGCACCGTCGCTGTGGTCTCCAGGAATTGACAGCCCAGATGTGTTTTCCAGGCACCCTGGAGGACACTTCCTCTGGCCGAGTCCTGAACTAAAGCATGAACTGGAAAAGGGCAATTTAGCGTATACGACAAAAGACATGGATTTTGAAATGCATGCATCCTTCCAGAAGTGCAAGGTCACATCACCGGCAGCACAAACCTCTTCACAACCAACTGATGAACTGGTCGAAGGTCAGTAGGGGTCAAAGGAACCTCTCTGATCAAATGACATGTAAATCATTAACTGTAAGTGCAGTAAACACAGGGTATGAGCTTGAATTTATTTTGTGCTTGTTGGATGGGTTTGGCTTTGCATTTTTGGTTAAAAGCACAAGCAATGTGTGAATAATTTGCCAGCTGTAAGAGATGACATGCCTTGGATAATTTCAGCGATGCTTTTGTACACACTTTACTGACTTCATGTTATTGTAACGAGTTGCTGTGGAGTAAGGTACTAAAGCTTTTCACTGTCTAACTGGCTTATCGTTAGCAGTAGTTGGGACCATTTGTGAGTATCAGACAGCCCTTCAAATTGTGTTACCAGTTTATAACTTACTATCAGTACTTACTGCCTTGAGGAATATGTTGCATATTGGTAAATATATACTTGTACTGATTATGCCTTAGGTAAATCATGCATATGTTACATTTAAATGCATAGCATTGTAAAATCATTGTGAGTTATTGGTCTCATTCATTTCTAAAACTAACTGGACTGTTAATTGCTGCGTTAGTGTGAATCAATTTAAATGACCAGCATTCTGTATACGCTTCTGGCTCTAGACTGGACTCTTCAGTGAATTATGATTACACATTCCAGTTTCATTTTAATATGATCATCCGTTGATGCCCAGTGCATTATGATAACAGTGTTACAGAAGTCGTCAGATTAAACTTCAATGGAAGGGACTTTTACAATTAGTCTAATCCAATATCATATTATAACAATGCACAGGACAGCAATTATGATGCATCAACAGGTGTTACATCAACAGCACTATCTACAGCATCCACTATAATGTCAGTTTAACTCCTCGGCCCATATTGCACAATGACAGCATAACTGTTAATCCCAGACTAACTCGGGCTTTCATCCGACCAGCGAATAACATGGGTATGCACGACAAAGTCTTTATACGCTATGTCTGGACAAATGACAGTCCACATTGCAACCAAACATAAATCGGCTAGTCCTGGGCCATTGTGAAGATAGAAAATGGCAGCTGTCATAATTCAGCGATTTGACAAAGTTTTTGACATCAACTAGTGCTTAGGGACCATCAGAATCCACTCGACTGGTTTTCAACAGTGATAGATAGTAGCAATAAAACTCAAAACATAAATATTTCCGTAATTTAAGTAAAAAGTCTGTAAATGAATATCATTTCTGTTTGAACAAGAACATAAATATATTCATTTTATCTCAAAAAATACTTTTTCAGACATGCGATTAACAGAACAACATTAATGATGGAAAGACCCTTTTTTAAAATTACCTTGCTTAAAGTGAATCCACTTAGTCTGTTGCCCTAGCCAGTTTTGTGCATGCCAGTCGTTGAAAGATGCTAGTCAGAGAGTAACTAGTCTGGACATGGGTGGTAGTCGTCAACTAACTCAAACCCTTCTTGTGCATATGGACCGTGGTTTATAAATTGCCTTTTCTGTTTATAGTCTGTCAGATTCCCCTATCAAACAAAAGGAAAATCTGAGCAATATCATGAAAGCTTTTTGCAAAGTTTTGCATGATACACGATGTTGTAACACCATTTTCATCAACATCCAGCGTAATTTTAAATTAACTTCTGGGTTATAAATTTACTTTTTCTGTTTATGGTCTTTCAGTGCTGAACAAATGGTTTTAAGGGGAAGTCTGAGCACTATGGCAAAGGCTTCGTGCAAAGTCTCGAGTGACACATAATGCACTTCTGGATTCAGAGAGTCATTGAGAACAGTCAAAGCGCACTTGTAGGTGCAAAGTGTGGTGGAAATGTTCTGTAAACTTTCTAGATACAACTGTGGGATGGAACTGAGCACTTCTGTTGCTAT
This sequence comes from Aporrectodea caliginosa, assembly GCA_020284085.1. NCBI lineage: Eukaryota > Metazoa > Annelida > Clitellata > Crassiclitellata > Lumbricidae > Aporrectodea > Aporrectodea caliginosa. The sequence continues at coordinate 189,153 of JACEVL010000155.1, read as the reverse complement.
TTTCTGAATTTGTCACAAGAGCTGCAGATTTTAAAAATGAAGATATATTTATGTAAATTCATGTTACAGACATGTTGTTCGGTGCAAATGCTAAAGCAAAAATGTTAATTCCCTATGTTCACGAATCAGGATGTGCCAAAAACTGTACTCAAATTTAACTCCTCTCATGTTCTAACTTCAGTTGCTGGGATGCAGCTTTCACTGAGAAATGAAAATTGTGACAAATTTTGGTTAGAACTGAAATTTCAGGTCAGTTTATTGTTGTATGTATACATATTATATAAAGACACTTAACACTTAGCATGTACTAAAAGTGATTGGGAATCCGATGCAGCTCGTCATTAAAGCACATTTTAAGTACCGGTACCTAACAAAGGCATTGCAAATATTGAATGTTAGTGTTTCTTGGCCTCGGTCCCATACAATATGGGTTGGAGGGTTAAGTGGTGTATGGAGGCCGATAGGTTAAGGATTAATATAGTAGGTTACTTGTATTTTTCCATAACTCAACACTTCGTTTGGTCTTGAAGGTGGGGATCTTAGAAAGGGCACAGAGTGAGATTAAGAATAACTTGGGGTGCAGTTTGGTACTTTGTGTCCTTCATGCTTCAGAAACCCATTGCAAGGCTGCTGATGGTTTCCCAATGGTTTCTGTTTTTAAATTGGCAGCATTGTCTTGTGTATTGTCTAACCCAGCAAAGAGATTCATGTTAATAACTAAAACTGATTTTCTTTGATAGGTCATTGCATTCTTTTCATATTATGAATTAATTTCAGTCACTTTATCAAACTAAAACAGCAACGTCATTGTTACTTTTAAATCACTAACTTGGCTTCTGTCAGTATTTGGATGATTATTTGTGCTTGGTCCACATTATCTTTCCAAGAATAAGTGTTACAAACATCTTTCTCATGCAGCTGACTTTGGCAAAGTTCTTTTAAAGAAAACAGCCAAAAAATCTGTTTTGCAAGAGAATTACTTGTTTGAATTTCTCAAGTAGCTGCCGAGTACAGGCTTAAAGAGATGGATGCATACCGGTGAATCTTGTTATTGTGTGAATGTGTATTGTTCTTGTGCTGCATCAAAGTTTACACTAAACACAGCTTCTTCCCCTTTATGGCTCTGTGTGTGTGTTTATGTATATGTAAATAAATATATATAACTATATATATGTGTGTATATATATATATATATATATATATATATATATATATATATATATATATATATATATATATATATATATATATATATATATATATGGGCCTATATATAATGTTCATGTATTTCTGTTTGTGCTGTTGATGAGAATATTAGGTGGCAGGTCTGTTTTTAAAGCTGTTGCTATACGACATGCAGAATGTTAGTTTGGACCTAGTACATCATTTCGTTCTGCAAAGCCCTACGAAAGGCCTGTCCAGGAGAACAACTTCATTGGTGTGCAAGTGTAACTGGACAGTATTTGTTCAGTATCTGAAAACACTAGGAACCTCTCTTCATTTACCATACACACACATAAACATATAGGCTATATCTACACACACACACACATATATATATATGCATATATAATTATATATGTATATATATAGATGTACGTATATATAGTTTATATATGCATATACATTATAACCAGCATATTATTTACACATGATGTGCATTGAGATCATATTCAACTTGATAAGACCTTGCAGCCCTGGTAACATATTGAACACAAGCCTGTCATTTAATTACACGATACACTTGTATACCATTGTGTACAAGCTTGTATTGTGAATGTATATATACATGCATATACTTTGTATTTCGTGGGTATATGCCAAGTGAAGAAGACAATTACGTTAAACCTGCAGAACTTTTCAGAACGAAAGTTCTGAATCCTTGCATTTTAGTTTGTGTTTGTGCTGATATGTGACTCCCATTATTAACTGACAAAACTATTGGAGAGGATGTCAAAGCCTCAACCGTCATCCAGTGCCATTTGATGTGGCTCTGTTATGGTCAGATGATATTTAGAGTCGTTTAGCAATATGTCACAAAAGTTTAAGGCCAATCTGACCTTAAAAATTAGGCCTGGGGACATTATTGTATGATGCAGCATATGATCTTTTGTAACTACATTGCATGCTCCATTACATGCATTTCTTGCTGGTATTGCTGTCTAATCCTATGTCCAGAGTTAGCTAACCGTGGATAAGTACTTATAGCAAACTGTTAACAAATTCCTTACTGTTGGCCAACTTAATATTAATATATTCACTAAAATGCAGTCACATTTCTCAAAGGCAGCTGTTAACTTTTTCTCCGTTCTGCTTCTGAAATCTGTCCGTTATCTTTCTTTACGCAGTTTTCAAATAACTTGGTGGATGTGAAACTAAGATATGCTTCAAGAGCTTTTAAAACGACAATGTTCTGCCATTTCAGACAGTGTTAAAGCATCATCGTCTTCTTTGTACTATAGATGCTGAAGTTTGTAATAATATATGTAATGTTTTATTATACATTTGTATGGTAAATTAAGATAATTTTAATACTAATTTCGGTGTTGAAATTCTAAAGAAGTTAAAGTTAATGAATAGCAGAAAATTTCATATAAAGTTTTACCATCTGAATTACAAAATAATTGGTCAGTCTTGTAAATTTTATAAATTTAAGACAGGTATAATAAATAAATATTATAGTTGTTAATCAAAGCTAAAACAAGATTGTAAGATGCTTTAGGCAAGCAATTTTATAGGATTGCATTTTACTGTTTCTGAGACCGAGTGGCTCCCAAATTGTGTGTAGCAAACAAGGGCTGTGTATGAAATTACGTATGTACTCTTATGAAATAGTCTTCTTTACAACTTTATTGCCAGTCTGCATTTTTTCATGACTAGTTGTAGTCAGAAATCTGGTTACCGTATTTCAATGTTGCTTTTGATTATCACCAATTTCATTGAAGAAATTCTTTCTTTGTCATACCTCCTCTGATTGTTGAATGCAATATGTTGGCTTATTGATTCTGGTTCATCAAAGTGTCATAGAGCAGTGCTTCCCAAACTTTTCAGTCTCACGGACCGGCTGGAATTAACTTTCAGTGTCACGGACTGGCAGGAATTTTCCCACTGCACGAGGACCGGTGCCCAATTTATTACCTATTTCTCTTTTACACATAAATTCCTCAAATATGTATTAAAATTGATTTACATGCATGTTTAGCCAATTCTATGACTCTTTTGGTCTTTATATGCTAAGTGTTTTTGTTATGACTTATAATTATTATGAAATTATTAATTTATATGAAAAATATGGTGGAACCATTTCTTGATTCCGAGACAATTTGACCATTTTCTTGACTCACTTTGCGGACCGGCAACTGAGGGTTACCGGTGCCGGTCCGCGGATCACCACTTTGGGGAGCACTGTCATAAAGCACTTGGATGTCATTAACACTTTAACGACGAGTGTGTAGTAAAAGTGACTGGGAAACCAATGCAGCTCGTCGTTAAAGTGGATTTAAGACTTTGTGTTGTATGCGCACATGATTATCAACATAGCAGAGACCTTCTCCCAAGTTGGCACTGAGTATCCTGCAAATAAAGCTTGTTTACTCGCAGTACTGGTACTCTGTTTACTTTGGAGCATACCTGTACTTCAGATTTATCCTGAGTATACCCTGTTACAACTTGGGACGGGGTAGAAAATTGCCAGCCTTTATTGATTGATGGCATGGGCTGAAATAGAAAGTAATTCCGGCTGGTTGTATTATGATGGCAAGTATGGTGCCTTTAATTTTATTAAAATCCGAGAGCAGTCTTAAATTAGGTAATTAAATGAATTCATGTTTAAACTTCTGCTCAGTGTTCTTGTTTTTTTTAAATATTGGCTGTAGTTGAGTAACTACTGTAGTTGATGCAAACTAGATAGTTCACCAAGAGTGCTCAAGCAATTCCAGATTTCAAAGAAACGGGTGACTTGCCGAGTAAGGGGAAATTCCTGGCACCAAAATTGATAAAAGTGAAATATATACATCTTTTCGTTCTCTTGTATCACCCTAAGCTGACCTCTTTGAAATAGACGTGTTTTGCTATCTCTGGAAATCTTGTGGTGAAGTTTGAAGCAGATCATATATTTATTGAATCCAGGTTTCTGACCTGCAACACCACGAATATTCAAAATATATTATTATGGTTGGTAAAAAACTGCCGAACAGAAAGTGATCTTCATACTTTTGTAAGCGTTTTTTGAAATTTCTATACTGCTTCCAAGACTATGTCCAACACACAAACCAAGTAATGCACATACGTCTTTTGTCAAAATTTTTAGAGAACTCTCATTGATTTTCTCATTTGTTTTTTAAATATTTTAAAAATAACAAAACTTGCATAAGAAAATATGCAGCTACGTAATTATATGAACGTGCATAGACCAATTTGGATTTCATTTGTGTACACTGTTTACCAAAGGACCAGTGCTCAAGTTTTTGAAAGAATCTCGAAATAGGAAATAGTTAGCATTAGACGTTCAAGTTAAGGCAAATAGGGCCTACAGTTTGTTTGTAGCTTATGTTTTGGTTTTGCTGACCAAACTGTTGGCACATAGCTAACATGTGTTCTTGGACGTTGAGAAGTTTTGACACAGCCTGACTTTAATTAGTACATTTCAGTTTGCACATGTGTCATTATTCAACTTTTAATCTGTTTTCAATATAATGCAAGGTCCAAACAGCATTTTAAAATAAATTTTGTTGAGAACCTTTTGAGTTGCAACGCTGTATGTATGCATGGTCATATCTGACTATTTTTTCATAGCGCCTTTTACTCAACTCACAATAGTTTTCCAATGACTGTTTCTGTGTTTTTGTTATGGTTTTTACGCCGTGGAAATTAACCCATGCTTACTTTACATGACTATTAGACACCATCCACTCAAACCCCACATAACAGGTGCACTGTTGTCAAGGTCTGCAGTTGGCTCTTTTCTCAGCCTTTTGTTGATGAATGTACACGACAAACATGCTCTTACCGACTTTGGTTGTGGTCGTATATTTATTAACATCTAATATTATCAGTGCTGTTTAACTATTAAGACTAACCTTAGATTAAACTCTAGAAATTTCAGTATATGCTGCTATGACAAGCTGCTGGTTTCATTGTTAACGAAATTGTGTAACAGCTTTTATTTCGTCAGTCATGTACCGTTTGGTCATCGTAAACTTCAGAGGAACAATTTGAGTGACTGCATGAAGACTGCCTCACAGAAAACTGGGAATGTGATCAATAATCATCTGTTCCTTTTATGCAACCACCGTCGCCTGATTAGGCTGATAACCGGTTTCTATTGATTTTAATTTTTATTGTAAAGATAACGTGTGAATATTGACTGCGTAAACCATTTTACAGTCCGGTGATTTCTTGCAGTGTTTCTTTTTGTGGAAATTATATTCCAGTGCTGCATTTGCTGCATTTGATTGCAATAGATTGTTTAGGTAAATCTGTTTTGACTTTTTCTTCAGGCATTTGTAGCAGTTTTGAATTTGTTGTCAAAACGGTTTGAGTGCTTTGAAACATAGTCTTCAAAAACTCTTTCGTGGGTATGTTTTCTTGTAGGTGTATATGTAACAGGCAGTGTTGTTAAAAGTATCGGGCAAATGTACTTAAGTAAAAGTAAAAGTAAACAGGAGTGTTCTTACTTAAGTAAAAGTAAAAGTACGAGTCGCAAATTATACTTTTGTGAAAATAAAAAGCATTCTTTGAAATATTACTTTTAAAGCAAAAACTAAAAGTACTGAGTCTTGTGTCTGTAATTCGATCCACTTGTTAACTTTCAAGGAGACTAAATTCTGAAAATGCAATCGAGGGTGTTTATGGTTCGTTGTTAAACCTGAAGAGTTAAAAAGGCATTCGAATGCTGCCCTGGCAGGAGGTAGAATGTTCAATCTAATAAATAACTCCTTCAAAATAGGCCAGGCTCACCTGCTGAACATGCATTCTCGCAATTTTTAGTAACGAACATTGTAACGAATATTACGCAAATTGTAACAAAGTAAAAGTACTAAATAATGGGTTAAATGTTACTTCGTTAAAAGTAAAAGTATTTTCGTTTTGTGATACTTCGTTACAAGTAAAAGTACTGAAACTTTTACTTAAAGTACAGTAACGCGTTACTTTTAGTTCGTTACTGTACAACACTGGTAACAGGGTAGTTATAAAAGGCCTCTTTCCACCTTAAAAACCTTGCAGTAGGTAGGTATCAGTAAGTTACAATATTCTTTCACTTTTCAAATATGTAAATAGTATAATACATGTAATTACAAGTTCATTTATTCATTCTGGAGTGCCCCTTCAAGAAATCTACTCAGGAGTGCTCCCACCCCAGCCACAGCAAAAGAAAAAAGACTTGAGTGATTTATAAAACCCAGTTTGATTGGTCAAAGGTAGCAACCACAGCTCCGATGGTAGGTAGTACATTTAGGTAGTTATCATACAAATGTATGATAACAGTACCTAAATATTTTATTCACAATAACAAAATTAATTACTACAGTTAAAATCTAAAATTGATGTGTGTATATACATGCATATGTATGTATGTATGTATGTATGAATCTATCTAGACATTTAATATATTTTTATACATAATATGTATATACATAATTATGTGTGTATCTATGTGCATATGTTTTTAGTTACTCAATATTGCACTTTTTGAGTGCACGATACCAAAATGCTGACTTGCAGGCACAAGTGGTATTAAAGTTCATTAAGATCAAAAAGTTCATCAATGAACAAGCTGCAATGTTAAAAAACTAGAAGTCCTCACTTGCAGGCTTCCACACACACTGAGTCCAACCAATGATTCCCAGGCTGAGTTCATCGATGACAACATGTTCAGGATCTTGGAGTCCTCTTTGTCTCAGAAATAGAAATCCACATTTATACAATACAACACAACTGTATTTTGACATTGCCCTTCTTCCAAAGTTCAGAATTGCACATGACCATACGACAGAACATCGATGGTGCAGAGCAATCGTGAGCGAAGGACTTGTTCAAGGTCCCTACACAGTAACTGCCACAGGTAGGTGGATTCCTTCCCTGAAATCTCAAACAACCGCAACTTCTTGAATGTGCTCGTTTAACCTCAGAAGAATCATAAAGCTGCTTCACTTTATCCTGGATCAAGCATCACTGAAAACACTGATGTGCCACCTTTTCTGATGAAACTTAACTACTGCAACTGTATACGCTATGGGTTTTGAGATGCACACTGCTGCCTCTAACTAGAATTATGCACCAGGCTGCAAGACTGTCTCATCTTTCATGGCTGTAACTTACATCATGCAGCTCGGTCATATTAATTAATATAATTTCATTATTATTAAATTACTACTTTTGTGAGGTAGGCTACTTGAAAGGTGCTATATTAAGTGTTTTCGTGCATACAATACCTAGGTAGGAAAAATTATAACGACGACTATGATAAAGACAATTATGATGCTACGTCATTATTTAGTAATAGCTTAATAGTGAAATATTACTTCATACTACTCTATCACTTCTAAAGCTTTCCACTTAAACTAGTCTTACATCTTCAAAGTCCTACCCAGTTAAATTAAAATATTCGGACAACACTTCGTAGCCTACCCATTGCTTTCCCCTATAATTATTATGCTTATTTCGATTATGCTTATTTCGGTGACCGGCGAGATGAGTCCTATGTGACTTCACCGGTAGCCCACCACTCGGTTTGTAAAATTTGTGTATTGTCATTTTGCTTTATTTTGTGGTGAATAAACTACTTACTTACTTACTTACTTACTTACTATAATGTAAGCCGAGTGCTAGTAATTTTGACTTAATTATGACTGGTTGAATTACAGAGCTGTATAAGTTATAACATTAAAAAAACTCCTTGGTACGTCAACAGAGCAGTATACTTCTCAGCACCTCATACAGGATTATAATACTGCTCATCCCAATCTATGGCACTGATCAGTGAAGAATTAACCCCCAACTTTGAACAACACAGACAATTTCGTTGCAGGCGGAATGATGCTCCACTGCCTCCTTCGCTCCGGTCTTCTGCCGGCAATCGGATTCGGACTGCTATGCAATCTCTGTACAACGTTTTTCTGGGACACGACCACAGAACATAACCGAGCATTCGTGACTCATTGAATGAATTGGTGAACTGCGCTGAGATAAAGCGCTTTAGCATTTCTAGATTACGATTACGATTAATAAGGATTTCAACACACGACAGTGTGTATTGAAATCCAGTGTGATCGATTATGCTCGAGCTTTAGGCAATGGGCACAGTACAAATCTTGAGATTACGATTACGCGTAACGCTCATTCAGACGGTCAGCACTGTTGTGCTCAAAAGAGCTCGCTGAATGAAAGCATCGGGAAATGTATGGCGCTATACCAATGCAGGTCAGAGCCGTTTTAAGGAGTTTGGGGGCCCTAGGCACAAAGCCTAACCTTAAACGTTAGGCTACCAGATTGTCGCCTCAATCTCTCAGTCTCAGATAATTTATAGAGTATAATATCTGAGTATTGCATTAATGCATTGCATGTGCATATGTCAATTTGTTAAATTTATTTATGTAGTAAACTGTTAACACAGCAATCTTTGTAGGCTAGGCCTACTACAAGTGTAAAATAAATGTTTAGTTTAATATACGTTAAAATTCTTATTGTCAATTTGTTATACAAAATAACTGAAAGTGATATTGTAGGCCTAATTGGTAAATGTTTGCTATAGGCTACATGGATTGTCAGGACATTTTTTTAAAACATCGCTTTCGTGTTTTGCTCTCAGCAAACTCTTTTATAATAGGCCTATCATCAAAATTCAAAGACTCCAAGTCTCCAACACATCTGATTCTATGATCATGACGACAGGCAGTTTAATCGTTCTTGCATCAAACGGCTGCGAAGCTCGTTCTTGATTAATTTAAGTTTTGAGAAAGAACGTTCACCGGTAGGCTACAGTTTGTCGCCATCACTGACAGAAACATTCTTATTGCAATTTCAACGTTTGGAAACAGTGATTCCAGACTGTCATTCTTTATCATGGTATAGATTATTGACATAGATGGCACTGATGCTTTGCAAATGACACTGACATATAGTATTTCAGGTGTTCACATTCTGAAATTAATTCTTGTCGGCCAAGATCTTGAGGATATAACTTTGCAAACTTTTCACAGTATTCTGTTATTTGTTCAACATTCAAATGGACCATTAAGAATGTAAATTTCCCGCTGATTTCTTCATAAGTTTCTCCACGTCTATTTAGTTCATTCAGTCGGTGTTTGGCAAGTAGGTCTGAATTCTATATTTTGTGCTCACATCCATAACAGTGAATTTAAAATTTAAAACAATTTAGAAAATGACTAGATCAGTGGTTCCCAAACCGTGGCCCGCGGGCCAAAAGTGGCCCGCCAATCCTTTGAATGTGGCCCGCGACAGTCACTCACAAATTTTGAAAAAAAATTAAATTACCTTGTTTTCTTGATTTAGGCTTCTGACAATTTTTTGTTAAAGAAATAGTGGAAAAAAGTAAAAAGTAACTATTATACATGAGTTTTGCATGGGGCGCGGGAGAGGGGGCGCAAAATGAGGCTTCTGGCGAATTTGTTCACGAAAAAGACGGAAAAGCAACAAAAAAAGTCATCAGAAATTTTGGCGGAAGAAAATTTTTTTAAGGAAATTCTTGCCCCCGGGCGCGCGAACCCCTAGTTACGCCACTGCAACTGAGGACGGCTCCTCAGATCTCTGTGGCCCGCCATGATATTTTAAAAGTAAGACTTTGCCCTCCATCAAAAGAGCTTGGGAACCACTGGACTAGATTATAGTAGACTACTGAGAGAGATTTCATATTAAAAATTACTATTAATTCACCGAGACATACATTTTTTTTATATTTTTAGGAAGGCTATAGATTGTAAGAGAAATGTATAGTTCTGCTCATCTATAATAGCCATCGACGTAGCCTATAATATACGTCGATGTATAATAGCGTTGCAAAAAAGCAGACGAGTGAAAGCAAACAAAATATACAGGGAGCTGCGTGGACAGCGTGCGCCATGCGTTAAAATTATTGATTTATTTCAGTCTAACTTTTACAGCGCTCTGCGCAGAATGCGCTTATCACCAATAATTATAGTTACAGCAACTAAAATGCAGACGTTTGTTTAATATTGTTCTTACTTTGCAGAATTGTTAGAACTTATAATATTGTTCAGTAAGATTATCGTATTGTTATTACGTGGTCGCGATGTAGTTTTTGTTTTTGGGCCGCCGCGGGGCCTAGACCTGGGAGTCGACCCCAATAAGTCGACCCCAGTCGACTTGGGCATCCCAAGTCGAGTCGAGTCGTTTCTGCCTAGCGCAACTGACCCCCGAGTCGAATTTGTCCAGAAAAGTGACCTCAAGTTGTTTTCTCCACAAGTCGACTTAAACCGACTTGAGACACAAATAAATCGAAATTTATCATATCACACTAATGATCGTAAGGTCACGGCAGCATTTAAGCAGTTTTGTAGTGCTTTTGCAAAAATTAATGAAGCATGTTCTAACTTCTACGGTCTATACCGCGTAGCCTACTTAGGCTGCGGTTTAATTTTGTATTATCGACGCCGGTTGCGGCGGTTGTGCTAAACAGTTACTTGTTTTGTTTATAGGTGTCGATTTATCTATATCATTTGTTATTCTATGTTAAAACGTGACACGTACGTTTCATAAAAATGGCGAATAGAAATGTTAATAAAAATGTTAGCACGTCTACCTTATCAAGAGCTGAACGCGCTCAAATCAATGAACTTTTAGGCAGTAGGATGGTACGCATTGCTATTTGATATGTTAGGGGGTTAGTGTCCAAATAATTATGACAACAGAATTAAAATGTATCATTATAACAAGCCATCAGTGCAACCAGTCCGCGGTCCGCCACAGATTCTTCTGCTAACCCATTAGAGCATTACAAAACTGTTCAAGCACAAAAACACCCTGCTTAAAATAGGCCTAATAAACTTTGACCAATTTTATTCATCAGGTGTTGAGGTCTCATTACTAATTAGTATATGAAATTAATGCTTGCCAGGCAAATTGGCATGAAATTTTTGTATTATTAGCCGTACTTAATCGTTATTACCATGTCAGAAGTCGACTTTAAGTCGGAAGTTAGTTGTTTTTCTGCCAAGTCGGATCAAGTCGTTTTGGCTCCAAGTTGTCGACTTCAAGTCGACCTCAAGTCACTTTAGGGTCAAGTGGGGTCAGATTGGCTGACCAAAGTGACTCCCAGGTCTAGCGGGGCCCCCCTGTTGCGCGGGGCCCTAGGCATGTGCCTCGCGTGCCTAGGCCTTAAAACGGCACTGATGCAGGTTCTTGTTGAATAGTTGACCACTTTTCTGCCGATTAAGAGCTTACCTTGTGAGATAAAGTTTTTCATGTATACATTTTTAAATGATTTGCTTTTAATAAAATTCCAGAACCTGACAAAACATACTTTTTAAATGTCAGGTGAAGCACGTATTGTTTTCATGGATCTGCTGTAATTGTCTGTAGCCGTGCATTACAAAGGCAAATTGCGAGTGTTGCAAACATATGTTCGAATGACGGGGTCCTTTTCATGGTGGGCGAGTGTCGCCATCTGGCGATTGTTTTCATGTTTCGTTGTCAGCTGTGGAGGCTCGGCATTGAGGAGTTTCACTTAGCCCCACATTTTTGTTTTGAGGTGGCACGGGTTGATTCCCTGTGCTTGAGATACCGAATCCACTCAAAGTTGGTTTGAATACATGTAATGTTCAATGTCATATTCGTGTATTTCTATTTGCATTGTAGAAAAGGGAAATACCGGTAAATAAGTATTGTCACTGTTTGATAGCCATGTTCCAGCGCCTGTAAAAGATTTTCTTGTGAGTCAGATGTGTCACAGGTAGTTAGGTTTCCGGTAAACGTGTATTTTAGCGTCCTAAATTATTCGCCCGTTGTAGCACTGTTGTTTTTCATCAGTCCAACTTCTACTTTGGCGAGAATCATTTTCATCGATCCAGCTTCCATTACGCAAAAATTCGTTTCATCAGTCCAGCTTCTATTTAAGCAGGAAGAATTTTTTATCAATACAACTTTTATTTAATTAGGAATTATTTTCCATCAATCCAGCTTCTATTTAAGCAAGATTCTTTTCATCAGCCCCACTTCGATTTAATTAAAAATTATTTTCATCAATCCGACTTCTATTTAGCAAGAATTCGTTTCATCAATCCAACTTGTTTACGACCAACGCTAAAACCCATGCAATGGAGGATAATTTAGGACGCTAAAATACACGTTTACCTAGGTTTCCAGACCATGTACGCTAAAAGTACTTTGGTGTCAAGTACAAGTATGAATACAATTGCCGGCAAGCATTTAGTATCGGGGTGCGTGTATTTTCTCCCGTAATTTTAGGCGTCCTGAGAGTCCGTTATGGTAAGGTTACGCGTCGTGAGGGTCGGTTAGGGTAAGGGTTAGTGTCGTCTTCAGAAAACATCGTACCTTCCGCGCAGCATGCCAAAAGATACCGTCCGACGCCCGTAAACATACGCACCCCGATACTAAATGATAGCCAATTGCCTTGGTGTCAAGTATAAATAGAAGGGTAATTGCGATGACTGAGTGCCTGTGTTTATAAACAATATGACCGTCCCTGACTTTGCTCGAATAGAGCGCTGCTACCTAACAGCCACATCCCATAATCATAATGTAATTCACTAAGCAAGTAACGGTTATAAGAATGTTCTTTTTGGTCCGTTAGATCAGTGCTTCCCAAACTTTTCAGTGTCACGGACCGGCAGGAATTTTTCAGACAGCTGAAGGACCGGTGCCCAATTTATTGCTTATATATCTTCTTCTTAAATGCATGTTTAGCCAAGTCTATGACTATATTGCTCTTTAAATGCGAGTCTAATAATAATGTTTTTGTTATGACTTTTAAAAATATAATGGCTGTTATATTTTATATTAGAATGAGACTTAATTATCTGTATTATAACATTTAATAAGAATGCATAACAAATCTTGGAATTTGGTACCAAATTGTTTAGTAACATTGGCAGGAGAGGATATTGTTAGGAAAACGTAACAAATTTAAGTACAGTTCTAAGTATAAAACAAGTGTTAAACAAGTTAATGCTAGCTGAACTAAAATCATAATCAGTAACAGTGACTAGCTAGTGCGAACGGTGGACCTGTTTACTGCTTGCAAGCTTATCAAGTCGTGGTTCGATTGTGGACAGTGCTACACGCAAAGGAGAACGAATATCCATACTGTTCCTATATTTTGTCTTAATGATGCTCATGGACGAAAACCCACTCTCACACAGGTAAGTGCCTAATGAGTTTCGAGGGCTTCATTGCATCGTTAGACAGAACCTCGCCGCAAATAACACACTGAGGCTTTGGCACAAAACCGTCATCTGTAACTACAAAACCGAACCGAATATAAGATGAATCGTATTTTCGAATGAAGCTAGTACGCAGTCTTTTCGACGATGATGCTTCACTTTCATTTATGTCTGCATTATCTGAATCAGATGAATTTGAAGAATCAGTTTCTATTTCTGGCTCCACATTTCTATTTTTCCTCTTAAGAAACATGTCCATTGAGCCTTGCTTCGCCATCTATAAATTGGGTAAACAAAGTGAAATTACTATTTAATAGTATAGCGCGGGTGTGTATATATGCTATTGCTGTTTATTAATATATTTATTACTTTTCATTGCTATAATTTTCAAATTTAAAATATATTAGAATTGCACTTACAGTTTTGAATGTGGAAGCAGACGTGTTTATTTTCTCTTCACGGATGCACTGACCAGATTATTAAAGATGATGGACATGCGTCACATCCGGTTTCTTTGCCGGTCAAAAAATCGCAAATGTTAAGAGCAAAATTTCTAGTTTTCGCTTACAATTTTGGCTGAAATACATTTACTTGTAGGACGAATCTTTTAATTTATGGAAATTTTAGGCTATATGAAAAATATGGTGGAACCATTTCTTGATTCTGAGCTATTTTGACCATTTGTTTGACTCACGTCGCGGACCGGCAGCTGAGGTCTCGCGGACCGGCACCGGTCCGCGGACCACAGTTTGGGAAGCACTGCGTTAGATAACAACATCAAACAGTGTTAGTTAGTAACTGCTTACTGCTCCATAGTTTGCGAACACTTTGTATAAGGTTGACTGCACAGCGACAGTGCAAAACCACCGCACAACATATCTTGATGAATTCATGTGGCGAAACTCATTTCGGCGTGAGAAGCCTTTTCAGAACAGTCACATTACCATTTCGGAGACATATTCCTTGAATTAGTTTGCTTTGATGTTATTATCTAATGGACCAAAAGAACATTCTTATAACCATTCGTGTTCATTACTCACTTGCTTAGTGAACTGCTCTATGGGATGTGGCAGGTAGGTAACAGCGCTATTCGAGCAAAGTCGGGACGACCATATTGTTTGTGTATACAGTCACTCAGTCTTCATGATTACCAATAGAAGTATTTAGGTTGTAATACGAGTGTGATCTCCACTCTTTCTACTTCTGCCTTAACTGTCTCTTGTACATGTATAGTCTTGGCTTTCTTTGCCTAGTCTATACTACATCTAGGGAATGCATACCCGGGTTTATGGTACCTGCGGTTTTCGGAACCCGAAAACCTGGGCTTAAATGTGATTGAAACCCGGGTTTGAATCTATTAGTCTGACTGTACACAGTCTACAGAAACAAAGCAGATTGCCATAAATGCTTCCAAGGAAAGTTGGTCCATGTCAAATACTTTCACTAGGAGCTCCATAAAAAGTCATTGCTTTACAAGTGCTTCTATCTCATCAATACATACGTATCATAATACCTTTAAACTTGGTGTTTGTCTATTTTGTACTTCAAAATTTGTGAGTGAAACAATTGGGAACTAAGTTTTGTGGCAGTTCAGATTGCACTTACTGAGTATATTGTTTTTCTTAATTAATATACTCTGTATTTTTTCAGGTGATGGTTTTAAATTCAGTCAGGTATGCTACCAATGCACACAGGTTTAAACCCACTATTTACCTGTTTACTGAAGGCTCAGGAAGTTGTATTCGTGTGGTCATGTGACAGGTGAAACGTATCTTTTCTCGGTTTGCGGAGTTGACAAATTACTCGATGCCATGAAGTTGCACAAAATATATTTTCTGTATGGGTCTCTGCTTACCTCTGTGGTATGGCTGTTGCTGCTTGTGCTATACTGGAATATTCAGGAACCAGTTTCACAATTGAAAAGCGAAGTAAAACGGAGTGAGCTGACCTCTACAAAAAAGACTTGGATGCAGCCATTTCGACCAAATGGAAGTGCTGGCAAAAAGCCATCCCATGGTGTGATACAGAATTATTCCGAACTTCCAGACTTGGTGAAAATGGCATTGATCAACAACCCAGAAGATCAGAAACATCGCAATGATGGTACGTTTTAATATTTGATATCGTGCAACAGTCATTTGTTGATTTTTATGAACACCTTTTTGCTGGAGAAACTTTAATGTGCTGCTGATCTCAGAAGTTTTGGTACATGTGAAATATGCCTCTTAGGAGTGTATCCTTTAGCTGCACTTTGTAAATTTGTGGTTACAATTACACATATAGTCATAATGAAACATCCTTGAGACCCGTGTCTGTGACTGATGATTGTTGAAAGAGTTGATATCGTATAGCAGTGGTTTCACCTCCAGATACTCAATGAGGTCAAAATTGCTGAACTGAACAGATCAAGTAACCTGGCATTTCTAGCATGATATTGTCTTGGGCAGTTTGATATTGATGTTTTATATTTGTGTACATATGTGTGTATGTAAGATTTCTTTGATTTTCTGGTCTTACTGTTTCAGGCTACAGCTTATATGGGTTTAATCTACTGATAAGCGATCGTTTAGGGTTTGAGAGAAACGTCCCGGATGTCCGGCATGAACAGTTAAGTATTTGTTTCACCAGTTTACTCATGTTGCTTTTTGATGTAGAGCTGTTGCTGGTAGCTAATGTAGTCATTAAGTAATTGCCTGTAAACTCTAATAAGTCTGACCTGCACGCTTCTGTCTAAAGAGGTTAGAAATGCTGTATCTGTGATGCGACACCATGTCGTCCAACTTTGGCCCTTCTTTCTTATACCACTCACTGTTACTTTATTATAAATGTCTGAAGTTGCTTAAAATTGGTTATGGGTGACGACAGCAGTGGTGCCTGCCTTTTGACATTGAGTATTCATATACATATACTTGAGTGAACATGCTTTGAATTTCATTAAGCATTATATGCTTAACAAATTTCGTAAAAATAATAATGTATATATGCATATAATATGATATATTATACTGAAAAAATTGTGGAGATCTAAGCTTGATTTTTAAGAAACTCATTAACAGCTCACTTAGTGTAATTTTTTTGGGATTGCATCTACCTACATAATAAATAACAATGATAACAATGTTCTTATGTATTTCAGGTGTCAACGTGAACATTATCCGAAGAGTCTTCCTCGTGCTAGTGTTGTCATCTGCTTCTACAATGAGGCGTGGTCTGTTCTCTTGAGAACCGTTTACACGGTTATCAGACGAACGCCCAAACACTTGCTGCACGAAATTATACTAGTCGATGACTTCAGCGACTACAGTTAGTTACTTCTATAAATATATACTGTATTTTCATGCATAATTATAATATGCACTTGGATATAACCTGCCCTTATGTACAACCTGCAGAAATTAAACGTGAGTAAACGTGTAAAAGCTTTGGTATAGCACACACACGCACGTAGGGACACTGGGCAAGTCCTTCACTCGCAATTGCTCATGCGCTTCGGCGTGAAACTCCGATTCAGTGTCCGCGCTGTAGTCGGGAGCGCCTCTGAGTAGAAATCTTGAAGAGGCGCTATAACAAGTGCTCATACATACATACATACATACATACATACATAAATCCACAGACCCACTCTGACCACAGAGGACTAGCCTGCAAGTGTTAACATTGTCTTAAAACATCTGAACCAGTGCATGTGATTTATTTTCACAAAATTTTTATTAAGTAGATTGGAAATCTGCTTTTCTTTCTCCTCCTCTTTCTCCTTCATTTACAGTGTGTTTGGTCCATTGTTATTAAATGCTGTCCCTTCTAGATATGTTGATTGTATTGTTTTCTTTTTACATTTTAGTTAGAATCTAGTTTTGACTTAAAAGTTTTTCTTGAATTAGCGTGATTGTTTCAGAGAATCTTGGCAGTGAGCTTGATGAATTTCTGTCAAGTAATCTACCACAAGTACGACTTGTGCGTGCGAAGAAGCGCCAGGGACTCATAAGAGCACGGATCATTGGTGCAGACAGTGCCACTGGAGAGGTACATCCTGCTTTCGTCTTGTTAAACAGAACTTTTTCATTCTGATTGTATTAATTGCTTTTTCGTTATTGTTATTTATTATCAAGGATATAAATTTGACTCCAAAATGAGGTTTTGGTTAGAAGCAATCTTCATTGTGCCGTATGGATTTTGATATGCAAGTTTCCCGATTAGATTGGAAAGATTAAGAGAATTTAAAAAGTAAGGCAAAAAAATTTCTTGAACTATCATTCTTTCTCCCCATTGGCATCTTCAAATGTGCCTCTATTTGCATTGCTATTTATGGATGGTCATGCCTTTTCTTTTACCAAACTGGATCAGTGGATGTTTTTGATGAAAAGTGAGTTTTACTCATAAAATCCAGATTTCTGTCAGTAGAAATCTTTCTTGGTGTGATGATACCTTAGTCTATCACCATTCTCAAGAAGCTATTGTGATTTTTAAATGTGACTTCAATGACATGAATTACAAGGTCGATTTGACTTTGGAACATGACTGTGCTGCCACATATAATAAGGCAGTATTTGATATAGCTCCCAAAGGTAGCATTACACATTGAAGTTCCACATTCAGCAGATGTGGTTTTTCAACTGCTTGAGCCACTGTGTTGAACTCTGTTTTGCTGCATCCACTTGTGGACACATCAACAACTTTTTACAAACTCCCAGTTTTGCACAATTATTGCCTCACAATAATTGATATACAATGGCTTTAATGTGTGCTCTTGAGCACGAGCCATCACCTCTTGTCAGGGGTGGATTTAACTGGGGACTTTTCTTCCGCTGGGATTCGATCCCAGAGTCACTTACTAGATTTTTGTAGTGTTTTGCTGATTAACGTGCAGGTGTGAAAATGATTTGAACCACTTTAAATGATTGTTGAAAGTATTGTCTTAGTTACCAGAGTCATTTGTTCCATTTAATATTACTGACATCAAAGAGGGTTGTGAGAAGAGGGAAGAGACCTGATTTAGAGTTTGCTGGACTTCAGATCTTGTCCAGTTTGATTGTAGAGACTGAACTATTTGATTACTATGGTGAAGCACGTTACGCATGCGCGGCTTAACAAGTCTATTAGCTAGGCATAGCAGTAATATAGACGTATTGCCTACCTTTGCATGAAAGTGTAGTCAGCGAATCTCAGAACATCATTATTGGCTAAAAAATTACCCAAAATCCTGTGGGGATGGACTGAATGACTGGCTGTTTGTAGACTGGTTGATGGCTGTGCTGATTGATGTAATTGATTGACAGGTTCTGGTGTTCTTGGACAGTCACTGTGAAGTGAACCAAGGATGGCTGGAGCCGCTCTTGGCACACATTAAAGCCAACCGACATAATGTGGCGATTCCAATCATCGACATTATTAACCAGGATACGTTTGAGTACGAGCCATCACCTCTTGTCAGGGGAGGATTTAACTGGGGACTTTTCTTCCGCTGGGATTCGATCCCGGAGTCAGTGCTTCACAATAAAGAAGACTTTGTGAAACCAATTAAGTAAGAATTGTGCTGACTATTATCATTTAAATGACTTCGTAAGACTTATCGTTGAACTCTAGCCTTTTCATGATTGACTGCTTTCTTTAAATATATAAATAAACTGATGAATTAGCTACTGTAGTCCCCAAGGATTTATATATTTCTGTTTATGACCATTATAATTGCGTATAGATGAAGCTTCTGTTCTAACGAATTTATAACAGACTAACATGGGCAACGCTTTTGTGAGGTACTTAAATGAAGCTGTATTAAGTGTCTGGATACATACATACTTACTTACATACATCCCCGTGCATGCATTTATTATGGACTTACAATATGTACTTTGTAAAGACCTTGAGCAAAAGCAATTCAGCAGTTGACCCTGTGTTGTGTAATGGAGAGATTCACAGCTGGGTGAAGCTTATTTGCATGTCCTTGGCTTTTCAAAGATAAGCCAAGATACATTACCGGTACTTTACGGTACTTTTCATTCTTAACGATTGATATATGCCGTTTGTGCATACATAGCAAACATCTTGTCTTAGGACTTAAGGACTTTATCCATGACAAGACAGGTCCACTGAGGGGAAAAGAGCCAAATGAAATGGAAAATTTAAAATCAGACAGCATTGATATGCTCTTATATTGTACTATTTGTTGTATGGTGATTCCTGTGTGCATAATGGTGTATCTTCTCAGTGGTTGAGCTTTCTATTCTGAATGAAGTTCCTCTAGATCTGCATCTAGCTTTGAATTTTCTCATATAAATTTTTACTTAGAAATGTATATAGTGCCACTTCAAGAAAAACTAATCAGAGGCACTGTTTATGCTAGCCTGAATGATGCTGAATGTCATTAAGAACAGAAACTAAGCAAAACAATGCACAGAAAAACTAGAGAAGTCACCAGTGTTGTGCTAAATCACACACATTTGTCTAATGGATTCCAATCAAAGTTGACAGCATCAAGTTCACAGTCTCTAGACCAAGCTTCTGATTCAATGCTGCTAAATGACCAATAGTTTGGAGCGACAACAGACGGTAGCATCTGCAGTAAACAAAGCACCTCTGCCCCCAGTGGTCCCTCATTGCTGGTAGATGACGCATGTTCTGCTATCCCTCATGCCACCAGGTGCACATACAACAGGCATTCGTTGCATGCAGTGGCTAGATTTTATGTGCTACCAGTGACTAGATCTAACTGTGAATGCTGTATAGACATTTTATGAACCCTTGAAAACTTTTTGTGTTTGCCATGGATGTGCTTCTACGTAGATACTTTTGAGAGGTGCTATTCAATCAATCATTCACTAAATGCTTGATTGGGAACAGTTTATGTGCTTATGATCTTTATTTTTCTAACTCAACACTGCTAGATGCGAATGTGCAATTACATTACCGGTACTTTATGTTTTTTTCGTATTGCCTTTAGGACGCCTACAATGGCTGGAGGACTGTTTGCAATTGATCGACTGTATTTCAGTGAAATGGGAAAGTATGACCCTGGACTGGAAATCTGGGGAGGAGAGAATCTAGAAATTTCATTCCGGGTGGGTACTTCATTATCATTTCAATCAACGGAAGGATGCATGTGGATTTTCATGTATGCTTGCACAATTGCATGTGTCTTTGTATGGACATTTATTAATTAATATGGTAAATTTATATAGCACTAATTGAATAAGTACTCGGAACACTTCCAACCTAGGTGAAAGAGATCAGTTTCAAGCTTTCATAAAAGGTGCATTTGACATCTCTAGCTGGAAGGTGAAGCAAGAGGATGGCGATTAGAGATGGGCCCAACCATGTTAGTTCTGCCATTGAGTAGGCCTGCACAATTTTGCATTGTGGAGCGAAAGTGAATGAAAATTGAACAGGCAATTCATGTCATGGAGCTAAAGGATCTATGGTCATCAAAACCAGAAGCAACACAGAACAGTTCCTGCCAGTAGGCAGTTTCATTACTCCACTGACACAACCAGACCCCATGGTAGTCTTAAAACTTATGTGCTTTGAGATAAACAGCCATTGGAGCACATCACTCATTCAATCAGAAACATGCTTATCTGCAGCTACACACGGTAAACAACGTAGCACGAATGGGAGACCTTCACAGAGGCACTGCAGTAGTTGATCTGTCTATTTATAAAGGCACAAAAAGACTTGTGACTGCACATGTGTAATGCTGTGTGTATCTGTTGTTGACGTGTGTGAAGTGTAATCATATGTTTGAGTGTTTTAGATATGGCAGTGCGGTGGACGCTTGGACATTCTGCCGTGCTCTCGTGTTGGTCATGTTTTTCGAAAGCGTCGGCCATATGGCTCTCCAGGTGGAGTTGATAGCATCATTCAGAATTCCCTGCGAGTTGTTCACGTCTGGATGGATGAGTACAAGGTATTGCTCATCACTGTCAGGTTTCACAGGGCTAACTAACTCACCAAGTACCATAGGCTTGGTTATGTATGGTAATACTTTATTACACAACTTTTACTACCGCTTTTAGTAGCGAATGATCATAAAAGCACAGTGAACCTCCCTTCTGAAACAACCTCCAACTGAAAATGCTGTAGACTTTTCCACTGCAAAAACCAGACTAAGGTACGAAGGCTAATTCAGGCAACGTCTAACCTCGACTGACTGACCCCCTCTCAGTGACCAGACATCTGCACCAGTCTTCATCTCATGCCATTTGGCAAAGAAAACATATCTTAATCATTTATCAGTCATCTGTAACTAGGCCAACAGTATCGAGTCGCAGAGTGAGTGTAACTTCGATATATCTGCCATTCAACAGTTCGGTAATGACTATAGAGTGCTTTCGAAATAAGTGAAATTTCGATATAAGCAGGTTCGATAAAACAGAGTCATATTTATATGTGTTTGCATTGGTTGTGGCTGGGCCTTTGACTATTCGAAGTAACCGGAAGTTTGAAATACCGAATTTAGAAATATCGAAGTTTTACTGTATATAGGTATTTATGGATCTGGCTATATTTAGAATGCTAAACATGGCAATCTAACCAATCTAAGATAGCTTTAAAATATTTCCTGAGCTGTCAGTGGCAGGCCTGCAATGGCAGAGTTGCAACAGTCAGGCACGTTAGAGTGGACAAGAGTTGCAGTGGCAAAAAATGATAAATTTCTGCTCCTGACCTAACATGTTGAAACCACGATGGTCTTCAAGCACTTGCAGAAAAGAGACACAGAGAGGTCGAGGAAGTTCATGTCGCAGGTTCTTAGGCAACTTATTGCAGGAGGATGGGCTGCCCCAGCACAATTTTTACGTTGGAGCATGGAAGTCTGGGCCAGTTGCCTTGCGGAGTCTGGACCAGCTGCCTTGTGGAGAAAACTGTGACCTGGTATGGAAGGGACTGAGACACAAAACAAGCTGGAGCACTGCCTGCTAGCCAATTGCGCATAAGCATCAAGATCTTAACTCAATGCTCTTTTGCATTGTATAGTGTCATAAAGTGTTAGTAGTGGTTTCAAATTGACTTTTCTCTTTTCAGGAGTATTATTTCATGATCCGACCGGATGCACGTAACATGTCGTACGGTGACATCAGTGAACGTCAAGAACTGCGACAGAGGTTTAACTGTAAATCATTTAAATGGTACTTGGAAAATGTCTATCCGGAACAGACTCTTCCTTCCAAAGACAATCTGGCAGCTTTTCCCAAAGGCTTCATGGCTGACATTAAAAAGTTCAAACAGCCTCGAATACTTCGCAAGGGATTAGTAAGAAATTATTTTTGAATTTTGGTTGATATGGTTGATATATGTATGTATAAAGACACTGGATATAGCATGTTTTAAGTAGCGAACAAAGACACTGCAATCCTTTTGTAGTTTCTTCTGAAGTCATCAAAACAGATTTCCATGCAACAGTGTGCGTTATTTTAAATAAGTATTTTAATGTCTCCACCATTTCACTTATTTGCCCAATGATAGTTGTTGCTGGAATTCTTGGCTTTGCTGTGCAGGATGACTTCTTCTCGTCGCTTAAGGGTTAAGTCGTGTAAAAGGATCTGATAACTCTGAAATTCGGCCTTGCTGCTTGGAGGATTGCTAACGACAGAACAGCCTGGCGTGGATCACTCACGTGGCTATGCTCAGCTGAGTTTGCACCAGAAGAAGTAGTACTGTACTGTCCCTCCACCTTTGCATAAAGTGCTGTAACCTTTGTCATAACCCTTTCATTTTGTTGCCATATGTGTTTTTACAGGTTACCAGTTCTGTTTGAGATTTTAATTTGTACTGTATGTATGTAGGTATGTATGTATGTATGAGCACTTGTTATAGCGCCCCTTCAAGATTTCTACTCAGAGGCGCTCCCGACTACAGCGCGAACACTGAATCGGAGTTTCACGCCGAGCGCATGAGCAATTGCGAGTGAAGGACTTGCCCAGGGTCCCTACGCGGCGGCTTGAGGTGGATTCGAACCCGCAACCCTCCGGCTGCAAGGCGCCGAACATACCCCTACACCACCGCGCCCCACAAGACCCACACTTCAAACTTTACTATGACAACGATGATCAATCACAATTCTATACATATAAAGAATGTTTAAAAAATAGCTTACAGACTGTAGTTTGACTTCTGGTTGTAGCTGATGCACAAGAATTCTCAGCTATGTGTTATTTCTGACGGGAAAGTGTATGAGAAAATGTCTTTGCTGAAACTGAATCCTTGTTCCGAGGGTAACCAAGATCAGGTTAGCATTTACAGTTCTAAAGCCACACTAGATGGCAGTTACCGAGGTATTGTGGCTTTTGATAATCAGTCTGATGTCTTACATGCTCTGTATCTTTCAGTCATGGAAAGCAATTACATTACGGTATGTAGTATCAGTGTAGTTGTCATGCTATCAGATGAAAGGCTTTCTTATCCTTTGTAGCCTGTCTTCCCATCCGTCTCTGTCACCCCATGCATGAAATTTATCCTGTCCATACAATTTGGAATGCGGTTTTGATTAGAAGCAGCCATCAACTGATTTCGTGTGCTGAAGTCTAATAGTTCTACAGAAGTTTGAAGATTAGATTATGTTAAAAGTGACATTATATAAAAGACTGATTTAATCACTTTGCATTAAACTTGATGTTATTTAGTATAGCTGTTTGACTGATTCTTTATTTTTTCATATACTTTTTGTAGTTTCGTTATATAATGACAAGGCCTCATAACATTGGCTCTAAGCAGCAGTGCTGCTGAAGAACACATGTACACTGGGCAATAATTGTATTCTGTTGTATTGTATTTACAGATTTATAAATCGCCTCTCACAGTACTACCCATTCAGAGGCACTTTCAGTGCAAAGAGCCCTGTGAAAAAAGAAATGACTTAAAATGACGAGAAGAGACTGCAATAGCCCCAGTTAAGATCGCTTCTCCAACAGAATGATTTCAGACTACAGTTGCACCTGAAGTGACCATTAACTGATGCCTTTCCACTTGTGATAAAGACAGTATAGATTATTATTATTGAATAAATTTGTAGCGCGCGCAAGGTCACACCGAAATGTGAATCTGAAGTGCGGAGATATTAATGTAGATGTTTTTAAATGAGGTTAGATTAGATCATACACATACAAGTAGCATTCGGAGGCTGCTGAGCTAATGAGTTACAGTGATTGCTTAATTATAAATTCATTAACATGACAACTGGCTTTCTATGGTCTGTCAGATGTGGCATGAACTGGAGCATTCATACCTGCAGCTGGCTGGCCTGCTCTGCCTTGACTTTGAAGACGTACGTGAGGGTCGATCCTATCCAAAGCTGAAGAAATGCCACTTCTCTGGAAGCTCCCAGGAATGGAAGTGGACCAGTGTGTCAAGGGTAGGTACTCCACAGGAAGTCATGTGTAGATCAGGGACAACAGAATATCTCAGTGGCATATAGTGTACACAAGTAAGGAAAGGTAATTGCTATGTAATACACACATCATTTTTACATTTGTCCTCAAAGTTATGGCCCCAAGATTGAAGGACAGTTCAGCTGAAGCACAAATACGACAACAGTAATCCAACAACTGTATGACCCCCCAAGGCAGATTACACAGCTTCATAGCAAATTGTTGCTTTCAGGTTCATCTGAATAATCTGTGAAATTGTGAATGATCCATTAACACTTTGACCGCGGGCCTAATTATAGGCCAGGCGCGGATAATATAGGCCAAAAGCCTAAAAAATTTTAAACATTTTACGTAATGATTTTTGACATCCTTCTGTTTAAAGTATCAAAATAACTGTTCGTTTTGCTTGTTTTCCTTACTGTCACACTGCGGGGCCATAGAAATTATGTTCAGTGTGAACCAGTTTGAAACCTTTTAGGCCCACAACGCACAGTAGGCCTACAGGCTCTAAAGGGCAAGTTTCACAAAAATAACGCGTTTCCGTGCGCCTTTCCTGCTTGTTGCAAACAACATATCTATTGCAAGGTCCTGCTTTGGTAGCAGTTGCTGGGATAACATCCAGGTAATGCTGTCCACTGAGTCTGGATAAGTCCGAAGCCTTGTGTTCCTTGAAGGCCACCGATGGTCGGCTCTCTCTGGCCGATCTTGGCTTCCGAGCATAGACCAAATAACATTAGGCTATTTTGTTCCAAACCTCGTGTACACTATCAACAAAAGAAGCATCGTCTAATTTGCACGACATCTTCACAGGCTGCTGTATACTGAACCTTTTCTGTTTCAAATAATTCATATAAATTTATTATGTTTACCGCAAAAAGCCTACACCAAGATGGCTGACACAACAACAGACGCTTCATATCATATATTCCATTTTTTAGTCACTACACATTGCCAAAAATAATCTTATGTGCATTCAGTAGGTAGCAGCACATGTCCACTATTACTTATAAGCGGCAGGAATTATTACTGGGACGCTGAACAACCTCTGCACGGCCGATACCCAAGGGACGTGTATACACGTCCTAGCGTCTGAACAATCCCAATTTGGGACGTGTTAACACGTCCCTAGCGGCCAACGTGTTAAGAGTTCGTTGAATAACTGTTTCATCTGAATAATCTGTAACAATCTGCTGGAGTTCATTCAATGACAGAATAATCTGTGTCAATATTCTGTTAGACAGGCAATGTTAAAAGCAGAGACAAGTGTCAGTTCTCAAAGTTGTTCGTGGCCTTTCCAGTGTATTAAATTATTTTACAAACATTTTTCTATTGAGTGAACAACTCGATGAAGGGCAATTTTGTGATTTGCTGCAAGCAGGAGAAAGGCTCTATGCTGCTGAATCCTGCATCCGGGAAATGTCTTTCTGCTAATTCGAATTTGTCTGGAACTTACTTGTCACTGGAGTTCTGCAACAAGAATGATAACCTGCTTTTTGCAATTGTGAGTAGCATTGTATTTGGTGGTTGTTAAATTTAGAGGGCATCTCGAATTGAAGCACTACTCTGAGATATTTCTGACAATATACTGTAAACAGAAATTATTATTATTATTAATTTGTAGCTGCGATCCATGCGGCCAACACATTTTTTTATGATAAACGATATTTTTGTGTAATCAGTTTTATGATAATGAAACTACTTTATTGTAAAACCATGCAGGAACAGGCTAATAATCCTTTTTTTGTTAGCCATATATTTTGTGTTAAATATTTTTATAGCACTGTAGTTGATTGATATTTTTACTTATGACAATGTGACATTATTGTTTGACAGAGATTATTTATAATTTTAAAATTAGTTTAAAATTAGTCACCATTGATAGTTTTAATTGTTTTGAAATTTGTGAATATTTAGAGGTACTTTGACAATACTTTAAGGGTTTATTTTTTCCATTCAGCGCATCAAAATTGCAAATGTGGTGAGCCCGAGTCTTGACGAGTATGAGATAAAGCCTTTCTTCCTCTGATATATGTACATCTGAAAAGTTTATTAAGTGCGTTTTGAGGACTAACTTGAGCACTGATTTGCAGCTGGCAGTGCTTCACTATATAATGGCTATTCTGATGCAGTGCACGCGCTAATTTAGATCCATATTTTATTTCTGCTTTGTTTGAATGCATCCTTATTATAGCAAGATATGATATAGCATCAGACTTGGCATTTTAATGAAGGTCCAGTTTTTTGTATCAGGTGTGTGTTCATAGATTATAGCTTTCCTTTGTGAAATTTGTCATTTATGCAGATTTCCTAATCCGCCGTTGGTTGCATCGTCTGAAAAATGCCATGATCTGCATTACCTCAACAGGCATTCACACTCAGCTGTTCCAAGATCCAAGTTCATCAGGAAATTCTCCATTTATTGTGTTAAAGGTTACACTGATAAAAGCAATGCTGAGAAAGAGTGGTCACTACACTGTTAAGCCATAATACTCGTAGTCAAACTATAATTCTATGATGACAATTGAGCACAGTCACTATATAACCATTCAATAATTGCTCTGGTCCCTTGCTGCCATACGTCAACACGAGAACACTGTGCACTCATCCTTTTTGGCAAGATCTCCTCTTGGACTTTCCAGCTGTCCCTTTAAACTCTGCTGAAATTCCTTTTTCTAGCCATGTTAAGACACCTGTTCAGATCCCTTGGATCATAGCACTTTTGAGGGATTCCTAAAATGTGCATTAGGACGACTCCTGATGCATACAATATGACGGAATTGCCTGACACAAGGATATAGTGATTGTGCTTGGACACCAGACAGTTTATGTCTCTGAGCATTCTAGCCACAATAATATCTGATAATAGTAGTTATTACTTTTAAACGTGTATCGTTAGCTTTGGCTAGAGCATTTACTTTGATAATCAACAATTTCAGTAGTTATTTTAGTGATAATGCACTTGACACCAGTTGCCACAGGCACTTCTTGACATTGCCCCGTTCTGTCAGCAGTTGCATACCATCCTCTTCAACTGTGATTTTATGTTGTCAAGTCAGAAGTGCCTTTGAGGAGTTTCCTTGTAAGAGGCACTGTACGGATATTCTATTACAATTGAGCGTGGTATATTGCTGTAAAAGTAACCAGTTGAATACGAGCCATTATTGAAATACATGTACAATTTCAGGCAGCTTGTGTTACTCTGACCCACAGATGTGTCTGTTAGGTTTTTTATAGCACCTGTCTCACAATAGATTGGCAGCACTGAATTGATTAGTACTCAGTACTTGAAGGTTTTGTATACAGTTTCCAACTTGGAAGAGGTTCCAACCCACACACTGCTTTGCAAGGCGCTCAACCAGTCAGGTCACATCTGAGGTCAATTGTAATAAGTATACTGGAAACTCGTCATAACTAGCTTCATTATTATATGAATTCTGATACAATGCAATTGGGGATATGGATCCCAAAATTATTTCAACAATAGAAAATAAACTTATAGCTCAACCTTTTTATAAGATTGGGTCTTAATGTGACTACCTACAAAAGACAGAGTTATAACAAGTTTCCGGTGTAATAATGTTGATCTGATATTATTTGATTCCTTTTTTGTTAATGTTGTTATGTTATTATTCCCATCTCATGAGTTATTGTGTTTTTTGTTACTTTTGTTGCTGGATTGTTTATGTACATACTTGTCAAAACACAGCTTTTTCATAATGAAAGGATTACAGTATCTGTAACTGATACATCAGAAGGACACGGTACTGAAGCACACGTGTCCCAACTAAGTAATCTTTATTAGCGTGGGACAAATGCCCTCACTTTACAAGAAGAATGCATACAATAGCGAAAAGTAACACAATGTCGGCATTATCACAATTTTTATATTTGTACTGTGAGTGAATGATAGTTTTTGTGCAGGTTACATATGTAATGCACAGTCATAATCCACTAGACATTTCCAGTTCAAATTCAGGGACTAGGAAACCACAAGGCAGGCCATAGTGGGTGTAGTGTAAGTCTCTGCTTTTGCTAGTCACTCTGTACTGCAATCTTATTTGCAGATTTTACCTCTGTGTACTGTTGGTATGTTTAAAACAGCTCATTACATTTATCAGGGTCTATGTTCGGTTAGTTTGTATTCATTGCTTGGCTCAGTATCAGTTCATTTTCATGATTTTTTATATGTTTGAACTTACGGTAATTCAATCATTATATTTTATCAAATTATATCTTGGCCTATTGATTAGTATTTCAATCTGTTTTGCCTTTTTAAATTTAGAAATACTGAGTTTTTCATTTTGAAATTTAGATGTGCTGCTTTTATCAAGTCTCATATTTTATTGCTTCTAAAGAATTTGAGGAAAGAAAAGGACTGACTGGAGTCAGATAAAGAGGAAAATGTCTTGTTTGGGAGATACAATTACGTGTAGGTAGAAGAGGTTTGTGCAGCGAATAGAAACCAGAGAAATTGATAGAGAGTTTTAAAACTTTGGTAGAGTGCAGGATGCTCACTATTATGGAAATCAACCACAATTAATTTTTATTAAGACTCGCATCTACCAAGAGCCTGTAGTTTCACTGTGTTCATAGATTGCCTTTGCATAAGCTATTTCTCAAACCCAATTTTTTGTTGCTGCAGATGTACTGTTAGAGCACAGTTAAAATAAAAAATATTTTTATAATAATATTGAGCAATTGAGTACTGTAATGAGAGATTTTATGTAGGTTTGCTTTACATGTATATTAAAGTTTGCAATTTATGTTATACTTACAAAGAACATATACTGTAGTGCCATTGCACTGAACATTTGTGTAACACTATTGGATTACATTCGAGTCATATGAAGTGCCACATTATGGTTATTATATTATTAGTAATTAGATACTTATATCATGTGTAATTTATGAATTCACCTTTAAAATGTGGGTAGCGAGAATACAGTACAGTAAGTCTTCAATTGTTTTGCAAAATGAAATGAAAAAGACATGAGAACCCAGTCATCCTAAAATCTGGCATTGTGAATTCCCTAGATGAGGACCAGCATGTGAAAAGGCACCACAACAAGGAAGCTGATCTGAAGTTAGTTGCGGTGCAATGAAGTGAAAGTGGAATGCATAAGTCGGCAAGGTAGTAGACCATGAAGTACCCTGTATACAACAACTGTAAAGTGGACCTGAGCTGGAAAAGATAAAGGTTTGAAGACTTAAGTCTGTAATTGGAGATCTTGGAGCAAACCGAAGAATGAGGCGCGTAGCTGTATACAGCAATGCCTGTAAGGAGTGGTAAAGGCAGTGAGGAATAGAACAAACTATTGAATTGCAATAGTTCAGGCATGATAAACAAGTGAATTGACAAGAGTGTGGACAGCATCTTGAGTTAGATATTGATGAATACGTTGAAGTGCCTCAGGATCAGTTACAGGATCATGCAAGGTTGGCAATGTGATTCTAATATCAACCTTAAATGATCATTAGTCACATCTAGCTCACATCCTTGAAGCACTGGTAGCATCTGTTTATCTTGTAGCAGTATAGGAATGCTAGGCATATTAAATCTATGAGGACCACACCAGAGAACTTCAGTTTTTTTCATGTTATGACAGTCGGGTTTGAGACATCCTGCCACATACTGCAGATATTCATTTATACATATTTAAAGACTGGTCAGTAGCTGAGTGAACTAGACAAGATGAAAATATTTGAATTGTCAGTATATTCGTTAAATTTCATTGTAATTGTGTTACATTCTGGTGCTCATTAAAATTTTGGATTCGTGTCACTGACCATGTTGTATCAAAATTATTGTGTCCATTATCTGAACAGCTAACAGTGGATATAGGCATCATGCAGTACTGACATGGGCGTCCGCAGGGGGGCGCAAGTGGACGCATATGTGCCCCCTGGATTTTGCGCATATTTGCAGAGAAATTTTGATTATTTGGTTGTTATTATTATTATTACAACATGATTTTCAACATGATTATCCGAAAAAACACAAAATTCTTTAGGTAATTATTTCAGACAACAAAAACGGATTCATAGAGTTATAAATCAGTCAAGAACCCAGGGTCCCAGACGATTGTAATTGCTATTTCAAGAATAAGGTCAGATTTCAGTTATATAAAATCAAATTATCATAATAGTTTTTGACAGTGAATGTCTGAATATTTTCTCATGTTGGGATCCGCGCCAGAGAATCGAGAGGTAGCCAACGCCGATGGGAGCATCAAAGGTGGAATGATCGGTTGCTTTCGACACCCTATTTAGTCCCTGTGACAATTATTTAAAAGTTTGCGCCCCCTGGAAAAATTCCTGCAGACGCCCATGAGTGCTGATATGATACCAAGTTATATAGTGATAAGATTTATGTGGTATACAGATATGATATCAAGTGGTAAACATTAAGTGGTAAATACTGTACTGAGAACATAGTTAATGTCTTCTGGGATGAGGGGTAGGTGATTGATTGGTATCACTCTGGCATGAAGAGCCGAAGATCCATTTGCTAGAGGGCATCTTGCATGGCTGCCATACAGTTAAATTTGACTCCTGTACTAACTTGTAATTATCTGTTCATACTATGATTTGTAATCATACTGCAGTGTGTCCGTTTGAATTAATAATAAACAAGAATATTATGTTCATGTGATTAGTCTTATTTAGTATGTAAAGTTTTTCAAGTGCAATCTCTACAATGAAATTTATGATCATTTGCGTGGAAAGAATCATAAAACCTCAGCTGGGCAATTACTAAATATATAAATGTATATAGTGCCTAGTGGTATGTGCACTTGGGGAAATTGTAGGGTACAATAACAATTATCATGTAATAAAATTATGTTGACATGTTTAGAATATTGTAATGAAAGCTTTTATTGTCAATTAATGCATACATCAAGTGATAAACCAGTTTTTTTTATTTGAAGACATTGAAAGCTCTAAAATTTGTGAGATAATGAACAAAACGATTCATATGAATTCTTGAAGGTTCTGATTTTAATAACTACGTTTCTTGTCAGATCTTGTGTTTAGTTTTTATATTAATAATATGACTTTTTCACTGTAGCCTACACAGTGTTGGGTATGAGTTAACTCAGATGAGTTTAAACTCACGAGTTAACTCACTTGCTGTGATTTATGAGTTTGAGTTAACTCACCTTAAAGAGTGTGAGTTATGAGTTTGATTTAACTCATATTTTCTGTGAGTTTGAGTTATAACTCAATTATTTTAAACTCAACTCACTCTGCACATATTATGCTGAAACAAGCCGTTTTTTTATATCGGAACAGGCTGTCACACACCAACTTTGAAAAACTTCTGCTTAAAGCTAATACCAGTCATGTTTGAGATGTGAAACATGTGGACTGTGGTGTTTACTTTGACTCAGTAATAATAACCTGATTTATCCATTATCCCATTAATAGTAATAACAGTTATTCTAGTAATAATAAACTGATGATACCATTTCCTGGTAACTGTGTATTTGTACAACGTTCAATTAGAACGTGCTGGTATGACGCATGTGAGTTGATGAGTTAACTCATTTAACAACTGAGTTTGAGTTAACTCATTTAACTTAGGATGAGTTGAGTTTGAGTTTCAACTCATTTTGAGGTGCATGAGTTGAGTTTTGATTTAACTCATTTCTTGTGTGAGTTTACCCAACACTGAGCCTACAGTGAAACACCGTTAACAGGTGACCAATGGGAGGCATGTCGTTTGAACTGCACATTACATGTGTGCAGCTTTCGTGTACCAGCTAGGTACACTTGATGTGTACACTAGCAGTCATGTAAATCGCCTACCTTGCACGAATGTGTAGTTTGTGAATCTTGAACATCATTATTATTGGAGAGGGATCGACAAAATCTGTTAAAGTCTGGTTTGCTCCTTTACCAGATCCCAGGCAGCGCATCTTTCCCCTGCGTTGGGATGACTCGGCAGTCCAAGTTGGATAATCACGATGTCATCGGCATGTTGTTCCTTGAGATACTGCATCTGTGCCACATTTGCAGCAAATTTCAACATTGTCATAAGTCACTATATTAGTGCTATCATTTTCATTAAAATACCGTGTGTTAACAAATCCCGTGCGTTAATCTTGTGGCATCGGGAGGCAGGGTGGCACTGCGTGTAAATCGAACTCGCATGTTAATGGTCTGTGCATTATTGGTGTTTCACTGTATTTTGTGGTATTATTATGAGCTTGCGTGCCTTAATTGAACATATTAACCAATGATACATGTTTTATGTAATTAAGACTTTTGTAAACTACCTGATATGATTGAGATAATGATACTGTGAATATACTACATGTCATATATATTAGCCAAGGAGACTCTAAGTTTCTCTTTTGTGATGATTACCAATGTCGCTGTCAATAAGTCAGGTGCAGTGACATTAAACAATGTTAAGCCCAGTTTGTACTTAAATGGGTGACCAACAATACAATACAGCTATATTTGATATTGCCATCCTTCCAAAATTCAGAGGTTCACATGGCCATACAACAGAACATCGATGGTCCTGAGGAATTGTGCGTGAAGGATCCACTTAAGGTCTCTACACAATAACCACCTGGAGAGCTGACACCTATACTCTCCATGTTACAGGCCGAGTGCTGTAACCAATCATCTACCGTGCCATACACGGAATGTGGGTAACCAACTAACCATCCATGGAATACCATGTCACCTGACACCTGGACCCTCCATCATTATAGGGTCAGTCAACAAGTACCAATGCAGGTGGGACGGTTGAGTTGTGCTGTCATTTGCTGTGGCCTCAGCCAAAAGATCCTTCGACCTCAGTCAGGCCTTTGCTTCTGAGGAACTTGGTAGCGTGTTTTAAACAAGTGTACTGACTTTGGTGGATTATTGGTAATATATCAGCCTTTCACCTTCGTTTTTGATTCTTTACCACATGTGTAGCCTTCCTGTTTTTATGCTTTGCCCACAGTCTGGTCCTGGAATCCACCATACTCTGTCCATTGTCCATCATCCAGAGCATAGTTTTTGTTACCACTTTAATCTTTCATTATTCCATTCATTCCAGTGCTGTTCCCAGGAGCAAGTTGCCACAACACATGTATGTGTATCTCTGGTAGGAAGATGAAGACACTTGAAAAGCAGTCCATTTATGCCATGTTATAGTTTCAAGACAACCAGTCTGTGGCAACTTCATTGGCAATTAAAGAACCTGCAATTTCATGATGCACCAATGAGGAATGTTCCGAATGTTGATAGAGGTCAGTGCTTTTTTTCTAGAAAAAAAGGTTCCGGAACTCAACAAATTCAGAACAATCATAGGGGCATATTTTATGCTAATATTTCTGTTTCATATATGTAGGTATCAATAAACACTGAAAGTACTTACATTAAATTAAAGTATCTAAATAATTTTATATAATTTTTTATTAAAAATTTTAATTTAATTTAATTATTTTTTAATGGCTGAAAAAGGTACCGGAACGCCGTTCCGGACCGCTCCGGCTGAAAAAAAGCACTGATAGAGGTACATAGCAAATAAGCACCAGTGCTTACCCATGTGGATTCAGAACAACTGATAACCTTTTGTACTTGTGCATGTTCACAAGTGTTATATAAAAGCTAACCAGAGGATCCCAGTATAGGAGAGCGCAGTGCCGGATCTAGGTATAGGTGATACAGGCGGCTGCCTAGAGCGGCATTTTTCAAGGGGCGGCAAATTCCAGCAAAATACGTGATGGTCACTTCTGTCAAAAAGATGTCTTTATGAGTAAGAGACGGCATTTTTGTCCTTGCCTATAGTGCAAAACTGTCAAAAGGCCACCACTGGCTCCACAACAAGGGGGAACTCCTAGTTCCATGGTCTCTTTTGGCTGCTAGGCAATGCTGAGCTTTCTCAGCTGCAGGCCCTCCATCTAGAATGATCTTCCACTGTACTTATTACCCCGACCAATCAAACTGGGTTTTATAAATCACTCAAGTCTTTTCTTTAGCTGTGGCTGGGCTGGGAGCGCTCCAGAGTAGATTTCGTAAAGGGTGCTATACAAGGCCCCAGAATGAATGAATGAATATGCGCATTGCCTCTTTGAGGCAAAGGCAACAGTAGCTCTGGACAAACTGAACCAATTATGAAATGATTGGCCTCACAACAAATGTATGAAGTGGATAATTCTAGAACACTGTCAGATCATCTCCTTAATGTTAAGTTTAAGTGACATTTTGACAGAAAACTGAATATTGTGTGTGAAAGAAAACCACATATACAAATACAAAAGTCCAATTCTGTGCTGTAATAGTTCCAACACTGAAATGATAATCAGTGTAAGTTCTGGTCAAATGGAGCCTTCGTTATCTTCGTTTACTCTTGACAAATATGTTTGCAAATGAGTATGAAGTGAAACATTGATTTTAAAGTGGCACTCTTCACTTCTGCAGCTGCTCCAACCTTGGTACCAGTTTCTGCTTTTCCAAGTGATGATCAAATTCAGTAGAGACCTGGATAGCTCTTAACCTGGATAGCTCCTCTTCTTGGATCAAATGAACATCTTCCAGCTATCCCAAGAAAGGAACGTTTTGAGTTCCCTGTTGTGTTGCTAGTTTACTTTTGTTGCAGACGACGAATAAAAGTCACTTCACTTCTGTTGGTTATACCATAGCTTAAAAAAATAGACATTTCGTAGGATTTTATCAAGTATCATGTTAATATAGTATTATACACATAGTAAATAAAATTATGTAGCATAATAGTAATATATTCTACTGAGTATCATGCTAATATATAAGTACTATATATATATATATCTATTATATAGAGCATATAGTACTACATAAATATTAATGCTACTGTCAGCCCATTTATAAATTGAGTGTTAAAATATAATAAATGAAGTGTTATGTATTTAAACAATCAGAAATATTCACTGGTTTTTCGTTTTTACTATCTAAAATCAGTTTAAATCTATCTTCGAAATCTGTGAATTTGCACGTGGCATGCTCAAAGTTATCAGAGGCTGGTAAACAGGGATAAATGGCATTTTATTACCTGAGGGCAGAACACCGAAGGAAGAACAGTCTTAATGAAAAGGACTGGATTTTTGATAATATTTTGTATTTTATTGGGTAGCATAGCACCAACGAAGACAAAATAGTCTTCAAGAAAAAGATACGACTTTTTATAGTAACATGTGGCATATTATTAACTCATGGTACATTAGCTTCCATTTGTAGTTACTGGAGAAAAGCAACACTGAAAAAGTATGAGAAACTCACTCTTTTAACAACTTAGCATCTTCTGTCAGCTTCTGACCATCAAAATACAACCAGTATTTCTTCCATGTGTAACGCCTGAAATAGAATTTGTAATGAAATTTAGGAACAGGCTATAATAAGAACCAAGAGAGAAACAATTCATTGAAAACTTGGGTATTGTTTAACAGAGATGGCAAGAATGTCAGCAATGAAGTTTGAAGTGTTGAGCATTTTCCAATGGAGATACCTGATGAAAGAATAAGAGGACAGTGGTTTATCGTGGAAAGAAACCTCAGCAGTACTAACAGTATTATCAAATAAGTATGACTCGGAAGGAGATAGTTTTAACTGGATCACATTATAAGGAGGTTAAGTGTATGACTCACGTCATGAGTTGGGAAGAGACGTGCTGTATAAGATCAAAGTCAAAGAGGAGATCCTGGAAATTCTGTGTAGCATAGTTCACAGTATCTATGTGCATACTGTAGTCACCCAAGTTTATAAACTCAAGAAAAGGAATTCAAGTAATGATTAAGAGGTCAGAAAGTGATGGTAAGGAGGATGGTATACATTAACATCAATTTCCAAAGTCCAGGGTACCAGCAAAGCTTTCAAATGACTTTGGTGCTGGAATAGGTGAAGGGAAGCATGCAAGTTTCAGGTATGATTTGTACAAGAAGGCCACTCCTCTGCCAAGTCCATCCAGGCAAGGTTGATTTAAGAGAAAGAAGGAGGACATGTCAGCAATCAAGGAATGTGGTTTAGATAGTTGGAGCCAAGTTTCGGTAAGAGCAAGAATATCTACCTGATTGTACAAGATATAAGCAGACTTGTTCCTTATAGATTGAATAATATTACAGATGTTAATAGTTTTAAGACCATAATGCATAATGACCCAGGTTTAGCTCAATGTCACCAAACAGAAGCAACAGAAGGCAAACTAGCAACAAGTAATCATGATGTCTGTTCTACTTTTCAACTTTGGTGTAAAAAAACTACTAGCGAATATTGTAGATGAATCAGAGAAAGAATGCATGTGCTAGTGCTACCAGCTGATATGTTGAGTGAGATTTTCTCTGGCATGGTGCAAAATTATGTGACGTCGAATCGCTTTCTTCAGTTCCAAGACTGTCGCGTTCTGAGTGACAACAACAGCTACAAGCAGTCAATACTGTATCTATAGCATATTATCATGAGAATATCTGTCAAATTATGATTCATACATATACATATCTTGAATATATGTAATTTTTTGTTAAACTTTAATAATAAATATAAAAGCAGGTAGTAAAAGCATTGCTGGATTTCGACTTGATAAGAAGGCCAAAGAAACTAGCAATTTCGTTAAATCAGTAGTAGATGCTTACGCAGAATGACATCATCAGCTCGTCTGACGTTGACCGTCATTGCCTGTCCATGTTCAAGCGCAATGTAAGAATTCACTTCTTCTAACGTAACAGCAGTATGTAGGTCACAAAGAAATGGGTCACCCTGCACAAAAAGTGACACATGATAAAGTAGATAAAGGAAATCACTCATTTATTACTGGTATGTGAAATTGCTAATGTACAGACCATTTTAGCTGACTTATTTCCTGAAAGATGACAAACAGTCAGAGAAGCATATTGGCAGTAATTTCCATTTTCTGGGACACTGATATACAGTGCAGTCTTATACTGTCACTTGGCTCAAGTGCAGATGCTGCACAAAAGGATATCAACTTATCAAGCAGAGCTGTCACTTGTGCAAAACAAAACCTGAGAGACAGTCGTAAGTACGAAGTGTTGGCAACTTCTTTTCCTAGTCTTGGGATATGAGGCCAGTCCTATCCCTCGCCGTCTGTTCTTCCCCACCGACAGTGTATGTTCACTGTATTCAATCCACAGCTGGGTTCACTACGAAGCACAAGTACAGTAGAAATTTTAAAACATCTTTCTGCCCTGGCTTGAATTTCCAGCAAGCTAACTACAAGACTCTTGCATGTATACACAAAATATTCAGCACTTACAGCCCAATACATTGCAATTTTTAATCTTTCCAACTTTGTGGGTATTCTCATACACACTTACACAGTCACATTTAGTTTCACAGACAGTACAGACCTACTACTAAACTCATGGCTAAAAGCAAGGAGTGCTCAGTATTCATGCTAAGGACTTTGTAAGTCAGACGGTCTAACTACATTTTACTTACAACGATGATTTCAGCCAAAGCATCCTTGAACTGTTCCATTGCCTCTTGATGTGACATTTCTTGACCATCCATCAGTTCCTCCTCATCCGATTCCTTGCTGCAGCCACTGTTTGTTTCATCCTTACCACCTGCCTCATTAGACAGCGGTACAACATCTGACTCCATGTTACTGTCTCTGTCCATCTTCTTTTATTACAGAAATTAAATTAACAAAAGTAACATTATACAAAGACAAAATTATTTGGCACACAGTATCAGTTGTACCAAACGACTACAAGCTACAAACAATCAGAAAATATTTCATAAACAACTTTTAAGGTATAGACCTCAGAATCTACTTGAACTTGACTTATCATCGTAGCATAATCAACCCTGATAACTTCACCACTACCAGAAACACTAGTACAACCAGCACCATCTCTGTGAAATGCTGTCAGTTACCAGCCTTCCTGGTCTTGTTTTCATATCTAGGCTTTCATATCTGTATGCAGCAAAAAACCTGAAAACTAGTAGTGAACTAATCGGCCAATCTTCTGAGTAGTATATGTGAAAATATCTCGAAAAGTTAGATTTGCGCAAACAAATTTGTTAGCTTAGAAAATAGTTTCGGGGATTCGTTTCTCACCCGAAACCACCGAGCTGTCTAGTCGGCAGCTCTCCTGAATAACGTATTCAGAAATTTTCCAAAGTTAGTTATGCGCAAATAAGCTTATTTTCACTTGCAAACAGATTTCGGGGATCCGGTAGAATTTCAATTTCACAGACTGGTGTTTGAAGATTTGCTGCGCACTCTATGCAATTAAATGTCGTGTATAAACGCGAGCGATAAAATAGGATATTTAAGACGGAAGTTTACAAAAGTAGAATTCACGGGTCGTGCTCAAGAAATTATACAGATTTCTCAGAGACGCTCTGTGATGCAAGCAGGTCACTGGCTGCAAGCGACTTTCTGTGATGCTGCAGCATTGTGTATTCAGCCGTCATTGTTTCATCCGACTGCAGCTTTAGAACCACACATTCGTAAATCTATTACTTGAAACTTGTTTCCTTGACCAACTCGATAAACTGAATATTTTAGTTTGTTTTGTGATAGTTCAGTTGCCGATCTACAAATTGTGAAAAGTACTGTTATTGTGGTATACACAGTGGTGTAGTGGGGGGAACGTGGGGAACGCCGTTCCCCCACTTTTTTTCTCACACTATGCAAAATTCTTGCAAGATTGCACTTTTTGCTTACTTCAATATGCAGGCGTTCCCCCACTTCAATTTTTAGGACTACACTACTGGGTATACAGTAGTTTTAGAGTACTCGTTATCGCTATGGTGTCGATTTATAAAATAATTGTAATCTCAGGTTTCTACAGCACTCTAATGAAGCTAACTGGCCCGATTAGCTACATTAGTTACAGTTACGTCAGGAGTACGCCTCCACCGGTGCGTGAGGATGCACGGGCACGTTTCGCTTACGGATGGTTGCTCAGTTCAAAGATTTTAATATTATACTGTTAGTTATGGCTAATACGGTCCGTAGCCTACACTGCGACCTTAAATGACACTACTACTTTTCAATTTCAAACGGGCAGCGGTGGTGAAGGATCTCATCCGATCAGTGTTGTGAAAAATAGCAGGGTCGAAGGTCATGTTTACTGTCAACGTAAACGTTTTTCTAAGTCGCAACAGTTAGCCTATCCATCTGCCCCAGTCAGGTAAATATTGAAAGTCAGGTATACCGTGCACGTTCGAAAAGTTTCAGGTCAAAGATCCAAAGATCAGCACCAATGGTCAACTCAAGACAAGCTGCTGGGGTTGTAGTTCTCTATAGGAGCATTTACTCTGGATCACGTGACAATGTTTACGTAAGTCAAAACAAATTTTAAAATGCTGTCGACTTGTGTGAAAGATTGTACGAAAAGACATAGAAACGATGAAGAAATTAAATTTTATCGGTTTCCTCTTGGCGAGAGAAGCTGAGTAAATGGGTTACAGCAGTAAATCGCAAGGAATGGCGACCTGCATGGCGCCTTCATTCGGTCGCCATTCCTTGCGATTTACTGCTGTAACCCATTTACTCAGCTTCTCCTCTCGCTTTCGTCCAAGAGGAAACCGATAAAATTTAATTTCTTCGTCGTTTCTATGTCTGTTCGTACAATCTTTCACACAAGTCACGGCGTTTTAAAATTTGTTTTGACTTACGTAAACATTGTCACGTGATCCAGAGTAAATGCTCCTATTCCATCCCAATCTGGGGCGGCCATATTGTTTATCTTGTACACGGTGGCCCCCATATAAATATCGATGTTGCCACCGACAACCTTGACCCTGGTTTGTTTTGAATGAGAGGTAGGCTTGATTTTGTAATATTTCAGATAAAAGTTATATAAAATCTGTCGTTGCCTATTTGAATTCCAGCTATCTGAACACTGCTTCAGCTGTACAGTCTCAATTCTTTGCTTCAATTGGTCCCTCTCTTTGGAATGCTCTTTCTCTTTCTGTTCGTTCTGCAATATATTCTATCAAGCAGTCTCTCTTCTTCCTTCGCTTTTATCAAAACCTGCTTCATTTCGCGGAGCCTTGCGCACTGGGAGCGCTTCTGCACGGTTCACCTACTAGAGGCGCTTTACAAATGCTTAAATACAATTTAAAAATGCTGCATGTTGAGTACCTTTTGACAGTAGCCAGAGGAGGGCACTAATTCTGGCTACAGACTGAGACGATGTTACTGGCGCTGCCATAGTCTCAGTGGCCGTTGTGGTCTTAACAACCATTGGTCGAATTAACTGTAGGAATTTCTTGGAATTAAAAGTACCATAATTATGTGTTGATTACTGAGTTTTGTTTTGGCCGCATCATTTGTCTTGGTTCTGTTCTGGCTTTGCACACTAACTTCATCCTAAACTGTTCAGTAATTTACTTGCATCACATGTTGTACATCGGTTAGAAGAAGCAAAACTGTTGCATGTATGGGTAAGGCAATAGTGGCTTCGCATATATTGAATATAAAAATTACACATATATGCCGAGATTTATTCCAGTGTTTAAAGTGTTTTGCTAGTAGCTAATAGTATGTGTAGCACTTGTGGTTTGCTATAGTTTAACTGTTGCTGTTTTGATAGTTTTTGTGGCAAATGTTAAGTTTGGCAAATAGTTTAGTATTTATTTCATGCATTGAATGAATTGTCAAATCTGTCACCAGATGGTGCCAGTTCTAGGTGACACTTGCTCATTCAGAAGTGCCAACGGACCTCTTGCTGATCACGTACCCGAAGATTTCTTCAATCCAACATTGTTCAATGATGAGCCATTTGTAGAAGAGGTTTTCCAGTATGGAGAAATTGCCATCACTCTATATGGATATTCCTGGAACACTGTCCAGTGCAGTGCAGGGATCAGTCATATTGGACACACCCTCTGGGCTGCTGGCCACTACCTTGCCGATTATCTCTACCACCATCCAGAGACTGTCAAAGGGAAGCATATCTTAGAAGTAGGTAAGACTGCTTGAACGTGTGCTATACAACATTTGTGATTAAGGTGCAGTGTAGTTCAGGTCAAACATGCTTTGGTAGATTTCAGATGTAGGTGTTTACTAATTGTATATATTTTTACACCCATCTTGGTAGAAATCAGTTTAAAAAATATGTTAACACTTACTCAGGCATATTGAATTCTTGAAAACAATTAATTTTGATAGAGCTGTAGTTATTCATAACAATTTTTTTGTAGGATGTGGACTTGGTCTGACTGGCTTAGTGGTGAGCAAACTTGTCGACAATCCATCCGACATTGTCCTTACCGATGGTGATCGCAACATCCTGGATGCGCTGCAGCTGAACATCGACTGGAACTTTCCGACTGTTGGTTCCAACGAGACAGGATCTCAGCTGCACTGTCTCAGACAGCCAGTCTGTGCTGAACTCTTTTGGGGTGAACGCACTGAGGAGTTTAAGCAAATGCATGGACAATTCGATTTGATCATTGGTGCTGATATACTGTACAGCCAAAATTCTTTGGAGCCATTGGTTTGTACGGCCTGTGCGCTGTTGAAGCCAAATGGCAATTCTCGAATTCTGTTTGCATTTCAGACCAAGTATGGTGGCCATTTGCTAGACAGTTTGCTCAGGGTTGCCTCCAAGTATTGTTTGGTTAGTCGACGATTGGAGTGGACTTCTTTTGAGGTGAAACTTCTTCAGTCATCTGAGGATGAGAATTTGGCCCTGGAATTGTGGGAATTCTGTAGCGAATTAGGGGTCATTGCATAATTACGTAACACCGAAAATGACCGTTTTTGAATTATAACGCTTCGTAACGTTTCCCCAAACCCACCCACCCACTCACCCCAGCATTACTTATTTATTGTTACAGAAAATCATTTTAGATTTACTATGTGAACGCGTAATATCCGGGCAAGTATCTTGAAGAAGAAGCGCGACAATTTGCAAAACTGATAACTGATGATCTGCTGGTATTGGATCCTTCAGCGGCAGTGTATTAAACACTAACTTAGTGTTGATTTAAACTATTGCGTGTTTTAAGTTAAGTTTTAAATCAATGACACAAAGTTTGAACTTCGATGACCTTGTGTCTAAAGTGTCATTCGATGTTAATTTAAAATTCATTTATAACTAAACTGTTGGTAAAAGCGTTACATAACGTTCAGCTCCACACACCCACCTACCTAACGTTTCGTAATGTTTCAAGGACACCACCGACACACCCCAGAGCATTACTTAATTATGCAATGACCCCTTACCACTTTGATAATGATTTGTGAACTGCAGTGCAGAGTAAGATATTTTGAGATAATTACTAGAGGTTGGTAATGGCAGATGCTAGAGTGGCTACAAGCACGTTGATTGTTGCCTGCTGCCAAACAATGCCAATTACTTAAAAAGCCCTTGATACTTGTTATGTGTCTGTTTTAACCCCTCTGTTTAATTTATATTTTGTTAAACTTGTTTTTCTATGTATGTATATTCAGTCTTAGTCTTTCTGAATTGGTGATCAATTGTAACTTTTTCTACAAACTTAATTTTAAGTGTTCAGTATTTATATATGCTTTAGTATCAGTGTAATTGTTAATTGTGTTGTTGGTTGGTATAATCTTGTGGTGTTCCTGTACTTATTGGCTTTACTGATTGCAACAGTATGTCCTCCACAAAACTGGGCTGGTCTTTGAAAAAGATTTACATTCTTCTACTTGGCCAAGCCCTTTAAACCTGACTGCCACTGTGGCTGTCCTGAGGACAGAACTGCTGTTGGTG
The DNA here is from genome assembly GCA_020284085.1 of Aporrectodea caliginosa. NCBI lineage: Eukaryota > Metazoa > Annelida > Clitellata > Crassiclitellata > Lumbricidae > Aporrectodea > Aporrectodea caliginosa. Next base: position 145,725 of record JACEVL010000155.1, on the reverse strand, counting down.
GACGTGTCTTTTACTCTACTGATGGGATACATCTTTACACAGATGAAGCTGCTATTTCGTATGTTTAATGTGCCCCACACACCTGTAGTGTTCAGAAGTGTCTAGTGTTGTCAATGGGCAAAATAGAATCACATACTTTAGGAATTGTTTTAAAACGTTAAAAAGTTGTTCATCTTACACAATATGTCGTCCACTGTTTTTCTGAAGGTGTAAAGTCACGCCATCCACCTTAAAGACGGCTCTCTCTCTCTCTCTCTCTCTCTCTTCTATCGCTCACTGGCTCTGGCGATGTAGGAGCCGCAGCCAGTGCAATCAGCAGATCGCTCGTTTTCACGGACATTATGTTTAGGAGTAACTCAAACGTTAATCAATCCCAGCATTACGATCACTTTATATTCTTACTCTGCTTAATGTCTACAACTCTACATGGACTAGGGCCTACGTCAACAATTAACTTGCTATATCCTATACCGTGATCAACTCCACGTAGCGTATACATGTATTGAATTCTCATACTTGCAAGAATATTGTCAACTTGATTTTGCTGCATCATTCGCTTTTGATCAAATTTAAAATGCAATTTAGGCTTTGAAGGATTGTTTAATTGTCTCTCGTTTGCATTCCTGACTTTCACCAATCTTTCTTTCCTTTATTGAGCTCCAGATTTCTGATGGTAATTCATCCTCTAATTCGTTATCAACTTAATGGAATTATATTATAATATCAACTATTGGTAATTTTATATCAATTATTTATTGTGATAAATTACATCCAGCTGTAAGTTAAAGTATTATTTATTTTGACAATAACTCAAATTTAAATTCAGAAATTTACATCCAGTACAAATTTTATGCCTCCCGGAAAACGAATAATTAATTCTAGGCCGACTGCTGATAAATCTCAAAATAGGCCCACTGATAAGCAGTGTTTTTCAAATTCAAGTTATTCAACTATAACGTGGCCTAGAACTTTGTCTTACGCACCCCGTAATGCAAAGTTCTTGGCCACGCATACGAATCTGGTGGAGTAGGCGAGTAGCCTATAGTATTCAGTCAGAAATCGAAATTTGTCTGCATCAGTTAACTTTGCATCAGCAGCTATAGTCCAAAACCATTCTGATGAGTGATGATCAACTTCTGTTACTGTGCTCACTCTTGCTAAATCCTCTGACTGAGCAACTGAGACTGTTACGTTATACAGTTATTAAATCGTTTCGTTAACAACAATGGTAACCTTTTCAGTCCCATTTCCACCGTCACATTAATTGTTGGCTTACATTTTGGTAAAGAAATTCAAAAGATCAGTACCTCATTTAGGCCTACTTTATAATTCTTCATTACCTAGCTATTAAATTGAAGCAATTAGACTGCATAAGGCCAAAATCCACAAGTTTGTTCAGTTTGAAAAAGTTTTAGACATTTCCGGGCCCCTGCCAGGGGCCCCTGCCATGGAACCGGGCCCCGGGGCAGCAACCCCACCTGACCCCCCCTCTCATCGGCCCTGCACTCACACGCGCCCTTTAGAGGGGTCCATAGTGTAGCGGTAACATCACTGGCGTGAAGAGCAGTAGGTAGCGGGATCGCTTCCTGCAACCCTCCCAAATGTCCACTCAGCCTATCATTCGCGAGATGGCGCGTTGGTGAAATGAGATGTAGGACGTGATGGGCGCCTTGCATGGCTGCCGCATACAGTTAAATTCGACTCCTGTAATAACTTGTGTTCATCCATTCATACTTAATTGTAATCATACTGCGTAAATTTTCAGTTTGAAAATATTAAAACGAAGATTATCTTATCGTGCAATAAACGTCATCTATTCTGCATGGCATGCATAATAATTACAATTTCTCTCCAAAACCTTAGAACGACTGGTTTCCATGCAGCTTCTCCCCTATCTTGAACATTCAGGACTCCTCCCTTCCCATCAGTCTGGTTACAGGGCTTATCACTCCACAGAAACAGCCCTTCTCTCTCTACTTTCTGATTTCTTTTCAGCTGCTGACAGGTCTCAGCTCACTCTTCGTGCTCTTTTTCATGTTTCTTCGGCTTTCGACATGGTCGACCATGAAATTCTAATCCAACTCCTTGAGACCTTCTGTGGACTCAAAGGTTCCCCACTTCTTAAATTGGCTTCCGTCTTACTTGTCTGATCGCACTCAAATGATCATTTCTGGTGACTCCAGAACTTAGTGGGTCCTGTTAAATTGGGTGTTCCTCAGGGTTCTGTCCTTGGACCCCTCTTATTTATTTTATGCACGGCTGGTATTCCTTCCCTTTTCCCAAATCATTCGGCTATCGGCCATCTTTTTGCTGATGATGTCCAGGCATATGTCTGTGGGCCCTTCTGCTCTAAACCTTCTTGCTAGTCACATTGACGCTCTTTCCCAGGATCTCCATCTGTGGATGTCCTCTAATCGCCTTTCTTTAAATTCCTCAAAACCCAGCTTATTTGGTTTGGTACACCACAGCAACTCCTGAAACTTGACTATAGGCTTACCTGGCTCTCTGAAAAGTTTCAGCATTTCACATTCTCATCTAGTGTCCGTGACTTGGGTGTCACCCTACATAGCCTAGCTCTCTTACCTTCACTGAACACATATCCAAGCTTACCCGCTCTTCTTACTTCCAACTTAGGCGTCTTAGAGCTATTCGCAGATCTGTTTCATCCTCTACCTTCACCTCAATTGTTCATGCTTTTGTCTGTTCTCGAATTGACTATTGTAATTCTCTCCTTGTTGGCTTACCTAAGGTTCGCCTATCTCCTCTTCAGTCCGTACTGAATGCTGCTGCCAAACTTATAGCTCGCCTCCCTCGATTCTCTCACATCTCTACATTTATGGCTGAACAACTTCACCGGCTAGGCCTACACCTCTCTGTGCGCATCCAATTTAAAAGTCTCATTCTCATGCTCATATCTCAACTGGGTCTTGCTCCAAAATTTCTTTGTCACCAAATTCTCCGCCCCCTCTCTGCCACGTCAAAGTGTCCTCTCAGATCCTCTGACCGGCTTGACCTTCTTGTTCCCCGTGTTAGGACCACAATGGCTCAGTCCAGAGCCTTTGTGTCCATATATAGGTCCCTCTCTATGGAATGGACTTTCTCCTATCTTCGCTCTACAGTACTCTCTGGTAGCATCTCTTCCTCTTTCTCTCACCTTAAAGCCTTCCTTTTTTTCTCGGAGTACCTCGCACTGGGAGCGCTTCTGAAATGCTTATGCTATGAGAAGCGCTTTATAAAATACAATACAATACAAGACTGGTGCGTGGTGGCCGTGGCGCCATCTGGGGAATGCTGATGAGTAGGCATTATTTGCAACGGTTGTTGGTCTTGTTTGCGGTGGCCCTGACTGGCTTCTAGGCGTAGGCTTCTATGGTCGACCGCGGTTGGTAACGTTCGCCGGTCAGTAAACACAAGTAAGAAAACTACGCACATTATTCTGAAATTTTTGGTTCGGTTTGGTATTTGTAACAACCTTTTACCGTTTGTCAGTTGCTTTGTTAAAGTGTTTACATATTTTCATACAGGTTGTGAATATAATCAGTATTATTGTTTCGCATGCATTTGACGCAGTTGCTAAGCTTATGTAAGTTAAAGCTTTATATCGTTTTGTAGCGCAGCTTGTTTCGTTTACTGTTATGAGTCTGCTAAAGTCATTTTGCAGTGAAATTAGAATAATTGGAAACATAATATAAACTTGGGTTAAACAGCATTTTACGTTGCTAAATTATTGATATTGTCATTTTAAAATGGAATTTGTATTGATGAGAAAAATTGTTTCTCTAAATGGAAGTGGGATTGATGGAAACATTCCTGTGTTTAAATAGACGCTGGACTGATCGAAATAATTTTGCCCATAAATAGAAGCTAGATGGATGAAACTAAGTTTTCGATTCAGTAGAAGCTGGATTGATGAAAATAATTGTTTCCGTAATTAGAAGCTAGATCTATGAGAATATTGCTTTGCTTAAATAAAAGTTCCATTGATGAAAAATATTTCTTTCATTAATAGAAGTTGGATTGATGAAAGTATTTTTTTCCAATTAAATGGAAGTTGGATTGATGAAAAAATTTCTTGATGAAATGGAAGCTGGATTGATGATAGTTATCATGGACATTGGTAGACTGCTTACTTACCAACGTTTAGTACGGCATTGGAGACATTAGAATAATTCAGCAACGTAAAATATGGTTTTACCTAAACTTGTAAAGTTGAGGTCTGTTTAAAATTTTGTAACATTGCTGTTTACGTTTACCTCCGTGAGTTACAATTGCATTTAGAATTCATAATCATTATTATGTATTTTAGGACTATTAAATAGCGTCTCTTGAAACCTCACAGTGCGTTCAGCTCCCTTGAATGTGGTCCATAAGTTGCAAGCCCACAGATATGGGAACTGGATAATCTGATTAATTCAGTTGCATCCATACTTTTCTTGAAGTTTGTGAGAAGCTGTATGAAGGAAAACAGAGAGGTTCTGTTACCCACATGCATCACTACATACCATTTATTTCTTGTGTTCATACTTCAGAATGTTGCCTATAGAATAGTGGCTTTACTCTGCTGCTGTTGAAGTCATGCACTGTTGTGTGTATTGTATTGTATTGTATTGTATTTGATCATTTATAAAGCGCTTCTCATAGCATAAGCCTTTCAGAAGCGCTCCCAGTGCGAGGTACTCCGAGGAAAAAGGAAGGTTTTAAGGCGAGAGAAAGAGGTAGAGATGCTACTAGAGAGGATTGTAGAGCGTAGAGAAGGAGGAAGTCGATTCCATAGAGAGGGACCTATGCACACAAAGGACCTGGATTGAGCCATTGTGGTCCTAACACGGGGAACAAAAAGGTCAAGCCGGTCAGAGGATCTGAGAGGACACTTTGACGTGGCAGAGAGGGGGCGGAGAATTTGGTGACAAAGATATTTTGGAGCAAGACCCAGTTGAGATTTGAGCATGAGAATGAGAACCTTGAATTGGATGCGCACAGAGAGAGGAAGCCAATGAAGTTGTTCAGCCATAAATGTAGAGATGTGAGAGAATCGAGGGAGGCGAGCTATACTTGTGTGTACTTGGTACTTGACCATCCATGCAATACTAAGGTGTCTCTTGGTCTTTTCATCCGACTCTTTTCACTCAAGCCGACTATCGATGAAGAACCTTGTAACTAGCTGCGTTATGACAGCCAGAGTTGATTAATAAACGAAAATACAATACAATATCTTCCATTGGGGCTAGCCAATGATTACTAGTGTAAGTTGGGAGGGTTAAAATAGTGTTTTGTTTTTGGATATCTGTTAAAAATGTGTTTTTCCTTCAGCCAAGAGATTGTTCACAACCTGGACCTCCGTATAGGAGGATTTTGTAGAACTATATCAACAAGTGTGTTACCATTATCTTCAAATTCTACTAGCATTGTATTCGGTAAAGCAGGTGTCAGCATCATGGGTTAAAGTCAAAGATGTTCTGCTGTCTTCGATTCTGATGAGTGAATCAGGGTCAATGAATGTCAACAAGTATAAATGATTGGGCGGATGAATAATAAAGCAAGAGGAATACAAGTTCACATTTAAGAAAATAAATATTTAATAGCAATAGTAGATAATCATAAGAAAAAGATGCTTTATGCTCCCTATTAGAGTACACTTATAAGTCCTATGCAGAATCTTTTGGGTCCTGCAATTTAAAATACATGTTTTAAATAAAAAGTTGTTAAAAGCATTATTTATATAACCATTTGGATGTATTCAAATGGTTAGGTTCTGTATGGTAATCACCCTTGTGCCTATACTAACAGTAGTCTTATCAGTTGTGTTTTTTATGGTTGTGGGTTGAACAATATTATCTGCTTAGCTGAAGTGCTGTAACAGAAGTCCAACAACTGCACAATCTTTCATAATAATTTATAAGGATTGAAAAATTACTTTCAATGCAACCTCATGCAGCAGGATTCTATAGGCAAGCAAAAGTGACAGTCTACAGTCTACCAAACCTATACTCTAATTTCTCTAATGTCTGTTATCAGACAAATGTGGGCCATAAAACCCACATTTTCTGTCACATGCATGTGTGACCCACTGGAAGAATAGGTAGCAAATCTGGGTTTCTGAACTCATTATTCCCTGAAGTTTGTTCCAGTTGTTAGGGCAAAAGTGTCAGCCAATATTTCCAAAAACCTATAGAAAACTTAAAATCAAAAGATGTCCATCTAAAAATTGGATTTCTGAGAAAATTGATTTACAAAATTACAGGCATTTTAAAACCACCGCCCCGAAAGTTATGCTTAGTTATGCATAGCGCAGCAATTGAAATAGCCTGTTCATCAGGAGCAGTTTTAATTTTAGTTATGACCATAAAACATAACATAACATAACATATTTTATTCAGCAACCAACTTAAAATACAGGTCGAAGTACATGAAACTGTTTTCGAGATTTGTCGGTATGCCCAGGAGACCCAAAAGGGGCCGAAGGTCCCGCAAGCCAGGGCCACCTGAGACAAATTAGTTAACAGAAAGCATTACGGCCGACTATGATAATTCACAAACTAGGCAATATATTCTTAACTATCTTAACTAAACAATTAGAAATTAAAGAAAATTAAAGAAAACTAAGAAAAATTAGAGATTATGCACATATGATGACATAGCTTGCACAGTGCACACTCCCTTTACGGTGACCAGGTCATCCCCTCTTATGAGTGTGTTAGGTTCCTCGTTGGATGTGGGTAGAAAGTTTACGTTTAAACAGCTGGAGGGAAGGTAGTGAACGAATATCGGGAGGAATACTGTTCCATGCTCTTGGACCTGCACATTTTATTGATACTAGTCTATTATTGGTATGAGCAAACGGGATGTAATATGGCTTGAAGTTTCTCGAGCGATCATGATTATCAGTTAGATTGAAAATAATTCCTATAGGTTGAGGGTAATTGGTTATGAGTATATCTATACATGAATATGCCAATTTGGACCTGCCTTATCTGGTCAGGTTTTAATATCTTCAGTCTCAGGAATTCAGTTATCGTATGGGCTCCATATGGGAGTTTTGCAATAAATCTGACTGCCCGTTTTTGGAGGACAACAGTACTAGTCTAGAGAGGTTGGACTTATATGCTGATGCCCAGACTATATTACAGTAAGTTATGTATGGATGTATAAGAGTGTAGTAGAGAGTGATTCGAGTCTGTGATGGGAGGATTCTGGATATACGTGTACAAAAATGAAAAGTTGTTGTATAGATTATAAGATGACATAGTTGAATAATAGAGTTTGATTCTTTGTGCATTAGACACCAGTGTGATATAAGTTACTAATTAACATTAATTCTCATTATGAATAAGTTAAAGCTCGTGCATTTACTCAAGCTGTTGAAAGAGATTTGCTAATATCCTCTTGGAGCTGACAAAATAGCTTCTGCTATATTCTCAGCTGCAGAGTCTTTGTAAAAGTCTGATATCATCATCCTTGCTATCTTCACAGAAATGCTTCATCAAGACATTTTGAATTTCACCAGTGATGTACAGTTCACAGAGTTTAGTTTTGGACACTTTGAACAGTTTAGATATTATTATTGGTATCCAGTCCAAAAGAGTTTAATTTTTGTGATATAGGGAGTGTGGGCTTAAATTTAGACTCTCAAAACTATACAACAACTTTTCATTTTGCATACAATCTTTGCCTATATTTTGCTTCATTCTGCAGACTGTCTAGTTCCAAGGGACACTGGTAGTTCTATGTCACTAGACCTTTTATCAGGCTACAAATTTGAGTGCTGTAGTTACATTCATGTTGTATGATAACAGACAATTATGAGTGAAAATGGCCAAAAGTGGCTTGAACCATTAAAACACACTGACTCTAATCTGATGCTGAAGTTGGTCTAGGTGCTAAAAGTCGCACCTGCTAATAAAAGGCCAGCAGGTGATGATGACTGTATAGAAAGTGTGGGATGTCTTCTGTAACAGTATGCTCAGAGTGTTCTGAGAATCACTGTAAATTTGGCTAGTAAGGTCTGAATGTATATATATTTTTAGGCTGGTTGTGCACTGCCTGTTATGTTTAGTAATTTGCAGACTGCATTTTAAAGAGTATCATATTTCGTGCCAGTGTACTGATTTACGATTTGATTTTCACTTTTGTTGAGGTATGCACAATTGTGCTTTGAGTGCTAGACTGTCAACACAGAGGTTGCAAATAGATTGGATTGAATTAGAATAGGTTGAAGACCGTTCTGTTCGACCATGGTCTTGTTTGTGTAATCAGGTCGGGAGCACCTCTGATCAGTTTTCTTGAAGAGGCAATATATAAATGAGCACTTGCAATTACAATAAGGGGTCAAGGTTAGTGGTAATTAAGTCCACTCGCCAAAGCGTATAACCACATCGGACTGCAATTAATAATTCAGTATTTATTGACTACAAATGTCTTTCTATCTAGAGTAGTTCAGATTTCTATCCAGCTTATATTGTTTTATTAAATATAGTTCTAATATTATTCATTTCAGATTACTGACCTAAATTTGAAAATTTTAGTTAATGACGTACTAAATTTCCAGAATTTACATTTCTTTCTTGTGGGATTACCTAAATGTCTATATGTGACCCAAGGGATCGAAATGAGTCGCATGTCGGAAATTTTAGAATATGAGTATTTTACATATTCTTAAAGACCACATTTTTTGCTTTAAAATGACACCAAAAGTTTGGTTCTACCTTATTTTTTGACAAAGTTACGAATGATTATGTGTTTTTTGGGAAAAATTTTTCATTTATTTTAATATATAATCACAAAAAATAAAAGTATTCTCTGTTCAAAATTCTGAAAATACACATTAAAACGATGAATTTCGTCAAATGTGAGAAATCAGAAATGTAAAAAAAAATTTTTTCACCAATTTTCATTAAAATCTGAAAATAAGAAAAAGTGACAGCATATCATATTTTGCTGTTTTCCTAGGAATGTAAATTGCCGACATCCGACTCATTTTGATCCCTTGGGTCACATATGACCAAGAGTGACCAAGTGTGAGTCTAGTGAGAATGTAGAACCTTACAACTGACTGTGATATAAAAATATAACTTAAACATTACAGTGCAACTTTCTCAAGGTATGATTTACATCAAATTCTAAACTTGAACTCAGGGCTGTCATTGGGCCCCAGAGGATCTAAACTTGCCTATATCTGTTAAGATTTAGGTAATAGCCTATATCTGTTAAGATTTAGGTAATAGCTTTACAGTAGTTCAAATATATTTTATCGGTAGGTTTAGCATCAATTGGATTTATGCATTTTCACATTCAGAAATGCAATTTCAGCTTCAGAGTAATTTATAGTAATTTTAAAATTACTATAGAAATATTCAAAATTTGATGATATTCTTTTAATTTTGTTTTTGTTGTTTTCCATATTCCAGGCTGGTCATCAATAAATCTTGAATATTTTCAAACCAGATCAGGACTTGCTTACAAGTAATAGCTTTCAAAGTATCTGAGCACATGGCTAATTTTGCTGCCTCAACTGAAGAGAATCTTCCTTCATTGATCATCGTTTTTGTTATAAAACTTATCCATGAACATGAGTATAACAGAAATTAAGTATGGAGTTTAGAATGTTTTTAATTTATGGGGCATTAGATTAATATGTATGGCGATAATGGCGTTAAGTTTGTTGTAGACATATACTGACTTAAGCCTTTAATGACGAGCATGTACTAAAATGTATGGGACACCAATGCAGCTCGTCGTTAAAGGGTTAATATTCTTTGTTAGTTTCAAAAGTCTGCTGTTCTACCTTCATGGCTCAGCGCCGTTTGCTTATAATCTTCATGATCCTTAACGATTAAAGTGCTTGTAGTCAATAGCCCGTCTATATTAATCTACCAACAATTCAGCAATTGAAGACAGTGGTTTTATCAAGTGGTCAAGTGTGGCAAAGTTACATAGTGGTTTGCTTCAGCTGTCTGGTTTAAGACTGTTATAACCACTAAGCAGTTTCCTTATAGCCTGCTATGTTTTTGGCTCATCAGCTCTTTCCATGTTACCTTATTCCTGCCGCTTCCTCCTTGTTTGCATTTGCTAATTAAGTGTTGAGGTGAAACAGCTTGCTACTTAGGCAGCATAACATGTGTGAACATTTGTTACAGAAATGGTTTCAGACAGTTGCGGGTCATTCTACTCACAGGAATTTATTTCCAGTTTTCAGAAGGCTGTTTCTTTGCTCTCTCATTATTTATGTCAGTTAGTGTACGTTTCCATGATTTTTCATGCACTCGAAAGTACCACCGCAAACATGACGATAGGCACATTGTTTGAGCTGTAATAGAGCTCTGTCGTTTGGCAAATAAACATTTGTATGAGTACAATACATGGTCGTGCTGACTTGCTTGGTCTGGCAGGAGGCCTCACTGTTGGGCTTCAGGTGGCAGTTGGTAAGCATTTTTGCCTGACGAAATATGCTAGTTGCATTTTGGCCGCATTAATGCTTGCCATTACTGTGAAGGGCATAAATTGAATAATTTGGCAAACAACTGGCAGCCGTGAAAAGTTTATCTGTAATGTCTTCATATAATTATAGCCATTTGTTTGCTTTTGACTTCAGGTCGCTTCATGGTGCTCAGTTTATGATTGAATTAAACCAGTGATTTAGTCGTATCTTTACATATTGAAAAACTGCATCCTGATAAATAATTTCATGGTAGGATTTGCCCATTTCTATGTTGAAGGACATCACACGTGGTTCTTACATTCTTGTCAGTTTTGGAGCTTGTAATTTGACGTACCTTTATTTCTCATTCTGTGAACTCTGCATTATTATGTAAAATGAGGCTTGTTTAAATTGCTAACATACTGCAGATCCCAAAACATATTAATCTGAGGTGCAACAACTCAAAAAATTGGACAGGGTCTAATCAGTGACATAGATATTCCTGTGAGTATCTATCTGTTCACGTACCCAACTGAAAGAAACTCCATTGTGCTTAAAATTTGGCACAAAATGGAAGTGGAGCCAGCAGAAGTGACACTGTGATTTATGGTTTGCAGTAGTGGGCATGCCCATCGCCCATGCAAAGCTGGTAATAAACCGAGGCCAGATGGGAAATGTACGCCCCATCAATTTCAAACTGCTCATTAAATATTTTGGTAATTAATCATTGCTGCTTTACTCGCATGCAAGGTTTGTATTATAGGTCCTCCATCCTTGCTTCACACATGTGAAACCGGAAGCTAAAAAGAAAGTTTAGATTACAAAGAAACTACACAGTGAAGCATTATTTAAATTAGCGAAGATATTCATGACAGTTCTTATTTATTCATTTGTGATTTATCTATATTTTATCTGCATTAATCTTTATGGTAAGGATCCACTTTCCCCTTTGACTCGCTATCAGAGGGAGTAGGACCCCTCAAAATCATACCCCCTCCTCTGTTCTGGTCTGGTATTGGGAGGTGGAAATAATTATGGTCGGGAACACAATAGTATGGGAAGTTTGTCTTAGAGATGGTCTGAATCACTGTGGAATTGCTTTTTCCCTCTGCACCAATGCTGTTTAATGTAATGCTCCAACTGAAGTGTGTTATCTATCTTCCAGTGATGCAAATTGCGCCATCGAGGTTTGAGAGAAGCTTAGACCCAAGTATGTCATCTGTCTCCATCACCATAATCATTAGCATCATATTATGATCCTCATCGTCATCATTATCAGCACTGTAGTCATCATCGTCATCATTATCAATACACGTGGAGTCGGCATTATTCATCAGAGGCTTTGAACAAAGCAAACATTTTGGTAGGAATTTTCATAGTATTTCTATTGACTACGTTTTATACACTGGCAATTTGTTTTCCACTGTATTCAGAGTGGGTATAAAATATACTGAAGGAATGAAAATTAAGACAACTAATGGATGTAGGCTGGTTGATTGATTGGAGGATGGTTGATTGGAAGATTGATTAGATTTTGCCTGGGTTTAATATTTAATTTGCCTGCTGTTGGGTGTTCAGTTGGTGTATTGGTGGTGGGTTGGTGCAGGTGGTGTTTCAGTCTTGAATGATGGTGAAATCCTGGACTGTTGGCTGGTGTTACTGATGCAGGCAAATGCTTGTTTAAGCCTGTAGGCAGGCATTCGTACGTTAGGTGCGGCTTACACACCCTGGTAAGTATGCATACTGTACTGAATATGCAGGTACCAGTTGGTTTTTATATGTGCACACTCTGTAAGTATGCATACTAAGCTCAGTACTGTACAAAGTATGCAGGTTCTAGTGTTTAGACACATGCACACCAATGTATGTTTGTATACTGTATGCAATATGCAGGCATTGGCTTTTACTTATACACAATCGTACAAGTATGCATACCATTCTGAATGTGCAGTTACAACTATTATCATATAGTGCATGCATGTGTCAGCGTGCATACTGTGTGCATACCAGGTACTTTTTAGAACATGCACAGGTACTAGCATCTACGTTCCACATGTGTAAGCACAAATACTGTAAAGCGTGTATGTATGTATTGGAAATGGGTGTTAATGCCTAGTAAGATCCTGTCAGAGTTGATGAAACGCATCATTTGTGAAAGCATGCTAACATTAAGATGTAGTTAAATGGATATATGTATGTATCATAGAGAATTTATATAGCGCCTTTAACACTTTAACGATAAGCTGCATTGGCTTCCCAGTTGCTTTTAACTCTCATTGTTAAAGGGTTAAAGAGTATCCAAAAGTCACTGTAGCATGGCTAGCAGATCTAGAAAGCTAGTAGATACTTGAAATCGACTCTTAATGTTTTCAGACATTTATCTATTGGACAGTAGGTGTAGTACTGGTTTGTGCATACATGTACTTGTTCATATAAAGGTACCCGCATTGTGTCCATAATACTGTTGTGCCCAAAACACTGTTGGCCATGGTGGTCAACAGTTGCCAAAGGTGGAATGATGTGGGCCATCTATGGGTCTGATAGGCATGGCTGTCTGGGGAGGTAAGTTACACTTATATGAAGTCATGAGAGCTTGAGAACTGCAGTCAAAGAATTTTTTGGCTGATGTGCAAACTTAGCATGCTGGGTTCTCAAAAGGACATCTTTTTAACCTCCCAGCCTGTGATGGTACTCCTACCATGTGTCGAAAGGGTGGACGGCTGAGTGGTGCCAAGGATCAGGGCCTACTATCCCCCCCCTGTAAGTTGGAAGCAATTCCCCCCCCATACTCAGTGTGCATCAGTATGATTTTAAAAGTGGTATGGAAAATTGAAATTTAGGGGGTCTGGGGGACTCTGTCCCCAGAAGCTGACGCTTTTTGCATATATTGACAGTGTTTCGTGCCATATTTCATAATCTAAAATACACGTTTAAATTGATTAAAAGTATTTTCTAGCTTTTAGCAGACAAAAAGTGGTAGGGCCTACGGCAAAAATGTGTTGTCGCCGTACCACCTTAAAAGTATACAAGGATTACAAACAGAATGAAATAATACCACTAATACCATAATGCATAAACTTTACAGTCCAGAGACTCGATTACAGTCGACAGCCGACAGTGATGGGCAAAAGTTAACTAAAAAGTTGCAAATTTTTAGTTAAACTTAACATTTTTAGTTAAGGCAGAAATTTAACTAAAAAAATTGTTTAGTTAAAACCAAAGTTTCACTATTATTTTTTAGTTATTAACTAAAAAGTTTAACTAATATTTTTTAGTTATTAGCTATAAAGTTTACCGTAAGTAACAACTAGGCAACCCGCTTCTGCAATGAACAGTGAACACTGTCACCACCTCAACGTGACCTTTAATTACTTCTTAACACTGGTGCTGCCTCTGCATAGAATATGTTTAATGTATTACGGTGCATTCATGCAATGCAAGGACTAAAATTAATATAGATTCTCTGGGTGCAGTGTAAATAAGAACATTGGTGTTCATCATTCTTTATGAGTCAACTGTGAGTGTCGACTATAATGAATTAAAGGCTACTTCAGCAAAAATGAATAGTCTATTAGTCACTGTTTCCTTCACTGAGGTTAAACTGATGCCGAATGTCTGATGAAACCCGTGATCACCTTCTTTTCTTAAGATCCAGATACAAATCTGACAGTGGTCTTGCTGATGCTGATCATTATTGTCATGAGTAATCAGAGTAACTGGTTTTATTACTAAGTCAATTGAACTGCATCACATTGTATGTTCCATCATTGTTGCATTAGCATTAGCAACAGTTACTGTCTTCATTATTTTCTGGTAGAACTGTAGTAGGACTGTTATTAGTCTAGTACACATTACATAGCTTGAAAGTGAAAATGTCATTGACCCTCTCTGCATTATTACAGGACACTTAACCTCTGTTATTGTGAAAATGTTTCACGTTTGTCAAAAAGTTTCTTAAAAAGTTGGAAAAAGTTTAACTAAATTTTTTTTAGTTTAGTTAACATATTTGCAAAATCAATTCCCAACTGTTAGTTACACTTTTTTTATTTTACTTGAAAAATAGTTATAGTTTAACTATGTTCCAATGCATTGCAACAGTTGACACTTGAGTGAGTACTGTCAGTTGTACAGCAACATCCATTTCACTAGGGGGGAAAAACTTTTCCCCTGGCACAAATTGGAAGCAGTCTGCTTCCATCCCCCCATACGTAGTAGGCCCTGCCAAGGATTGGGGCATTTGGTCATCAATACTGATACTAACCATGCTTGGCAATCCTTAACTTCACTGAGCCTGCCCATCTCATATCAACAGTGCCAATCTGCCATCCACACAAGGCATAATGGCCTATAGCCATTGACTGCTGGGTCGTACTTTCATTGGCCTTTTTTTAGGTTATGTGTATATCATGGGAACTTGATGAGATAATGTATGGAGACAACAATGGTAGCATCTGCATGCTTTGTCAGCAAAAATCCCCTTTTAATGATGCCAAATCTCTCCTTCCTTCTTCTATCCGTGTCCCTCTTTCTTTTTGTCTCTCTGTCCCAGCCTGTGTCTTCTACCCCTCCCTCCTCTGGTCTCCTGTGGCTGATCTAAATGTACAGTGGACTGCATGCAGGTCTAAGCCTATTATCACATAGTTTACTGCATTTTATAATGAATTCTTCATAGTTTTATTTCTTGTGTGGTAACTACAGTTAAGTAGTTGTGCAGTCAACTTCTCCATGGTCGTTGTTATTCAGTCCATGGAGACCTGTTGGTCTTCTGCTTCCCTACACTGATGCAGTTCATCATTCCTTCTCATGCATTAGACCATCCTCGTGGAACAGTCTACCATTAAACTGGTTACAGTACACTCAAGAAACATTTTCAAGCCATCTTAAGGGGCACTGCTATATTGTCATACTTAATGTCCTTGTGAGGTTATTGAAAAGCTCTCTACATATAGCCAGATACAAATGTACATACATACAGATAGATATATTCGTTTTATTTTCTGACAGGTTGACAGACCGCAACCAGTTACAATAGAAATATGTTAGATAATGAAGTCAAAAACAAAAAAACAAAAAAACCAGACAGGTGTGCAGTCAGATGAGACTTAGGGCAAGCGTTTACATACGTACATGCAAACGTACTGCTGTGGTGCATTTTCATGTACCTCGTCTCTTCATCTGTTCTTCTGCTTTAGAGTTGACAACTTCCAACTGATCTTGTCATTCTTGTGTGTTCTGTCCACAGAGACCAGGCATTTGTGGGGTGCAGTGGTGTAGGGGTATGTTCGGTGCCTTGCAGCCAGAGGGTTGCAGGTTCGAATCCACCACCTCAAGCCGCCGCGTAAGGACCCTGGGCAAGTCTCTTCACTCACAATTGCTCATGCACTTCGGCGTGAAACTCTCTATTCAGTGTCCGCGCTGTAGTCGGGAGCGCCTCTGAGTAGAAATCTTGAAGGGGCGATATAACAAGTGCTCATACATACATTTGCACACGCAGTATCAGTCTGTCTGTTTGTATACATCTGTCTTGTCTGTGCATCTGTGCTTGTGGTTCTGTATGTCTGCCTCTGTCTGTTTCATTGTCTGTGAAACAGTCAGCACTGAAAATACCGATTAGTGAGCTCACTTATCTTGCTTACTTTTTGTCTGTGTTTATGTATACATCTCTCTTGTCTGTACATCTGTGCTTGTGTTTCTGTTGGCCTGCCCACCTGCTTGTATCTGTCTGTGTCATTGTCTGTCTGTTAGTCAGCACTGTAAAGATGAATAAGTAAGCCAGCTGTAAACTTTTTGTGTTTGCTCCAGAATCTTCATTACATTTTTGTGAGGCAACTGGTATTGATTTGTAAATACAAAAAATGGTGGGTTGACTACACATGTGCAAATATTCAGGCAAATATTACACAAGATGTTTATATTTTGGTGAATCATACATGTGCATATGTGTGTGTTTGGGTGCATGTACAATGGTATAATATATATATATGTGTGTATGTATACAATATATATATATATATATATATATTATACCATTGTACATTTGCCCAAATACATGCATATATAAAGGTATGTATGCAACTAAATGTAAACATAGCATGTAAAATTTGCCTGTGTTAGTGCGCGCGCACACACACACACGCACGCACACACACACAGACACACACACACACACACATATATACATATATATATATAAGGGATGTGTATATGTATAAGGGATATTTTTGTATGTCTGTGCGTACCAAGGGAATGTTTTTCTGTCTGAGTACAGTGACCGATGAAGGAATATATAGGGCTGAGCCAGAGTATAGATAAGCCAGCATTCTTCCATATTTGTTAGCATGGAAATGTACCTGCAGCTTTCTAGAAAGAAACCAGTCAATTAGATCTGGTGTAGTTTGTGAAATGACGCTTGACTGGCTGCTTTTCAGAATTACTTAACAGCTATGCATTTTTATTATTTTGATGGGGCTTCCTTGGGAGAGTTTGGGTTAGTAGTTGTATTTACATATTTATGTAGCCTCAGTTTCACTTGATGGTGGTAAGTTGGTAGTTTCAGTTACTATCTCTAATTCATTATGATATGATAATCATTTACCCATTTGATGTATTTCCCATATTGCAGTATAGTCTGAGTAGCTCTACGAGTTTCTTTATTGCATGACTAACTGAGTGAAAGACAGCAGTTGATGCAATAGGCGGTTATGCGTTAATTTCCTGCACAAGGTTGCTACAAAGGGTCTCTACATAGTTACTTTTTGTACCAGAAGTATCATGATTGTACCAGAAGCATCATGATTAGTTAATACTAGAGGTTAAAGTGTAAGATGTTTGTCAAGATACAGAAGGCTCAGCTCCACCAGAATACTCTACAACTCCAATCTGTGTTGTTCAATTTGAGAAGGTGACGTACATAAGTTAAGATCACTTCCTCTGTCTTCATCTTTTAAAACATGCATGCTTGACCCCATCCAAAATTTCCTCTTGAAAGAATTGATCGATGAGTTGCTGCCATTATATGGCCATCAATCAGGAAGCCTGGAATTGATCCAGATAAAATAAAAAACTACCGGCCTATCCCTAATCTTATACAGCGTGAATTTGTTAACTCGCTTCCGGATAGCACGCTGTTCCACTTAAAGTGATGTAATGTCCCCAAAGCTATTAACTTAACATGCCTTATCAGTTAACACTTTGGACAGTGCGAACTGACAGTCGGATGAACGATTGGATGGACGGCCGGTCAGGTAAACAGATGGCTGGATGGACATTTGGTTGGTCAGTTGGACGAGAAAATTGTTGGGTATTGGTGTGAACAAATTCTGTATGCAATTTGCCCACGGATCTAGTGTAATGGGCACAGACATCTGACATACGGATAAAGTAATCATTACAGGTTGAAGGAGGCATTTTGTTAGTGAACAGATACGTAAATACACTAATTTACAGTTTAGTAATTAATACAATCGGGCGTCGATATGTCTAGGCTGGCAAAAAATGGTGCCTGCACGAGGAGATTGTCTACTGTTTGTGTATAGCATGTTTCTACAGTTTGATCAAGCAATTATTATTGTGATAAGAGAAAAATCTGATAAACTATTTATGTACTTGTGTACATGTGTTTATCTATTTAACAATACACTTGGACTCGAACACTCTTTATAAATGTGTGTGGTATGGCAGTGGCTATGTCTGGTGAAATAATATGAGAAAATGTTTGGCTGTTGCTTTCATGGCCTCTAGATAACAAGAATGGGAGAAGAAAGGGAAGGGCAGGAGTAGAGGCAGAGGTGGGCAGTTGAGGAGAAGAAGGAAGAGGTGGAATGGGGAACAGTATGGAATTTTATCCAAAGGGGACTGTGCAGCAGATAGGGTAGTTGATTTTTGTACTTAGTACACGTATAATTAATATATTCGATGTACTGAAGTAGAATGTTAATGTTTTCGTTGAACAGAATTAATAGAGGAGAGATGCCATCAGAATGACGATCACTGATCCGTACAAGACTCTTGGTGTCGACCGCAAGGCATCCGAGGATGAAGTCAAGAAGGCCTATCGAAATCTTGCCAAAAAATTCCATCCGGACAAGAACAAGTCGTCCGATGCCGAGGAAAAGTTCAAGGAGATTGGAGCGGCCTACGACCTGCTGAAGGACACGGAGAAGCGCCGTGTCTATGACATGCAGAGGGCAGGGGACGAAGAACGGGCCGCAAATGCACGCAGATCCCAGCAGCAGCAGCGAAGCACGTCGACCCCTCGACCAGGGTCTGCTCGACCTCATCATTTCACCTCCTCGACCGAAAATCCTTCGGGCGCACGAACGTTCACTTTTAGGTTTGCGACGTTTGATGACAGTGATGATGATTTTGTAAAATTCTTCTATTCCGATAACGGTCGGGAACAGAAACAAAACGGCAAGAGCAGGAACAAGAACAAGTCACGACAAGGGCACACGAAGCCAGGTTCCGGAGCGCGTCATTCGCCTAGAGAACGGCCCAGTTGGGACGAAAAGTGGACCAAAGAAGAAACTCCAAGAGCAGATAGGTTGTTCAGCGACTTTGACGTGATCTTTGGGAAGCAGATTTCCGACATGAACCGACTGATCAGTGATCTGATGGGAGAATCTCCGCTGTTTAGATTCCGGGGAGGTCATGGGGCGCTGGATGATGATTTTCTCTTTAGCTCTTTGGGAGGAGGCCGGGTGAGAGGCGAGGCAACTCGACCCCGTAAGACGTCCTTAGCTGACATGTGGGATTGGTCTGTACCCATGTTTCGACGAAGAAAGAACGACCCATTCGCCAGTTTCGAGGACAGTGACGGTAGGCAACACAATTTTTAATATCTTTTATTTTAATAGTACTGTTGTGTATCAGGAGCCCAGTCAGATTATATCTATTGGATAAAAGACCATTTTTGTAGAGCCTCTATATATATATATATATACTGGTTAAGTGATCTTCATAAGTGAGATGAACAGCATTTACATCACACCATTGTTCTTGACTATCATATGCAGAGCATTTATATGGCATGGTCTCTGGTTATGGCCATCAGTCAGTGGAAAATCTTTGTATAGTAGCATTGTATATAGCATAACATAAATGAAAATTTTATAAAGCGCAACTTCAAAGAAAGCTCATCAGTAGCGCTCCCGACCCAACAAGGAGAACCCCTACTCAAACAGAATAGATTGTAAGTGCTTGCAGAGAAGGAGGTAGGCTGACTAAGCTCAAGTTTTATGAGGAAGTTGTTCCAGGCCACAGGACCAATGCAACAAAGCTGAATTGTAGAGAAACAAGCCCAGGTGACAAGGACACCCTGATCGGCCAAACGAAGGGACCTGTGGCAAGAAACAAACAAGGCAGAGATACACAGTTAAAGTGTTAAGTAAATTTGTGACTGGCCAGAGGTTTTATGAACTATGAGCCCCAATTTGAAACTAATTCTTTGCTGAACATAAAGCCATTGCAAAGATTTGAGCTCAAGGGTTATTTGTTTTTATTTGTGACTCAAGCAAAAGAGTTCTGAACTCTCTGCAGCTTGAGCATGTTTGACCTATTGTTTCAGTAAGAAACGAGCTACAGTAATCTAGGTGACAGAAACCAATGCATTTGCCAGATATATCCTTGCAGACATGGGGCACATAACGCCTAATTTGTGTATGTCAGCATATCAGCATGTATGATTCACATTTCGGTGTGACCTTGCGCGCGTTACAAATTTATTTAATAATAATAATAATAATACATGGCCAGTGAGAGACATTGTAGAATTGAAAGCAACACCTAGTTATGAACAGCATCTGTCAGTTAAATAATTGAGTCACCCAGTTTCAAAGACTTAAGCTGATCAAATTTTGTAAGTTGCTGTGGAGTGCCTGGTAGCAGAAATTCAGTCTTCGATTGGTTAAGGATAGTTTATTGGCCTCCATCCAAAATCCATCCAAGACTTTACATCCTCAAAGACAGCAGACAACAGAAATGAATAACATGACAGACTGTGCAATGAAATGTAGATTTGAGTATCATCACCATAGAAATGATATCCGATCAAATGATTAACCAGCAATGTTCCTAGTGTTGTGGTGTATGATGTAAACAAAAGAGGACCAAATGCAGAACCCTGTGGAACACAGCATGCCAACAAAGTACTAGACGAATAATTGCATCTTATATGTATACACTGATTAAGTGCATGAGTATTATACTGTACTTTAGTCCTGAGCCTGCCCACCTCTCCGGTCATTTGTCTACTTTCAGGATTTGAATCACATTGCATTGCATGAAGTTTGCATTTAATTTCTGCATTTCAAATCTAAACAAAAAGGTTTTGTGTACAGCTGCATTTCCTGTTTTGCAAAAATTAAATATTTGCAAAGGACCAAACAGTTGAACATAACTTCATCTTTTGATCAGTAGCTGATAGGAATATGCTGTGCTGTTTTGTGTGACTGTGTCTGCCTATGCCATATTAGATTGTGGATGTATCTCTGTCTGTGATCAATTATTTTATTTTCTGCCTAATCTGTTACAGCAAGTTAAAATTTTCATGCAGTGGAAACTCATTTTAACGCTGTCTGTGGAAGCAATAGCAGGTTCCATGTTATAAGCGATAGAAGTCATTAGATTAGATTATATTAGATTATACTATATTATATGGGCATTGGTGTTGTAATGAAGCACATTATAATGTGTATGCAATTGTTTTTTGCATTGAGTTGAGACTGTTGCATTTTTTTGCTCATAGTGGATGACATGACCGAGATTAGGTTTCCATGCATTTACTGTGGAAAAGAACTCAGTAGCAGCAGTCTGGTAAGAAATTGAATTGGAAAGTTCTCGTAGTTAGCTTAGGAAGTGGTAGGGGCATATGAGCATACTCTTTTGGTGTTGTAAGATGGTCACTTCTATATTTAGCAACTTTTTGTGGATAGTGTTCTTATCTTGTCTACACTTTGGGAAATTACTAATTTGTTTATGAGGATTTCAAGTTTCTGTGTCAACTCAGAGATATTGTGGTTCCATTCTTGCATAATCTGGCTTGAATGTCACACATCCTGGCTCCAGTCATGGATATTGAAGTCTTGGAATTCTGGCAACCAGAGTAAATAAGTGAAGCACATTATCTTACAAGTGATTTACGGTAAATGATGATTACAAATGTAAAGAGCGTAACAGCTGAGAAACTCTGATCGTACAGTTATCCTGAACCTATGTTCCAGCAACTAGCTAGTAGCAAAAAGTATATTTTGAAAGTGTATTTAGCAAATAGTTTGCTGGTAAGTTTTTCCAAATGAAAAGTAGGATTCTGCTATTGTTTTATTGGTCTTCATTTATAGAGTTTGCTTTCTTGATGTGTTTACGATCTTGTTAGTTTTTACCTTTGAAAAAACTAAAGTATTGTATGTACCGGTACTCCATCTGTTTTGTGCTAGAACTGCTTATTAAAAGTACAATATGGATGCTTATTTATATAACAGATCCCAACTTATTTATTAATTGACTTAAGATGATATGTAATGATCATTTTGCAATACACTTTTTGTACTTTTCATGGACACTGTACCTGTAGCCTGACACTTTGTATCTGTAACAGACATTTTCACCTATAATGAGCACTTTATACTTGTAGTGTCATGTTACTAAAACTTTATCTGGCTTCGTAATCGTCGCCAGGTGCAAACGATAGACTTACATAACTATATGTAGCAGCTTCACTTTCCAAGTGCCTCCTCGTTCTCTCTCTACTACTGGGTGTGACACTGCCATAGGATTTGTTCTTCTCTGAGCACATGAAGACAGTACATGTTGAACATGCTTTTGTTGTCCTTGCCAGATCCTCACTATACACCAATTGCTCCATGTCAAAGCTACATGTACTTCTGTCCTGATGCATGTGTTTCTATGCAGTTGGGTTAACTATGGTAATGCCATTTATGCAGGCCTCTCTTTTTTTCACTTTGATGAACTTCAGTACTTTTTAATGCTGCAGCTTGGCTAATGGTTGGGTTCCAATGTTTGGTCATGTATCTGACTACATGTGGGGTGAGTTACAGTGGTCACCCACACGAAGACGCATACTGTTGCGAATTGCCTGACCTGTTCTGCTCCATCATGTCTTAGAGAACTGTATATGTCAGTGTCATCCTTACCAGGCCATATATCTCTTCAATCCCAGGTGATCTGGTAGATTTCTGTCCTGCACTTCCTTAGTGCAGTATTGTACCTGTAGAGCTCTTCATGAATGACTGTCATTCTATAACAGGCTGCAACTTGCAATGTAAGCTTAGCTTGTTTCTCTGCGTCTTTTTCAGTGGCAGTTGCACTCCTTCATAGGCGCAACCACCCTATGGGACCCGTGGGACGCGTCCCCCCCAACTTTCGAACAGGTTGGGACGGCCATGGACGCGTCCCCCCAACTTTCAACAGGTTGGGACGGTCCCCTCCAACCTTTGAAAATTGTGAGGCAAACAAGAGCCAAAAATGCACTCCATATGGTATCAAATGCTCAAAATTGCGTCGGCTTCTGGGGCGGAGCACGATGAGGGGGACTTACGACGCTTCCCATATACCGCCTAGTCGTTAGGAACTTCTTGCCTTCTGCAATCTCTCCCCTGTGTACCATTAATGCCAGTATACTACAAGGCTCTGGCCTTGGACCTACTGATATTGTCATAGCCATTTCTAAATACAGTAGAAACCGTCTCCCTAAATATGCCGACGATAGCTACTTGCAAGCTGGTCCCTGCTTCCTGCATTGACAGCACTCTTTCTGAACTTGACCATATCTCTAAGTGGGCAATGGGCATCCATTAGCAATCTTAAATTAAACCATGCTACGACCAGAGAAATGGTTGTCAGACGACCGAGGTCCAAACCTATTGCCCTCCCTCCTCTCATCCCTGGCATCGAGCGGGTCCAGGAGATGGTTATTTTGGGTGTCACTATCTCTGATCAGCATAGGCGCAACCACCCTATGGGACCCGTGGGTCGCGTCCCCCCAACTTTCGAACAGGTTGGGACGGTCCCCAAACTTTTGAAAATTATGAGGTAAGCAAGAGCCCAAAATGCACTCCATTTGGCATCAAATGCTCAAAATTGCGTCAGCTTCTGGGGCTCCGCCCCAAACCCCGATGGGGGAACTTACGACGCTCCCCATACCCTCTAGTCGTTAGGAGCTTCTTGGCTTCCGCAGTCTCTCCCCTCTGTACCATTAATGCTAGTATAGTATGCCTACAGAGCTCTGGCCTTGGACCTACTGATTTCGTCAAAGCTATTTCTAGCCTTAAACCTAAATACAGTGGAAACCGTCTCCCTAAATATGCCGACGATAGCTGCTTGTTGGTCCCTGCTTCCTGTATTGACAGCACTCTTTCTGAACTTGAGCATAATAATATCTCTAAGTGGGCATCAATTAGCAATCTTAAATTAAACCATGCTAAGACCAGAGAAATGGTTGTCAGACGACCGAATGCCCGGTCTAAACCTATTGCCCTCCTTCCTCTCATCTCTGGCATCGAGTGGGTCCAGGAGATGCCGGGTTATTTTGGGTGTCACCATCTCAGATAGGATTGGCTTTGGGGCACACATTCACAAAATATGCTGCGAAGCCCGACAATCCATGTTCACGCTACGTGTTTTGGTCGCCCACGGTCACCACGGTCAACGTCTCTTTGACGTTGTTAGAGCTACTAGCCTACTACCCTCGCATGGCTACTTTATGCCTTCCCTGTTTGTTGGGGATTTGCCACTGTAGGGGAACATATAAACGCCTTAACGGTATTCTGAGAAAATTGACCCGTTCAGGCTTCCTCCCTGCCGATTATCCAAATTTTGACTAACACTATTCTAGAACTGATTCTACTCTTTTCCGTTCAATTCTCTTAAACCCTTAATTGTCACTTCCAGTTTATTCATATAAAAAAGTCATATTTTCACAGATCTAGATGGTTTAGGCACTTTTATATCGAAATCATCGTTGAAAAATTTGAGGTAAATTAAAGCCCAAGATGCACTCCATTTTGGCATCAAATGCTCAAAATTGCGTCAGCTTCTGGGGCTCCGCCCCAGACCCCGATGGGGGAGCTTACGACGCCCCCATACCCCTAGTCGTTAGGGGCTTCTTGCCTTCGGCAATCGCAGCATCGCGCCTTCGGCGCTCGCAATCCCCCCGCCACTCAGACATTATAGTTGGTCCCCCCCAACTTCTGGACCGTGGTTGCGCCCCTGCACTCCTTTGTATTTAATGATGATGTTGTGTTATTACGTTGGTAGCATCTCTGTTGAGTTTTCTAAATGGAGCTATATAAATTTACAATTCTGATTGCTTGCAGACACGAAACTCAACTCCTTAACCAAAAACCATCTACTCTACTTATATTTTGAAGGATGTACATACAACTCAACAGTTTATTGTTTAATTATATTAATTTATAATAAATTTAAGGTTGCAGTCTTATGGTGTGTAGTCTTGAATATGCACAGAATGCCCACGAGGAGGTCTGCAAGCGTTTCCATGGCAAAAAGCCCAATGTGAACCCAGATTCATTCAGTCATCCAGGCTCAAATCAGAATCAATCGAGAGACGAGCATCACAGCTCAAAGCAGGAGATGCCAGATGATGGGAGGAGGCAATGGAGAGGAGCGTCCAATCAGCAGAAGTTCCGAGAGAACAAGGAAAACCAGACCGGTTCTCATCCAAAGACGTCCGAAACCACAGCCCCAAAGGAAGAAGGTTAGAATATTTGGATGCTGAATTGTATTGCCATTCTTCAGGATTAATTATACATTTAGATGCAAGTC
This sequence comes from Aporrectodea caliginosa, assembly GCA_020284085.1. Taxonomy (NCBI): domain Eukaryota; kingdom Metazoa; phylum Annelida; class Clitellata; order Crassiclitellata; family Lumbricidae; genus Aporrectodea; species Aporrectodea caliginosa. The sequence continues at coordinate 120,512 of JACEVL010000155.1, read as the reverse complement.
TTAGCACCTGAGGTTTACTTACATATTTGAAGAACATTGATGTGATTTTGCTTATTCCTAAGATTGTCATTGCATCAAGAAGTTGAATGATGCCATCAATTGATGCTTAATCTTTGGAGCCATAAAAATACATTTGATAGTATTTTAAATCTGTAATTTTATATGTGATATATTTATATGCTATATTCATGTGCATATGTCTGTTTGTATTATTATGTCTATTTGTTTAGCACCTATTAACTGTTTGCTTGCGACAGGAACAAATTTCTGACAACCGATAACTTGCAATGCATAGCACAAGCACAAAATTGCAACATTTCAGGGAGGCTTGCTAAATTGGAGGGAGGTTGAGGAACCAACAGTCATCGTATGTAAATGAGTTAGAGCAGCAAATAAGCCACAAATTTCCCATTGGTTATTTATACACATGTATGTGAAATTGTTGCAGAGATATTAGACCTGAAAATGGGCAAATTGTGTGGTTTGATGATCACATGTTATAACTGCAGTGGTTAACAAAACTAAATTTGGCATGAGGCTTTTGGTTATTCAGAGTTGTATGAAGGATTTCGCTAATTTGTGGGTAGCGAGACCAACAGTACTTAAATAGTATGCATACTAACGATTTATAGACTTTTTCAAGTGATGTTGAATGCAAGACCAGAAGTGCTGTTGGGCGACACTGCGTCAACAAGACCAGGTTTTTCACAGCTCCTGATAAAGGCTAGGTGCAAAATATTACTACAAGGGTGTCCCCCCGCTCACTGATCCAACAGATTTATCAGCATGTTATATATTTCATAGTTTTACAACCAGAATCAGTGGCTCAGATTGTCACTGAACCTAATCACCATGCTAGTATTTCCAATGCAACGAACCTTTCTTCTGCTCTAGGGAATTTATAAAAATATCCAAGCTAACATGTTGCTGACCCAAAGTGGCTTTTTGCTGTCCTACCCATAATGGGTAAAACTGGAAAATGGCAATTACCTGGTACACATGTTATGAGGGTTTTGCTCTAGGAGAGAATCCAGTGTGGAGAAATGTTGCCTATATTGTGGCAGTGACATGGAGCAGTAGGGAGTGAATCAACCAGTCTCGCACCAGTTTGACTTGCTTAATGGTTTCAATTAGTACATTGATTGATGCTTTGTGTGTTATTACAATGGCAGTATAGAAGTTTTCAGTTTAAATTAGTTTATTGTATGTATAAATTGATATCTAGGACACGTGATTTGTCCTTGGTGTGAGAGGGAGTTTAACCGATCGATTGCCCTGAGGCACATCATGGCCTGTGAACTGTTGGCCTCATCCTCAAGCCCAAGACCCTCGGGATCTTCTGAACGGCGTACAGCTTCGAACACTGCAAACAAAGGCTACCATAATAGACAGGTAACAAAACTTGCACACAATATCCAGCAGTATATTCTGTAATTGTATATGTAAAGTATTTTTAGAATCTCTTTAAGGATATATGTGAAAGACTACCAAATAATCAGAAATGTTGTTTCTGAATGTGAAAACCATTGCACCATCACTAAAGACCTTGTACTTCTGCTCAACAATGTTGTGTCCTAACAAAGATGATTAGTGTCACTGTACTTCTTTATCTTGGTTCGGACTGGTGCCACTCAATAATGACAATGGAGCAGACTTTCCCCTAAATACGTTATGTGCAATAATCGATACTCTAAATTGCTAATTAGTGTGAAAAGACATACATTCCTATATGCAGTTTAGTGAAAAATGTGATCAAGCTTTAAAACTAATGATTGAATGAGAGGAGTGGCTGTTTAAGGACATTTGTGTCAAACATTCACATGCATGTATCATTGTATCAGTTTATCCTGATGTAGATGGGAGACTCTGCACCCAAGAAACCTGCAGCTGAACGCTCTTCTGCTAAGCCAGAAGCGGAGCATTCACAGACGCCAAGACATGCGTCAAAGGCCACCCCAAGAACTCACCATGAATCATCAAGCAGGCAATCTGGACGAAAGTTCATGGGCAAGTCTCTAATCTTCTCTTTTCTTATTTATAGATAGACCGGTTCCTCTGTAAAGTGTGGACTTGCGTACACACTTCCGGTTTATGTGCTATTCTGCTTAATGGTGAGAACGTCGAGGGCATTCGGCTGTTGGCAGTGAGAGAGTGGAGCTGAAGTTTGACCTTACCAGGCGTGGTTTCTTGGCTAGGATGTTGTACAGTTAGACATCTGTTTTCTAGTTGACTTTATTTTCCTTTTCTAATTATCGTTTATACCAAAATTATTTTTGACTTTGTATGTAAAGTGCTGAGCATTTACTTGCATTTAATAAAGAACTTACTTACTTACTTGCAGCACGTAACTGTTGTCGCTAAATGTGATGACTGTGATGACTGTTGGTTGTCTCTCACCATCTTCCTGGTTGTCACTCGACCTGTAATGACTTTCTGTTGTCTCGCAAAATCCTTTTGAATGAATTCCCTTCATGAACTGTCTTGACAGTTTTTCTCTTTACAAATGATTGGCCCCAAGGTGCACCCTTCTCTCGGCTTTATCGCTGTCTAGACGGTCGTTACCTCATCATAGACCCCAGCAATCCAATCGAACTCCACAGCCATCAACCGACCATAGGCCAACTGTAATCGTTATGTCCAGTCTTTTGTCTAGGTTTATAAATATACTTTTATTCTACTGCATATTATACATAGTAATATATAAGTAAAAAACTATCTTATATCTGAAAGGGCAATCCATTGCAATTTATGCGACCGCATTATATCAAAATTGCATCACAATTAACATTATAATTATGCATATTATAGTGGGTTCCTGTGTAAGGCCTATTGTTTATGTGAGCTGAAAATGTGCTGTGGTTAATTTATTGAGTGTCCCATGCCATAGTGGGGCTTGATACTGTCAGTTCATGTTCTGAGCACGAGCAGTTGCTTTTCATTTGATCGAATCTAAGGTTGTGTACAGAATCATTATCATAATTCAACAGCCATCAACTTATAGCTGCTTCAAGCAGTAAAGCAGTTGTCAGAAATCATTACTGGTTGGGAAAGCTCAGTCAAAACCTGTTAGGTCTGGGAAACCAGGCCAGGCTACAGTGGCCAAGTTGGTTGAAACAGATGAAACTAGCTGCAAAAGAGCGATTACACCGAACGAATGCTGAATGATATTACAGAACTGGGAAATGAATTCTAAGGCTTTGGACAAGCCATGAAAAATGCTTTATCTTGGTATATGAGGATGTATCCTCTCCATCACTGTCTGTTCATCCCACACCTGTGCATAATTGATGTATTTATTTTATGTCTGAATTTACTGTGGATGCTAGTGAAACAGAAATCTGTTAAATATATTTCTATCCTGGTCGGATTTTCAACCCCCAAGCTCTTGGTCAGCAGTCCAGCCTCATGGTTCATAGACCAGCGCATTAACCATGAGACTTTGTTTATTGATTCACTGTGAGTGAGGCTGAGTGAATCAATAATTGGCCATTAAATCAAATGAGAACTGTGCGTCTTCCTGTTTCAGATGAACCGTTTGTTACATCCGGCGCAGGCCTGCACACGCCACGAACCGGTCACGCTGCATACAACTCACAATCAAAGCCCAAGCGTCCTTCCGCTCGTGCTTTTGGACCGGGCGTCCAGGGAAAGACCGTGTATTTTGCAAAGTACGTTGTAACTGAGATATTGGTTGGTAGTGAATGAACTGAAGAATATAACCTGCCATGCTGTTCATCAGATAAACAAATCATTGTTGCTTGTTGTTTACACTAATAACTGGTTGGAATAGTGGGTCTTGCTTGTACATGAGAGGTTCTGGGAGCATTTCCCAATTGTAACTATGTTTCAGAGGTGATCGGGCTTGTACAGTCTGTATATGGGAATATAAAATGGTAATGGTAATTGCAAATTTATATAGTACCACTGCAAGATAGACTCCTAAGAGGTGTGTGATGTCCATCCGCTAAGTGGGTAAAAAATGGTGATTGCTCTTGCCAGATAAAAATTATTGATAGTGATTTGTGATTGGGGCTATGAGGTTACTATATGAAAACATTTGTACGCATGCATGCATACCTGTCATCGTAATAGTAAATTTATATAGCGCCACTTCAAGAAATACTCCTCAGACGCTATGTCATGTTTATGGGTCATTAAACATCCCTTCAACATAATCAAAGTATTTACCGGTAATCAGCTAACATTTAATACACTGTTATTGAGTATAAAGTTATTGAACAAAATGAAGATTAGTGCACTCAAGTATAATAGCTTAGCATAAAAGTGTTGAACCAATTCGGTTATGGATTTGTTCAGTGCCAAGTTCTTTTTCCATTGTTGTTTGTTTGTGCTGCTACAACAGTAGTGACTGTGGTCACTGCTCATGCTCAGGAGGATGGCTTGGACACCCTAGAGCAGATGCGGAAGTGGAATCCACTTCGTCTGACTCGTTGCCTTCTTCTGAGTTTTCTGATGAACCGTTTTTTCAGGAAGTTGCTACTGGAGGGACGCAAGTCTCAGACTGCCCTTCATATGGTGCTAATGATGACCTTAACTCAGGTTTTGATGATACGTCCTTCGAACCAACAAAATATCTATCCCACCATGTTACTGACAACTGGAACGAGGTTTTCTGTTCTTGTGAGAATGCTCCGTGCAGATGTGGTCAGTTTTCCAGAAACTCGCCACCTGGTGATTGGTTTAGGAGAATGCTCTACCCTCGTTGGTCTTGTTTCTGATGTCAAAGCATCTAGGATGATTATGTATGATTTCTGTTGTCGTGCATGATTATTAGGTGTCACAGTTTGGTTGTTTGTTGTTCAACAATTCACTGGTCATGGTTACTGTAAACAACTGTTGCAAAGCATCTCTTCAAGTGATCGTGGAACTAATTTTGGCTTTATAGCTAGTAGTGAAGCTTTTTCCAGAACACAATCCAAACTGGAAATTGGTTTTGAAAATATGTTGCACTTTGTCTGTGATTAGCTTTTATTCCTAGTAAAGTCACCAGAGAATGCTAGAGCACTGTAGCCATTATGATTGTTGTCGGATAATCAGTATTGCTATTGTATTTCACATTTTTTGCTATTTCATTATAATTCGTATTTTGTACTGTGTTGTGCTTTTAATTTTTTACTTTGTGACATTTCTTGTTTCTAGCATTAAATTGACTTGACTTATGGCCTTGGCGATGCTCCCGCACGCATAAGCCGCTCGTTTATGGAAGACCTCCATCCCTCTCTGTTGTATGCCCGATGCATAGCCTCCTGAACCGTCCAGCCCATTTCTCCACAGTCCTCCCTTATCATATCCATCCATCGTTTCTTTTGCCTTCCTCTTTTTCTTTTCCCATGCACATATCTGTTGAGAGCTAGCATTAAATTAAACATCACAAAATAGCATATTGGAGTATATGTATGTATACACAGAAATTTCTGTATATAGCTTTCTGTTGTGTGTGTATCTGTATTTGGGGGTGCTCGATAGTGTAGTGGTTAGCATGGTAGACTGCCAATCAAGAAGTTGGGGCTCAAGTCGGGACAGAATTTTGGCAAGATTTCTGCTCCACGTGCACCCAGGCAACTCAGCTATAATGAGTACACTGACCAATGGTCATACACTGTCAGTAGGAAGATGAGACAGCAAGGGAGAGGACTGGTCCTTTAGCCTCGTATGCCTTGGCTAAGAAATGAAATCGCTAACACTTTCATACCCATGGCTGCCTCAGGGCTAGCTTAAGGGACTGCTTTTGTTCTATACATTATTTAGATACTGGTATATGCACTATGTATTCCAATACAGAAGTATTACACTATGTATATGGTTTCAGAAGCATGTTAGCATGTAATGGCCTTCAGTTGCCATGCCAAGACTGTTTAAGTCTTTAAGTTTGGCTGTGGCTTATTATTATTCATTGGGAATTTGTCATTAATTGAATAAATCCAGTAGCTTCAACTCCTTTCTAACTTGTTGGCTGATTGGTAACTTGCCAGCCATTTACCTCAGCATCTGGAGTTGGCATCTTGGTGTGTTGAAAAATAGACAGCACCAATATGCTGTTGTAAGAAATAGTTGTCTTGCTATTGGTATTGCTGTTCCGTTTTAGTTGAAAGATCCTTCAACCACAGGGCATATCCAAACACTGCTGTTCATGAAGCTGTTTAATACCTAGATATGTTATGTATCATAGTATGCCTTGACTTTCCTTACTTTACAACTTTACATAGTTGCAAATTACCTTACCTTGCCTTTATACTGTAACTCGCCATGCCTCACCATAAGTTTTTTAATGGTTGATTTGAACCTACCATTATTACCAGGTAATCGTAAACTGGTGCTTGAAAATACTGACAACAAGGAAATGTAATTGCTATGAGAACTTCTGTAGAACATTTTAAGAACCATTTGAAAGACCTGTTGCTCATGTTGTTCATGGTTCTAGAGTTTGAAGAATTCCATGTCCCTGTGTAGTGAATTAGCGATACTCCTCAAACTGTAAAGGCCATTGAACTGAGACTGACAAAACCCATGCCAAAAAAATATTTGCAGAATGAAACGCTAATAATTTTTATGTATTCATTTTGCAGAGTTTAAAAGTTCAAGTTCTCGGCAAGATACAACAGAAAACAGAGGACAAGAAACCAGCTAATACAGTACCAATTTTCTTCTGGTAATTAATTTATACTTTTATTTTATAGTACCACATAGACAATCGAATTGAATGTAAATTTGAAAAGTGTTATAGTTGCACAGGCTGTAGCCAGTAAACACATTTTTACACAATTAACTGTTAAGTCAAGAAATTTAGTTTTTTCTCTGCACAATTTAAAAGTGAGTTTAAAAATATCAGTTTTGATAAGTGCATTTTGGCTGAATTTGTTTTGAAATGTCATTTGTTTTTCTCAGTAAGATTTGATAAGAACTTAATTAACTTAAGAACTTTGTGTGTCTCATAGAATTTTGTTTGGGTGTAAATATAGATTTCTCTGTAAAATATTTGAAAATTTCTGTACTTTGCTTTTTGTCAGATATTGTCTCTATAATGTATATTTTCAGAACAGTATTTCACAGATTCAGTAAATTTTTAAATTTCTGTTTCACAGCTGTAGGATTTGAAGTCAAACTTTATCTAATGTATGCATTAAATTAATGAATTTTTGAAAATAATACAAGTCAGTTGAAAGCCAGAGTGTGTGTGGTTACAATCTTTGAAACATCTTGGTCTTGTTTCTTTTGACTTAGTGGGAGGCTAGGAGCTCTAAATTTTCCAGCTCACATACACACTCCTTGGTAGCTTTAAGTCAGAATTTAAGTTTTTAAGGTTAGTAATATGTGGCCAATGCCTGGCTGGTCATTTGACACCAATTCAGGTGTAAGCAAATCATGGCAAACAAGTTTTCACTTAAATTGAACCAAAGCTAGCTGCTGGCATTCATAAAATTACCCGTAAGTCTTCATTTAAAAACTTTAATTAAGCCACCTAATTTTCATCCATGGGTGTTGAACTAACGACACCTGTAGAAATCATTAATGGCTCCAAAGAACTTACAACATCTCACAGCAGCAGTGTTGATGAAATCAACCCTTGTGTTGCCGTTAGCCACAATCATATATTGTTCCATTAATACAGGAATTGTACCAGATGCACTGAAGATTGCCAAAGTAATTCCACTATATAAATCTGGGAACAAGAACCAAATTAATAATTATAGACTTGTCTCGATATTACCATATTTGTCAAACCGTTTAGGAAAGTTTACATATCATTATGCTCGTTAATTTAATACTTGTCATCAACAAGCATTTTTGGCATCATGTCAACATGTGTCTTGTCCATGATAGTTGACCTTTATGGATCTTCTGGATATGCAAACTAACACTAGTTGGCATAGGAATATTATGTTCTTGGTTATTATCTGTGGCGATCATTCGTGGTTTATGTTTTCATTTTGGATGAATTGTAGAACAAAGTTCAGTTTCTATAGTACTGTGGTTTATGTCAAATAGTAATTCCATAAAAAGCCTTTATGAATATTTAAATTATGTGTAGGCTACAACAACAATAATACACAGGAATTTTAGCTATATAACAGCTCAGATGAAATGGAACATTTTATCAAACAGAAAAGAAAAATTGAACAATGCAAGAATATGGTCGTTGATGTATAGCTGTACCATGTGGTACAATATATTATACACGTAACTATAATCTTTATTTGAATCATTTCCGAATATGCACTAACTTGAACAAGTTGAGAGGTCTCTTCTTCAAAACGTTACTTTCAGTTTAAGTCTGCACTATGGACTGACACGTGTAAAATTGTAAATTTTATTGTATTCAACACTTTAAAATGACTGGAAACCAATGCCGCTTGTCATTAAAGTCTGTTGCTCATTTTTAAGTGGAGTAAACTTAACAAATGCTAATTCCAGTTGGAAGACTATCGTAATCATACTTTTATATGCATGTGCATCTGCGTCATTTGCTGCTGGGCAAACATGCAGGCATAATGTCTTTCTAGCTGACATTCTGCGTTTACAGTTGCCTAAAGATGCATTTGGTTAAAATGAAATTTTTTACTCTGGTTCCCCGTCTTTTGTCTTAACCGATTTGCACTGTATATAAGAATTTCCATTATAACAATGCAAGTGACTCAAAATTCAGGTTCTACAACATCATTGTTGACTACAATCAAAACTTAGTTGAAACACACACCGCCTACAAGATTCACCAGATCATAGATTACTTTGTCACAAAATCCTGGTTATACATGAACATCAGCCACAAAGAAAATAGACTCTGATGTGTTATAATGTATCATGATCAATGCTTAGGCAAATCAAAGCAAATGGAACAAATCAAACTGTTCAAGTGACACGGTAAAACTAAGAATCCTTTTTTCTCCACAGCCCTGCAGAAAATGGACTTGTTTCCAACACTAGGCTGTGAAACGCACTTTAGTTTTTATGCGAAAGAAACTAACTACTAATTTACATAAAACAGTGCAACTGGAACAGTAACAATCCTTTGACTTTAGGCAATCAAATTCCACAGTCTGAAATGCATGGTTCACGGTCTTTAAAAAGTTTTGAAAAACTGCTGCAGTCTTTGCGTCTCGTCTTAACTCTACGTGTGTCTACACTACGTCACTCTTCTTCTATGCTGTACTCCTTAGTTTTATTCTACGGCAGTACAGTGGCAATACTTGGTGCAGCTTTGTTAATCATGTCCTGCAGTTCCTCACGGATTCTCATGAAGTGTCGTTTGAACTCAATACCGTCTCCCTAGAAGAAAAGGCAGATTTTATTAAACACATCGTTTTACAATGTAACAACTTGTTATATGTATGTATCAAGATGCTTAATATAATGTATGCGTAATGTAATATAGGTCATTTTATGTACCTTACAAAAGTGCTGCATCTATGACTATCTAAGATTCGCTGAGTTTTAAGACCATTGACAAATTGTATGCTGCACAAAGTCAAAGGTCATAATACATAAACGTAATGGAAGACTTCCAGGACAGTCGAATAAATGAGAAGGCATGATGGGCTCTTTCCTTGCTGTATGCCAAGGGATTGCCAATAATTGAGGCTGTGCAACAGGGTCAATTGTTGTGTTTGTCACATACATTGCAATATTATGCAAATGTTTTGGCTTGTTGGCTATGGTTTCAGAAGCACCATTAAAGCCTTAAGCATCTTGACACAATGATACACAAATGCACAAATGGATTAGGCAAATATGTCAAAGAACTCTGGTTTGTGATGACACTGAAATACATAACTCCCTAAGATAAGATAGAGTACAACCGGACAGGTGGTTACACTTTAGCGTAACGATCTTAAAATTGATGCTCTTCACATGGGCAACCAAAGTGGTCTGTCCCGTATATGTAGATGTTAAGTAAATCAGCAAAATCTCTGCCATTCGAACACTGCATCAGAAACATCACCTAACGCTTCTTACTGGATGTTTAATCAAACAGAGAGCCAAGTGCATTCACTGTTCAAGTCTAACAATGAGATTAGTAATCACAGGATCATATATCATACCTTGGAAAGTCTGAAGTCAACAAGTACATTTTCACCCATTTCTAAGACGTGAGCTTTGAAGACAAGTTGCATCTTTCGTCTGTCAGTTGTAACAATTGTCAGCTGTGGAGAAAGAAACCAGCAAAGTATCTAGATTACACGCAGCTCTTCAAACTAATACATTATTGTTGTTGCTGACTGTTGAACAAAACCTGCTTCTAAATCTAAAATTTAAGTTCCTAAAGTAGTATTTCAAGGATATGCATAGTGATACAGTTATGGCATTTCATTACCTTGAAATTTTTTTATCAGTAATCAGCAATACGATCAATCAGAAAATTAAAGTTCTCTTGCATTGTATTAAGGAGAAAACTCTTGAACAGAATATCCTCAATTGAACTGAAATATATACAGTTGCATATCACTAGCTTACAGGTAATCAAGGATCCTTTCAGATGGGTTTCCAATAAACAATGACCAATAAACATAGCAGCCTTAAACTATATACTATATACAGTTTAGTAACAGATTCCATCTTAATCCAGTTGGCAAAATGGTGAAAACTAAATGACATCCAGAGCTTTCTGCACTACAATTTAAAAAACACAGGATTCATTTCTAGCGATCTGAGCAGCCTCACCTGTCCAGGTGCAGTCCTGCGAATGCTGTAACCAATCACGTCACCGAGTCTGCTGTTGAGAGTCTGCATTGTCTCATCACAGTTTGTGTTGACAAAGAACCTTGTCATTCTGCGTACAAGACGCTGCATTGGAGTCTAAAGAAACAAAGAATACTTGTCAACCACACTCTAAAGCAGGTGAATCTGATTGTACAAAACCTTTAAGTATGTGAAAGGTATTGATAATCCATTCATTCATTCTGAGAATTTATATAGCGCCTCTTCAAGATATCTACTCAGAGGCGATCTCTGTGCCTCTGAGTAGATATCATCATCATAATCATCACATGATTTTATGTGGTTTACCATCAGTGTAGAATGCATTGTTACTACACATTCGATGTTGGCCTACGTTGCAGATACTTAAACAACTGCAATTTCTAAAATGATAAACAGCCTTAATTTGTACCTTGTTGTATAGTTGTTTCACTTTTTGTTTAGTGAGTCATGTATATGAACCAATTATTTCCAGAGTTAAGATTTTTACTAGAGGTTGAATTAGCAACAGAAACTGTTTTTCATTGCCATCAGTACTGCTTGTAAATTGGCTGTCCTACTTAATTGGGACTCTGGTTCCTTTTGGGTCTACCATTTGTTCCCCAATACTGTGCTAATATTTTTTATCAAACTGTATTCTCCTTTGTCGACATTCTTTTATGGTTCAATAAGCAAAGAATGAATCATAAATCTATATGTACATATAATATTGTACTAATTTTAACAATTCAGATCAAAAGCACAGGTAGCAGAAAAAAACTTATTATTATTGCTATGCATTTATTAAGAGCCACTATCTAATGTTTGCCAATGTAAGAGATAAACAAATCCAAACAAATCGCATCACAACAAAAAGGTTTCTTTCAACACCTTTTCCTTAAAAATTAAGTTCTTACGTATCTTTCACCAACTTAATCCTGCCTGAATCACTTACCTGAGATGCTCCAGGTGTGCCAAATATTTGACTTCCAAGCAACATGTGATCGAGATGAACGGGCTGAGAGAAGCAGATACTGAATCGACCATCCTCTGCATCCGGCGCCTCTCCTGACCATTCCAAATTCGTTCGCGACGTTCCGTGATCAGGCTGTGACATGGCAAGTCTGTGATTCTCCTCCTTGCTGCAAGACAATCAATTACCATACATCCAATTAAGCACAATTCCAATTAATGAGATAATTAACCATTTCCATTAAACATAGCTACTACTTTTTGAGCATATTTTTCTCAGGGCAGACAGATCGCTTCACAACTCACAAAGATTTGCAGGTGCCTCACTTCCAAACAACAATATCATTGCATCAGGCTTCTTCATGTATCAGACCTTCTCTAGGAACAATCTTCCTATTCAATATACATACTTTCATGTGACTCAGCTCAACATACATTCTTTGTTTACCTATTTAAATTAGTTCAACAGCTGTGTCAGCAGCATCTTTGACAGCTTCCATTAAAGGTGCTATATCAATGCTTTCATACCTACAAACCAATTTATTATTCAAATTGGGTCAAAAAAGTAAATTCATCAAAGCATGAGGTGCAAAGTTACTCAGTTAAGGATTCAGGAAGGATTCATTGTATACAATCATTTAAGGAAAGAAGCCAGAGTCAAAACTTTAGTATGGCTTGGTTTTTGTGTGCCATTGGTTGATGCCTTTGTGCTAGACACTAGCACTATAGAAGTTGCTATCTAAATTATTCAATACAATACACAACTTTTACATAATTCTTTTATAAGCTTCCTCCTGTAATGGCATTTAAGTAAGTCACTGTACAAAATCACAAACAATTTTGTGAATGTTATTAACAGTTGATACTTACAGCAATAATGGCAATCTTTAAAATTGGCAACATGAGTTAAAAATGGAATAAAAACCCAGTGGTGACATGATGGTCTACTAGGTAGCGCACTGGGTCCGTAATCCAAAGATTGGAGTTTTAAGCCTGTTGAGTGTACAGTGCAACAACCCTGGACAAGTGGATTCCATGTGATGACCCTGGACAATTGGACAATGAGTGGAGTCCAGGTGACAACCCTAGACAACGAGCCGACTCCATGCAACGACACTAGATAAGTTGTATGTGCATGTATGCCTCGTACCTCAGATCGAGATTTAACTATTTAAAGCAGGATTGTCCCATAACCCTGCCTGCCAAGTGCATTAATCCGGCACACAGAGCCTTTCAAAATATTTATTTTTATTATGCCTAACATTATGAATTGCATACTAAGTTGCTAACAGTGCAGTCTTTAAAATTTCCCACAATTCTTTGCTTCACATAACACAAAGTTTTAATGCTAACTCAGTGGTGCAATACATAATCTTTCTTAAAGTGTGAAATGAAGACAGTGGCATCAGTAAAGGTAAAAAGCAAAAAATTGACTCCAAAATGTAGTTTTAAAAAATACGTGAACCCAGGAATTTTTCGTCATTGTGTATTCTGAGAGTGTATTATGCTTGATCTGTCTACTGAATTGGTGAACCATGTCAAGCACTCTGAATTACTTGCAAACCTATTTGACGAGTTCATACACAGATTTACAGATTTCAAGGAATATAATAACGATATGAAGCTGTTTGGAGATCCATTTGGAACTAATCCAGCTGTTTTTCCAGAATAAATAAATAAAACTTGGAAATATAAACCTGCAGCCGTAGGAAGGTGAAGGGTCACGAGTTGTATGCATCCTCTTAAAGGATGAAAATGATTCTTCATTTGAGGAATCGTGGAGAGGACTACTAGCTGGTCTCTTTGCAGAACCTGGTATACAAGAATACAATGCTTTTCAAAGGTACATACAAGGAGCTGTATTAAAAGTCTTGATAAAAGCAAAAAGACCAAGCTAAAATGACATACAAAAATATGGGGTTGAATAGCGATACTTAAAATCGCTGAAATGCACATGTATGAGATTAAGCACACTGGTAGATACAGTATTTTTAGAGGTACTTAAAGGTCTCTTCATCAAACTTGTGTCTTGTCTCAGATTTTCCTCTTGGCTACTGACTGGACTCAACTGGAATTTGATGCCTGAGCATCATTACTGTGGTATTATAGAAGTTATTGCATTATTATTTATTATTAATTACATGGTACATAAGACAAAATAAAGTGGTATACAAGAATGCATTGCTTGGAGAGGTACTTAGGTCAACTGACTGCTATAGACCAAAGAAATTTGTTATTCCATGTGCTTAACTCATTGGTATTGGTTTCTCCTGAAACCCAACCCTCCCATTTCACAGCATCACAGGCACATGTATGCATGACTAATTCAGTAATCTGTTTCACATAATTATTCTTCTTTTGCTGGGTTTCAAGTAAACGCATCGACAGCCCAGATGCCACCCTTTGGGCATTCACAGGACTGGCTTTAGCACACCCACTAACAGGCCAAACATTAAATTAGCCAGTGGTCACTTGTCAAATTAATAGTCTTCTTTTGGTTCTCTGCCTTCCTAGGCAGGTTCGTACATCCAATGCCGCCATTCATCATGTTGTCTGGCTCTCTCCTTCAACTTGCTGTAATCCTCCTCCATCATCCAGTCCAACAACATCATTCTCGGTCTTCCTCTTGTCTTTTTGCCTTCCATTCTTCCCTCAATTATAGTTCTTAGGAGGGAGTCTCCCCTCATAATGTGGCCCAACCATTTTCTCTGTCGGCTTCTGATTATTCCAATCAGGGATCTTTTTTCATCCACCACTTGTATTCAAAATTAATACTCAAATTAATAGTGATAGTGTAAAAAAAATGTCATACACCAAAGGGCCATCCAAACCCTCAAATAGCATTCAGTATTTCCTGAATTTCATAACTGAGCATTACCTCTCTCATTTGTGATTTCCAAGAAGTTTTTCTTGAACCACTGATGGTCTTCAATGTATTTCAGCGTCATTCGACCTCGAGGATTCTCCACTAAAATCTTCCTCAACAGCGCTATCACACACAAGCAACAGGCATCAGAATAAATGCTTTAATAACTGTGCTCACTATACATATACATACTTACAGGGAAAGGTTTTTGTCCAATGTTCCTTCTGGTCCTCCTCGATATTGACTGGATCTTTCCAAAGTATCATCGTTATACAATGTTATGTTGCTTAGAAGCAATCATTGACTGACACCAAATGTATTACAAAAAAGGCACTATAACACAGACACCTGCACTCTACGGCAATATGAGGTACTTGCCCCTCCAGAAAGTGAATGCTGGACATGTTTAGTACAAATCAGGCCAGCACATATCCTGTTTTAATGGTATGCCCTTCTGTACAATTGTTTTTGTGTTGACAATATTAAGCAATGCTTCTTTGCTTTGTACTACTGGAAGCGGTAAAATATTTGGGCATATTGCTCCACTTCAAGGAAACCCCTCAAATTACTATTTCTCACTTGCTCTAATTTGGACACCTAAGCACAATAAGTTATGGCCATGAGCATATTAATTTAGTTACTGGTTATGGGTTGTCTGTAAAAGACAACATGTATTATGTAAGATCGCGGGTCCACTACGTTTATGCTTCGAGAGGAGCAATAGTTTGAGTTGTCTCCCAGTCTGTTTGGGAAGGAGTTTTTGTATTTTTATCCATCTAGTTTAACTTGCGGGAATCTTGCTTGATTGCGGGAATCTTGAATGTTTGCTTGATTGAGCCACAGGCTAAAATGTCAAATCTTGCGACGACTAGTTCGATCACTTACAATCATTCAATCGTCGTGAAACTTGGCAGACAGACTCGCCCTCGCACACACTTCATTCTATCAAAATTTCAGCTCCCCAAAAAGGCTAGCTTATAGAATCGGGGACTCAACTTTTCGAATCGGGGAATCCCCTTTTCCGACACGCAGCGTTGTGATTGGCCAGCGTTGCCATTGGCTGCAACAGAAACGGGTGCGGTGCTTGATTAAACGGACGCTATGTTGTAAAATGAACGCGGACTATATATTTGTAGAGGTAACTGCTTAATATGACGGATTATAGGATACTAGATGGATATAGTAAAAAACTTTGTTTTTACTATTGGTTCTTTTATCCATCTAGTTTAACTTGCGGGAATCTTGATTGAGCCACAGGCTAAAAAGTCAAATCTTGCGACGACTAGTTCGATCACTTACAATCATTCAATCGTCGTGAAACTTGGCAGATAGACTCGCCCTCGCACACACTTCATTCTATCAAAATTTCAGCTCCCCAAAAAGGCTAGCTTATAGAATCGGGGACTCAACTTTTCGAATCGGGGAATCCCCTTTTCCGATACGCAGCGTTGTCATAGGCCAGCGTTGTGATTGGCCGCAGTCGTAAAATGAACGCGGACTATATATTTGTAGAGGTAACTGCTTCATAAGACGCATTATAGGATACTAGATGGATATAGTAAAAAACTTTGTTTTTACGGGCTGTATTTTATTTATCCATCTAGTTTAACTTGCGGAAATCTTGCTTGATTGCTTGCTTGATTGCTTGAGCCACAGGCTAAAAAGTCAAATCTTGCGACGACTAATTCGATCACTTACAATCATTCAATCGTCATGAAACTTGGCAGATAGACTCGCCCTCGCAGACACTTCATTCTATCAAAATTTCAGCTCCCCAAAAGGCTAGCTTATAGAATCGGGGACTCAACTTTTCGAATCGGGGAATCCCCTTTTCCCATACGCAGCGTTGTGATTGGCCAGCGTTGTGATTGGCCGCAGTCGTAAAATGAACGCGGACTATAGCCTATATTTGTAGAGGTAACTGCTTCATAAGACGCATTATAGGATACTAGATGGATATAGTAAAAAACTTTGTTTTTACGGGCTGTATTTTATTATCCATCTAGTTTAACTTGCAGGAATCTTGATTGCTTGCTTGGTTGAGCCACAGGCTAAAAAGTCAAATCTTGCGACGACTAGTTCGATCACTTACAATCATTCAATCGTCGTGAAACTTGGCAGACAGACTCGCCCTCGCACACACTTCATTCTATCAAAATTTCAGCTCCCCCAAAAAGGCTAGCTTATAGAATCGGGGACTCAACTTTTCGAATCGGGAATCCCCTTTTCCGAAACGCAGCGTTGCCATTGGCCAGCGTTGCCATTGGCGGCAACAGAAACGGGTGCGCTGCCTCATTAAACGCATGCTATGTCGTAAAATGAACGCGGACTATATATTTGTAGAGGTAACTGCTTCGTAAGACGCATTATAGGATACTAGATGGATATAGTAAAAAACTTTGTTTTTACGGGCTGTATTTTATTGTATTTCTGTTCTAGTCTTTGCTAAGTTTGCTTAGTTTCTCTGTTCTGCTTTGTGCGAAATAAAGTAAAGTATATATAACACCTGGTTCATGACTAGTCACACCTCGTAATCACATAAATTTCTGTATGACTTATTGTGCAATGCAAATTTTTGTCATAGGTGTAGTAGTAACAATAATAATAACAATATCACCAATCCACGATCAATGCAAACATAGTTTTGCCACAGTAAGAGAAGATTTAATTAAATGAGACAGTTAACAAAGAGGTTTACTGCTTACACAATGCCAAGTTGTCCAGTTTGCACCAAGGACTCATTGTAATACTGCATTCTCTCCACATGATGAATTCCGGACAGTTGAATGTCGGTTCATTCCAAGGCAATTCTACAATCATACAATCACACCAGCAATTCACCTTCAACTACTTCACCGACGATTCCTTAGTTCACCATCACCAATTCATAAAAATTCTCATTGTCATCATTACTACCATCATCCAAAACATCACCATGAAACCACTCGCCATGACAAAAACAGTTTTGTTCCTAAATGTCTCTGAAAACTAAACCAAAGTAAAACCAGAAAACTGTAAGAAATTTCAGTTTTGTTCCGAAATGTCTCTGAATATTACTTTGTCTAAGAGCCAAAATCTATCTCATGATTTACAACTACTAGACCAAGATAATGTCATAGCCTGGTCAAATTCAAGATGACATTTTGGACTTATAAAAGGTACCTGGTATGTCTGATTTTCAGTTAAACTAACTTTTTAGGGCCACAACTGTCACCTTCTAAATTCAATAATTGACTTTTCTTCACAACATTCTTTAGTGGTGAAATTGTTATTATATTACATTACTTTATGATTATATACCACAAGATACCTGACAAACTTCTGTGCTGGTGCCACAAAATTAGTTCATTACATTTCAATGCATTACATCTCATGATACGAGAAGACTGACCGCCTGCGAGCAGTGCTACAAGGATGATTCCACAGGACCAGACATCCACTGGTTCCGCCTTGTAAGGAACCTTCTGTATCACCTCTGGCGCCAGATATGGAATCGTGCCACAACAGGTGTCAAGCATTCTTTCACGACCATCGTGACGAAATACAGTCGCCAGTCCAAAGTCAGAGATCTTTAGAGTGTCTGTCATAGTGAAAATAGAACAGTTCAACACTAAATGAATGCACACAACTTATTACAAAATTCTATTTCTCTTAACTCTACATAATAATTACCGGTATACAATTTTATTTCTTTGATTAAGAATAAAATCACTGCTATACCTTGTTTATTAACGTAATAAACGATGATTCATCTATTTATGTAGAAATAATGCTGGTTACTTAACTTCCAGCTGCTTTAGTACGCACACCTATGTTGCAATTTTGGGACTATGGCCTGCACTGTAAGTTATACAAAGTCAGAGTTTTGCATCTGTGACACACAACGGGTTAAGAACATCAAAGGTGCTGCTGGCCATCTAAAAGATCTAAAACTGCAACTTAAGATTAAGCTTAAATGTTTTGACATGTTGTCTACGTAAAGAAGTGTTGCCATTGTTATGATCCGATTTAAAGTTAAAAATATTTTGAAATATGAAAATCCAATTAGTCTAGGCAAAAAAGATAATCCAAGGCTTTTAAATGTTTAGATACACATATACGTTATTAAATAAGCTCATATACATCAGTTGACATTATAGGAAATAGAATGCAGAGGTACTGCATTATTGGAAATGGCATGAGGAGGTACTGCCAATTGGAATGAAGAGGTACTGCCTGATATCTGAAATAGTGGAATTATTATGGAGAAATCTACAAACCTCTGTGGATGTTACTATTGTTTTTTGCAGCACAAGGAGCCAAGGACTGGATGCTTCAAAGGTCAGGCAGGGTAGAATGGAACTAGAAGTTATTCTGGTCATATATCAGGTCAAAATTGTTTAAATATTTTTTAAATTTAAAGTTCACAGATACACATACCATCAGCATCAAGAAGAAGATTCTCGGGTTTCAAATCTCGGTGTACAATACCCTTTGAATGAAGATATTCCTAAGAAAAAGAAATTGTTAGATTCTTATTAGAAAACCTTATTTCTTAATTACAAACTACAGTGAAAGATGAAGCAACATCTTCATCAAATCCGAAAAAATAACAATTTTGCAATGACATAGTTCAATCGACTATTAGATGCTCAAGTCCAAACAAGCCTGGCATCTAAATTATTGGGTTCGGAACTTTGCATTAGTTGCCTTACACAATTTTATTATATGCCTCTGCCCAATAAACACCACATGATTCTGATAGTCTGTATACATGTAGAGCACTTATTAGAGCGCTTTTAAGTACATCACAAAGTGCTGCACATGCAACTATTTAACTGATTTAAACAAGTGCATTCTAAGGCAATTTTAAATCTTTTGATCTACAGAGTAAAATGCAACAAAATACATAGAGACATTGGAAGACTGTCCCAAGAGAAAGGTCCACCACAGGAGAAGACACGATGTTGATGACCAGGAAGCAACAGATCAAATGATTTTTGTTTGTTAAATTCACATGGTATTGCAGTACACAATCACACTGGAAAAATTACCTCTTATGTTCAAATTTGTACAGTGGCAAAAACATAAAATTGTGAAAATAAAGTCACCTACCACTCCAGAAATCAGCTGGCGAAAGTACCTTTGTGCATCTCCTTGCACCATACCAATATCTGGTTCTAGAAACAAATTAATTAATTATAATCAAGCAGCATAGAAACTTAATTATTATACAAAAATGAAAAGGCATTATATGAGACATGGATTCTCATATTTTATTCGCATTTAGAATGATACAGGTCTTAATTTAAAAAAATAACACACATACCCCGGTAGATCACTGAAAATTCCATGTGACATTCCTCATTAAAAGTGGATTCTACTTAACATAGTTGTGAGACAAGGATCACACATTTTAAATATCTTTACAAAATGATCTCTTTGTAACACAATAAGGCTGTACTTAAAGGTAGCACTATAAGCAGAGCTAGCATAAATATAATGAAGTTAAAATCTTGAATTATTAATAATATAATGAAACAGAAGTGAACGCGCGATGATGCACCATGATAATATTAACAAACGTGTTGCACGAAGTGGCCGCATAGCGGCCAGCCACTCATGCAACGGACGCACAGCGACCCACAGACAAGTGCAGGAGAGGGGATGGGGAGAGTGTGAGGGAGAGGGAGGGAGGGGGTTGGGAAGGGGATGAGAGGGAGGGGAGTAGGATGGACATGGAGGAGAGAGGATGGGAAGGTAGTTGTGGGAGGGGATGTAGGGAGGGAGTTAGGAATGCAAGGGGAGTGAAAAACACATTTCAAAATTAACCGTTCTAGGATGGAGAAACATCTAGTGCATAATAAAGTGAACCCTTAACAGTAAATGCAGACTACAGGACCGACGTGTAGACAAATTAACAAAAACAAAATGAAACCTCTTCATAATATGCATCAGTATACACAAACTCTGTAATAATATTTTAAAGATTGTGGACCATAAATTTATAGCAGTTACAGAATGAGAATTCTTGTAACACAATCTCAATCCAACTCGGCAATCTGGCTGTCAAACAGGAGCAAAATTACTTTCCAGTGTACAGTTGATGTGTCATAAACATGTTGGAAAAGAATAATACTTGAAGCCTTTAGTGTTTCCTTTATTTTTCCTCTCTTATTATTGCAAACAATAGTAATTAATCTTTAGTATCTCAAGACAAACATCCACACATTATAAAAATAATAATGCATACATCAATCCAGCTTGTATTTTTTAACAGGAATTTTTTTCATCAATACAACTTCTATTTAGGCTAAGCAAGATTGTTTTCATCAATCCCACTTTTATTTAAGCCAAAAATGGATCAATCCGACCTCTATTTAGCGATAATTCTTTTCGTCAATCCAACTTGTATAATTTACCATGCTAAGCTACACGTTTACCTTTTTATTCCCGCCAACTATTTATCTCGTGACAGCTGTATAATCATAACATGGGGCAAAATGGGATATCTGTATCCCATTATGCCCCAAATGCAAATATAGCAAGCCCGCCATTTTGACAAAATATACTGAACTTGCATAAAATTTCTTATGGGGATATGTGAAGTCGGATAAACTCATTGTCGTGTAAATTAAACTTAACAAACATTAAGTCAACTTAAACTTTGTCAAAGTAGACCACGGGTAGACCGGAAGTTGAACAAAGATCATGTATACCAGAGATACCATAGCCTATGATTACCGATCTTGACGGCTGTCGGACATAATAATTATGACGGATGTCTTACTTATGCACACGATGTACCGCAAAAATTATCATAGTGTAATAATTTCCATTCGGAAAATAATCCCTATTTCTATTCTTATTTTCGTTCTCATTAGCGTATTTCCGTTCTAGTTCTATTCTCGTTCTCAAAATAATTCCTAATTTTCGTTCTTATTCTCGTTAACAGAAATTAATAATTTTACTTCTAATTCCTATTTTCGTTAACGAAAATATCACTGAGCATTGAACCATAGGAACTTTACAGTGCGTAACTAATTAAGTATTTTTTTATAACAACATATGCAACTATGGCAATTCAAATGTGAGGCCTCTTTCCACAAACAGAATATAAGGAGTGCTGAGCAGGAAGTCACTGTTTTACAAATGCCAAGGTCTTTGAAAAATTATTTCATCATACAAACCTATTCTGTCGAAGAGCTCTCCACCGCTAGCATACTCTAAAAACAGATATTCCCGAACTCCTTCCCGACGATGACCAAAGAACTTGATGATGTTTGGGTGACTGACCATTCGGCTAATGCATATCTGCAACAAAAAGTCCCTAAAAGTGAAAATTAAATTAATCCTACCCTAATTCATCCGATCATCCTCCTTCCAAAATTTTCATCCTCAACGAAATTCACCGTAGCAGCTCCTCTGACCTCTCTCCCTCTGGCAGTCGGACTTGGACTTCCACTGGACATCCCTCTCTGGACAAACCCTCTGATAGGACGCTGTGCTCATGAATAAGCTGGTGCCCTGTGCTTAGCTTTAGAATAGCGCTTTTGGAATTTGGAGTTTAAAATTATGATTATAAAATAGGTAAAAGCAAAGTTTCCTACACATTTCGAAAACAAATCTTTCTAATTCAATATAGCAAAAATCAAATAAAAATGTCCAAAAAAATAACCTTTCTTCTTTTGCGACTCCTAGACATCTGTTTTCATAGTGCACAAGACATCTATCAATTATTTGGAAGGAAACTGAATCCCAATTGCTGTACTGCTCAGTTACAGCAAGACTTCTTAAATCACAGTATCTATTTTACCTTCAGTCAATCAGTAAAGAAGACTTAACATTACCTAAAATATCCTTCTTTAACACAACCTGTCTAGCCAATCCAAGAGTTGAATGCTCAGAAATCAATTCCTGATATCATATGGATTTGGGTCGATACTCCAATCAGGTTTTGTTCTATCTCAACAGACTGGATTTTCAAGCACACTGGAATACAAGGGACCCAAATCTCAAGTGACTTGTCAGATAATGACGCTGTGTTATGAGTTAGTAGCCTATATATAACTACATGCATGATCACCATAATAATCATCTCTTACCTCTTTCTTTATATTTTTTTCAACATTTTCTGCCGTTTTTAGGTTGACTATCTTCACCGCAACTGCTTCCTGTGTTTCTCTGTTCACAGCCAACTTCACTCTGTACAGCATTCACATAGGAAATGGTAAGAAGCATATGAGCACTACATGTATACGTAAAGTAATCAAGCACTTAATCTATAAGACAAACCTTCTACGCTCTTTACATATAGTACCAGAAAGCAATAGAGGTATCTGTAATGGGCAGAAAGCAAATGGGCATGAAGGATTTGCTCTAGATTCCAGTCCTCTCCCTTGCTGCTTTCATCTTCCCACCAATAGTAGTCAACAAATTCAGTTTGTACATGAAGTTGCTAAAGAGTTCTAGTAAAACAGTAAGCTTGAAAACCTGAATGTAAACAATTGCTCATTTATAACACATCCCTTTCAACAATAGTCCTCAAAAAGAAGTCCTGACATTGAACGATACGTTGGTTAAAGCATGATCATGACAACAATATTAATCGAACAACTGGACAATCCTTTCCTAAAGCCAGTAGGTGACATGGCTTGTAAAATTCCCAAAACACAGTTGGGATTTTAAACAGAGATGACAGGCATTAGCAATCTGCAATCGTCCACCCTATCAAGACCATTAGCCAAACTCAAGTAAACCAGACACGGACACTGGTTTATTTCTCCGTCATTGTAGATCATACATAATGTGTACGTTTAAAAGGCAACAATGAAAACTTGTCATAGAAATCTAAAGAATAAAAGTCCTTACTCTCCATAAGCTCCTTCACCAAGTGTCTGAACAAAGTCCCATCCTTCCACAAATGGTGTTACCATTTTACCAAAAATTGTGACCTGTTTTAAATTAAAAAACATAAAAATGGTCAAATATTGAAAATCAATTTCATTCATCTGCCAATTATTCGTCACTCTTGAAAGTAAAGCCAGCACAGAACAGACACAGGCGTAAGTAGAACCCTGGCAAACATAAACTATAGCATACTGACGCATATTCAGTGCTGCCTAGTGTGGTCCTTAATATTTTTCAACTTTTACTCTCCTTATTGGAAAGTAAGTTTGAAAACCGGGAAAACTTTCCAGGTATTTCAGGATCCATGACAGCCCTGCACTCGGCACTCGCTCCCGTGATTAGGGGTCTGGAGTGGATCACAACATATGCCATATTCGCATAGAATAGCAATTAATTTTCATGAACACATGACAACTTTAAAAATAAACAATTTGGTGAAGGACTCACCTAAATAATTAAGTATTTTTTCGTATTGAAAATAGTGTTCTAATAATCAAAAGATTTTATTTTTGTAAAATATGCGCAAAATTAAGGGGAGCCAATGCTCTGTGGATACCCATGGAACTACAGCTTTCGGAAAGCACTCTATTCCCTCCCAATTTGAAACGGCCATATTGTATATGATCGACAGCAGGCGACTCAAACTTTAATTTTACCATCACACAAGATTTTAGCACTCTCCATATATCTCCACTCTCCAAGATTTTAGCACTCTCCATTTAATTTAAATAACATCTCAAATAAAAATTCAGTATAGTCTTCTTTCAGATAAAACTAAAATCCGGCAAACATTTACTATCGGGGATGCACAGTTTCCAATAATATACAATATATCTGCTATAGCCCGCAGCAAACGAGCCTGGTACGCCGTGATTGGGCGGTTTAAATGGGACATGGAATATAGTTTCGGATGAGTGGGCAGCATATAAGGATATCCCAAACAATTGCTGAATGCATGTCGACGCAGAAATTAGTAATGCGGCGAAAGGTTGCTCGTCATGTTTTCTAATGACGACGCTAACCCTGACCCTAACGACGCCTAAACTTACCCTAACCGACCTTCACGATTCATTCATTCATTCATTCATTCATTAGATTTATATAGCACCTCTTCAAGGTAACTACTCAGAGGTGCTCCCGACTCCAGCACGGCCAAAAAGAACAGTTTTCAGGTTAACATAGAATAAGTCAGAGAGCGTTCTGGGAAGCAGACGCAATTCCATGGGCAGCCCATTCCAGACGGTTGGGCCCACCACTGAGAAAGCACGATTTTGCATAGCAGCTGTGCGGGCAAACGGGACTGTGAGCACCCCTCTCAGAGGAGCGAAGGGAGCGACTACCCTGGGCGCCCGATACGGGACGACAGAGGTCCCGCAGATAGGATGGGGTAAGGCCCAACTGACATCGCCACACCAGAGAGGCGATCCTATACGCAATGCGCTGGTGGATAGGGAGCCAGTGTAAGGTTTCCAGCATGTAGTTGGATACATGGCCGAATTTTGGTATTCGGCCAATAAGGCGCGCCGCAGAGCGGAGCACCCGGTCGAGGCACGCCAACCGACAAGACGGTAGGCCGTAGTAAAGAGAGCAGATGTCAAGTCGAGCACAGACAAAGGAATGCAGTAAAGTGGTTGCAGCACTGGGAGTCAGCGACCGTGCGACGGTGCGAAGCTGACGCAACTGGTAACGATGCCTAGAGTTGCGGCCCATGAAACTAATAGAATGCCAAAATGGCTTTGATCGTCAACAATTCGTTACTTCCTATCAACTGGCGTCGATTAGGCGTCGTGAGGGTCGGCTAGGGTCAATGCACCGAAAGTTGCGTATGCGTAAAGGTCTTCCGCCACGGAATAGTGTCGAAAATATTACTTCTGCGCCGGAATCTTCCGCCTCAGAAGAGTTATCTTTTTCTAACCAACTATCGTCAGAACATTGGCGATGCACATAATCTCCCGCTCACGGAGCCAAGTATTCTACTTACAATTGCCGCACACAAAGGCGTGAAGGTAGCTTGCGCGACAATATTCAATTTCAATTGTTAGGAGAGGATTTTAACGATCATCAATAGAATATTTGTGTATTTATGATGAAACACGTTTAATCCCAATTTAATTTCGCGCAATAAGTTTGTTTTTCTGAAAACCACGTGAACATTATATTACGTTAGATACCCTATCTAGTTTTATAGCGCTAATTTATTCAAGGTGTTTGCCGTTAACATAAACATGCCATACGCACTCTTCGTGTGTTCTTCTCAGTTTTGATCCTTTCACGTTTAGTGAAGAGAATAAGGTCCCAAAAGACAGCCAATTTTTCAACTTGCCTGTTGTTTTATGAAATAAACGAAGATACATACATGTATACATAAAGCATGAAACTTGCTGGCTTAGTATAAACTAGCTATTTTAGATGATTGAAAATGTGCTTTAAAATGCACATTTCCACATTTCTGATGCACACACTTTATGTGTGCTATGCTGAGACTAGAAAGTCGCTTAGCCTATAGACTGGTATCGTAGACTGCCGTTTGGGAAAGATTGCTCTTCTGAAAACTGAAAGGCTCGATAATTGCGACCGCCATTTAGCTACTGTACTGGCGCGCTCGTGAATAAGTTGGCTTCAAGTAGCGCTTTAAAAATTTCGAGCTTACGACTCATTATAGCGATCTCTATTATCAGCTTAGGCTATTACGATTACGAACAATCAGAGTTTATAAGTTGTGTACATAATACATTTGAAATATTGAATAGATCGATTGCAGCGACATCATTGTCAGTTTTAATGATCGCTTTGGAAGTTTGTAAGAGCCTAATTAATTTGAATATCTGTGTATTTACATATAATTGATTCCTTTCACGTGCATTGAAACCAAAAAGCCATGCAATATGCCATAGCATGATAGCACACGGGCACAATGGCCAGTCAGCTATAATATTAGCTGATCTAAGTTATTGCTTGCCAGCTAAATGTGGGCAAAAATATGTGGCACCCACGACCAACGACCAACGACCAATTACGACCTCTTATATATAACGACTCTATAAAATACGCTGCGGGCGAAATGCAGGCCACTGCAGTTGGGTCCCATATAAAAGCCAACAAACTCATAGGCCTACTGTAAATATTACTATTATTATTACTAATATCTCAGGCATATTTAGCATCTAACTACTAAAAACATAGACACAAACTGTTAAAACAGTCAAATCACGACCATTGATGCCTACCCTGCATAAGTGTACATATGATTTTTCTAATGACGCCAATCATCGTCGATATGACGGCGTCGTTAAATAAACGAATTTAAGTAAGGCCTATACTGTTCAAATATTTGGTAGTATACAGATCACTGTAAATCTCCGAAATTTTCAGCGCCACAAAATTTAAACACCACGTACGTCAGGTAGATTATAGCTTATTCACCGGCGTGGCGCTGTACCTTTCCAGAACTTGACGAAATGTTGCGATTCTAGCCGATTTGTGCTTTTCGCCGTAGATAATTCAAGATTTAGTCCCTCGAGTAAAATGAAAATACTAATCAAGTGATAGCATTATACGGTCAACATTTTCGCCGATCCAAGGTGAATACAGCAAAAATTATCGGACTAATCATAGTAATTTATCGTTTTTGCTGTCTAAATAATTGTATATACATGGCATTTCAATACCAATGTCCAGGATAACTGTCATTAATCGATCTTCTACTTACGCAAGAAATATTTATCATCCATCCAGCTTCTATTTAAGCAAGAATCATTTCTTCTTCGATCCATCTTCTACTTAAGCAAGAATTATTTTCATCAATCCAGCTTCTACTGAAGCAAGAGTTATTATCAATCCAACTTCTATTTAAAACTATCCTATATAAAATAATTTAGAGCGCAAAAACGACAAATTACCCCGATTAGTCCGATAATTTTTTCTGTACTCACCTAGGGTCTTGGTCTTTGACACCAAGAGGTCTTTGGTCCCTGACTACAACAAAACGTCATTTCCTGTTCATATGTTTTGCGATTGCAATAACAAGATGATGCAGGGCGTAGATATTATAAGTTGTCATTTTATTGCTATGTTAGTAGTACATCGTAAATAATCACTGTCGGCTAAAAGTATGTTATTCAGCATTGCTTTTTATATAAGTAAAAACTTTACGTTTAATTCTGCGGAATGTCTTATCTGTCGCTAGTTAATGCGTTAATGCGCGCTAAGGAATGTAACCATAACCATCAATTTTATTGGTCCAAATATTAACAAACTTTACATAATATTATGTTATGTAATGTAATGAAAATCTTCGAAAATTTCTCAGCGCTCACAAAGCCATGTCAGGGAGACCAGCTTACCCACCGGGCACCGGCGCTATATCAAATCAAGTCCGCAATAGCCAAACTTCTCTGCTTGTTCCGGTGCCAGGTCAAAATCCGGGGAGGTCAAGCCGAGGAGACAGCATGGTGCTACGGTGGTAACCGGTGATGATGGTGGTCGTGTGGTGGCGCAGGAGTAGAATCAGGATAGGATAGCTTGAAAAGTTCGTTTTTCAGTCGTGAGTGGAAAGTAGCAGAGGAGAGTGCAAGCGGAGGAGTGGTTAAATTA